>VDFB02049217.1:39155156-39639276 GCA_007258455.2 Sequoia sempervirens
AAGGGTTTGGGGTTTAAGGGTTAAGGGTTAATGGTTTAGGGTTTAGGGTTATGGGTAGTGATGGAACTTCAATTTTCTATTCTTTGTGTTCTATTTTATCTTGCCTTGTGTCTCTAGTCATCTATGGTGTTTGGAAAAGCCTAAGGATGGAGTTTTACCTTTTTTTTCAAGTAAAACCCTAGTGTTCATCTTACACCTTGGATGGGATCTATTTGGCCATTACTTTTTGGGAAGGATTTAAAACGACTTAAGCCCCATTGCTTTGTACATCTAGGTTAGATCCCCCCACTCACCCCAACCTGTTCCCTCGTTAAAAAAAAATTATGTCATTGTTTGTCATCAACTGCGATGTCCCCTTATTCCTTTAGGGGAGAGGACCCAGCAGTCGTGCATGCTAACTTTCCCAGCATGTAGCAATTGACTAGAATATCATAGAACCTTCCTTTTTTTTTTGAAATGTAGATTGGTCTCTTATTTATCTATAACTAAGGTTTGGAGGAGAGACTCATCATGCAACTTTCCACATCAGCAAATCTTTTGAGAAGTGTCTAAAATTTGACTTTTTAAAGGTTCGACCAAAACTTAATCATGGAACCCCCAATAGTTGAACCAAAAAAATATCATTTGTTGCTTGTAGCATATGATATTTTTGTTTAAATTAAAATTAATATACAACCTAAGTGGACCAAATACTTATTGATAACCATAAATATTTGATATCTCTACCTTTTATATTTAACACATCTGGACTCATAGTTGAACACAAAAAATCTATTTGTTGTTATAAAAACAACACATATTGATTTAAAATACAACTTATATTGAACAAAAATGGACCAATAGTTGAACACTAAATTTTTTTGAAAATCCTTCATATTTAATGGGAAAATAAATGTTATTTATTGTGCTTACCTTTTATATTTGTGATAGGAAAAACTATTAATATAAAATCATCCAATTCTTGTACATTGCTACCCCAATTGTTGTACACATAAGAACAATATTTTTTCACTATGATAGCAATACTTGTTTAAATGAGTGTCTTATTTTATTAAATGAGCATTTTATTTTTTAAATGATATACTTATAGTGGAGAGTTGTGATATTTTATTTGAACAAAAAAATACTTATTTCACTTCTTCATGAATGTATTTATATTTTTTTCATATAACATTTAGAGGTTCTCACGTGTTCGAGTATGGGTCCATTTTTTATCAACATTTGGTTTTTTCTTTATTTACATTTGGACTATTTATTTACAATATATAGTATAAATATGTGGTAAGACTAGGTATTATCATCACGATTGAGTGTGCCCTCTCCCCAAATAAATATTTTTATTTTGTAGAGGGACAAGTTCGCATGGCTGTAGATCAATCATTGTGTGATCTCAGTCATTCCCTGCCATCCCACAATGACCACACCAATTGATCATGATATCACAGGCAAGCACCATGTGTATTGGGCCCTCTCCCCTAATAAATGCTTTTTATTTTGTAGAGGGACAATTTCACATGGTCATAGATCAATCGTCGTGTGATCTCAGCTGCTCCCCGCCATCCCGCGATGACCCCACCAGTTGATTGCAATATCACTAGCGAGCACCACGTGTCTCATCTGGTGAAGCCAAAGGAATGATAAATACTTTGATCCATCGTTAATACATTATGTTGTGGGTTACTAAAGTAGTTATAAGATGCACACGTTTTAAATCAATGGAGATATTATAATCCTATTAGAAAGGTGCTCGATGGTTAATAACAAGGTTGGTGACTATGTTGAACGAATAGAATTTTTGATGGTTGAGATCCACAGTTTCCCGCCATCGCGTGATCAAAAGTTGCAAGTTCTTTATTGATTGCAATACCATGGGCAAGCGCCATGTGTCTCATCTAGTGAAGCCGAAGGAATGATAAATACTTTGATGCATCTTTAATACATTATGCCTTGGGTTACTAAAGCAGTTATGAGATGCACCTATTTTAAATCAACGAAGATGTTATAATCTTGGTAGAAAGGTGCTCGATAGTTAATAACAAGGCTGGAAACTGTGTTGAATGAACATGATTTTCGATGGTTGACATCCATGGTTGTCAGCCATCACATGATCAAAAGTTGCGAGTTCTTTATTGATTGTGATATTACAGGCCGGTGCCATGTGGATCTCCTTGGCAATGAGTAGTATGGTAAAAAATTGATATATTTATTTTATTTTATTTATTAAATACTTACTAGCATATATATTATTTATTAATAATATATATAAAATATGTTGAGAGATACCTTTTTGATGCATCTATTGTACTATTATAAATTAGGTGCCTCGACAAAGATATCTATTGGTGTATTTTGTATATATTAATAAATAATATATATATATATGCTAGTAGCATTTGTAGCACAACATGAAAGACAAGATTAGAATTACTTTTAGTTATAGAATTAAGGTTAGGGTTAGATATATATTTAGTTAGGGTTGGGGTTAAAAATAGTGTCAGTGTTAGTTTTACTAATTATCACAATCTGATTAAATTAAAGTAAAATTAAATATTCATTTAAATTAAACAATTATTATTTAGAATTTTAGAATATATTAACAAATAAGATCTATATAAAATCAACTTTTCTAATTTTTTTCTTTGTGTCCAAATCATTTCATTTTCTAAAATTATACTAAATTATAGATATCATAATTAAACACAAAACTTTATTCTATTCTAATCCTAACCCTAGTTAAACCCTAACCCTATTTGGACTCTAACCCTTACCCTAATTGAACACTAAATCTAATTGTAATTGACCACTAAGCATAATTGAATTCTACTCCTAACCCTAACCCTAACTCTAGCTAAACCCTAAACCTAAATCTAATAAAACCCTAACCCAAACCCTAATTGAACTTTAAAACTAACCTTAATTAAGTATTAACCCTAATTGAACATTTTTGAGCCGGTGGTTCTAGTTGTACCATAACCCTAACTTTTGAACTATGGTTGAACTCTAATCCTGACCCTAACACTAATTATTATCCTAATTGAACCTTAACCCCAATCCTAACCTTAACCTTGACCCTATTTGAACTCTTATTGAATTCATAACCTTAATTAAACCCCAACCTCATCCTCAATCCTAACCCAAATTGAACATTAATTTGAACCCTAAACCTAACCCTAACTGAACACTAATCCTAATTGAAATCTAACTTGATAGTTGAAAATATTAAAGTGCCTTGGATTTTCCCATTCATTGTCATTTATCATTCAATTCCTAATAGAACTCCAAAAATTTATACGTTTATAATGTTTTAATAAACACTTAATATTAAGGGTTTAGAGTTTAAGGGTTAAGGGTTTAAGGGTTAAGGTTAAGGGTAGAGGGGAGAGAGATAGAGAGAGTGAGTCGAGAGTGAGAGGGTAGAGGGTAGAGGATTTAAGGGTTTGGGGTTTAAGGGTTAAGGGTAGAGGGGGGAGAGATAGAGGGATTCAATGAGAGAGAGAGGGAGGGAGTGGGAGAGAGATAGAGAGTAGAGGGTTAAGGGTAGAGGGTAGAAAGTAGAGGGTTAAGGGTAGATGGGAGGGAGATATGAGTGAGTGAGAGAAAGAGAGGCAGAAGGGGTAGGAGGGTGAGACTTGAGAGAGAGAGGGAAAGAGGGAGGGAGTAGGAGAGAGATATGGGGTAGAGGGTTAAACATAGAGGGTGGAGGGTTTAATGTTTTAGAGTTTAAGGGTTAAAGGTTTAAGATTTATGGTTAAGGTTTTAGGGTTTAGGGTTTAAGGGTAGAAGGGAGACACAAAGAGGGAGTGAGTGAGAGATAGATAAAGACCTAAGAGAGGGAGAGAGGGTAGGAGAGAGGAACTTGAGAGAGAGGGAGTAGAGGGATAGAGGGTAGAGGGTTTAAGGGTTTGGAGTTTAAGTATTAAGGGTTTTAGGGTTTTAGGGTTACATGGGTGCAGAGAGAGATAGAAGTGGGGGTGAAGGTGGGGAGTGGGGTTAAGGGTAGATGGGAGATAAGAGTGAGTGAGAGAGAAAGAGAGACCTAAGAGAGGGAGAGGGGGTAGGAGGGTGAGACTTTAGAGAGAGAGGGAAAGAGGGAGGGAGTGGGAGAGAGATAAGGGGTAGAGGGTTTAAGGGTTAGAGGTTTAGGGTTTAGGGTTTAGGGTTTAAGGGTAGAGGGGAGACACATAGATGGATTGAGTGAGAGAGAGAGAGGGGGTAGGAGGGCTGAGACTTGAGGGAGAGAGAGAGAGGGTAGAGGGTAGAGGGTTTAAGGGTTAATGGTTTAGGGTTTAGGGTTATGGGTAGAGGGGAGAGAAATCAAAGGATTTAGTGAGAGAGAGAGAGAGGGAGGGAGTGGGAGAGATATAGAGTACATAGAGGGTTTAAGGGTAGAGGGTAGAAGGTGGGAGTGTTAAGAGTAGAGGGAGGGAGATAAAGAGTGAGTGAGAGAGAGAGAGACTTGAGAGAGGGAGAGGGGGTAGGAGGGTGAGACTTGAGAGAGAGAGAGAGGCTAGAGGGTTTAAGGGTTTGGGGTTTAAGGGTTAGGGGTTTAGGTTTATGGGTAAAGGGGAGATAGATATAACTTTAATGAAAGCATGAATCATCCAAAAAAATACAAAACACATGAACACCAAGATTTTTTATGTGGAAAACCCAAAATGGGAAAAGGCATGGTGAGGATTAGCTCACAATATATTATATTCCTACTTGTGATGTTGAAATAAAATGGAGTCTACTATTTTCCTAAATGCTAAGGAGAGGAAAATTGCATTTAGAGGGAGGATAACAGAGGAAAGGTTGAGAAATATATTCTCAGTGTCATCGATGGAGGCATGGGATTCCATTAAGGCTATTATAGGTTATATTTTATTGGATTTCAATTACATTTATCATATTAATGTAGTGGAATCTCCTCCATATTCTTGGATTGGTTATTGTAGTCAAGGAGGGAAATTTGGCTAGTAAGGTGGCTAATATGGAAGGTGTTGAAGACAAGATGAAAAGGAGGAATAAAAAATATCTAGAGATATAGCAGATAAGTCAAGTGGTGGACATAAAATAGGGTCATGGGATGGACTACCTTGATCCTGACATGAGGGTGACATTATAAGGTCATGCTTCAGGCTTTCTTTTTGACATGTATCCTCAAGTTTAGACAATGGGATGTTCCTTTGAGTAATGAAAAAAATTTCATGACTAGATATTGCTTGTGAGGGGCTGACTTGAAAAGGTTTAATGAATGAAGGACTAGGATAGGACATGGAGACTTTGACTGGACTAGTATGAGAAGGAGTAGCATTGAAACAACACCAAAATTTCATCAAACATGCAATGAAATAGGCAAGTAGTAGTGTCAAAACAACACCAAGAGTTTGTCGACTTTGTGACAAAATTAGCAAGGAGTAGCATCAGAAGAACACCAAAAGTTCATTGAAATTGTGATGAAATAGGCAAGGAGTAGCATGAAAACAATGCCAAAAGTTCATCAACATTGTGATGAAATGGGCAAGGAGTAGCATGGTAACAACGCCAAAAGTTTGTCAAAATTGTGATGAAATGGGCAAGGAGTTACGATGAAACCTTCATCGCAGCTATAGCAACTTCGTCAAGCCTTTCTGTTGATTCATCTATGGTTTTCATCAAAATTGTAACAAGCATCAATTTAAATATATATATATATATATTCGTGGAAATGTACCATTGTGAAGACTGACGACTGATCATACATATAGACTGCATATTGGTTTGATGCTTCAAATGATACATTTCTTATATTGAAAAGTGCATTACCTTATTGAGCTTCTCTTTGTTTTGAGAATAGTTTAATATTCTCTACTTAATAGGGCCAACCATGTGACAGTGGAAGCTCATTTGGCCCCTCCCCCCCTTTCACATCACTCTCAATTCCCCATACCCAATCATATAACATTAATCATTCATTCATCCATTAATAACATATAACATTCATTCATTAACATATAACATTCATTAATTAACATATTCACATTCATTCATTAACATATAATATTCATTCTTTCAGTTTTTACATATTATCAAAAATCTGGTTGTCATGATATGATTACAATCACTTTTTTTGTTTTTTTTTTTTTAAAGCTACATAAATCTGAAGTGGAGTATTGTTTTCTAAATCATCTGTCCCCCCTTTAGTTGTTCTGCTCTCTGCTAGTGATCTTAATGTATGCCTAGTCGTCTACTCATCATAACGCGGATGCCGTCAGAATGGGGATCTCGCTGTACAAGAAAGAAATGTTAACCGATATGTTTTTATTATTATTGTTAAGCAATTATTTATTAATTAAAAGAACATCGAGTGGTTCTCTTTTACCGGCTGGACCCACATCATGTTCCTAAACTTTTAAAGTTATAATCATGCTCATTATGTTGAACACCCCTCTAAATCCCGCCATCTGCAGTTGAAACACATGAAAAGGTTACATTAATTAATACACCAATTGAAATTAAATATGTTTAAGAGAACATGAGGGTGGTCCTCTTTACCCTCGATGGGGGTACATCATGTTCCTAATCTCTAGCCCGATCATGCTCGCTAACATGTTGACTTCTACATGCTCTAAAAGTTGAAACACCTAGTACATAATTAATACACCAATTCCAATTAAATATGTTTAAAAAACTTTAGAGTGGTCCTCCCTGCACCGGGACATGGGGCCACACATCATATTCCCCCATCTTCTTCTAGCCTAATCATGCTCAACATGTTGATCACGCCTACATGCTCTAAAAGCACCGGATGTCACACACCATGACCTTCTTCATCTCAGATGTTTTGATCCACCCTCACTAGGTTGCATTCCAATGTCATGTGCAATATTATCATTGCTTGAATGTTTAAAACAAATAGGCATGTAATTACTTTATGGTGGAAATTAATATTGAATAGATTGCACAAGTATTCAATTTTAAATAAACTTTATTAAGTTTATTTACCTATGTATCGGATACAATGGAAGACTGTGTTTGCCTAGTCAAGACTTTTAGGCATTCAACCATGGCTCCATAGCCTTGCTGGAAGGCAATCTTTAGGTTCTCTTCTGTGGGAACTCTGTTGAATTTAGAGCCCTACATTTTTGTAGAAAATCATGAATTTTGCTTCTATAGTGTGATAAAACCAAAATTGTTTTCAATTTATTATAATTTGGATGCAATATTTCATTTATTGATACTTACAATTTGTGTGGCTAATTTCATATAACCACCAGAGCCAAGTTTGTGTTGCCTATGCTTTTCTAGTCTTTCCTTTGTTGCCTTCGATGTGTCAGGTAGCCTATGAAAAGTTTTAAATACGTTAGATTATGTAAAAAGAAAGAGTAATCAGTATATAATTACATTGTTGATAGTATCACACATAGCATACTACTTTTTAAAAAAAAAATGGCATTTCCATAACATACAGACATTGAGAGCGAATAAAATACAGAGTTCAATCCATGAATTATAGAAAATAGATTTTTGTTGGTTATATTCATATTGCTGATTACATTGCACAAAACATACTACAACTGCATAAATATCATATGGTGATAGTTGTCTATGCTACCACATTTTTTATACATGTCTACCAAAGTATTTTATCAAACAGTTCACTGCCTTGCTGCTATGGCTAAAAGCCTAAAATAGGTGCTTTCAAAAAAGCTATGGATGCTTGGAAAAAATCTATCAAAGCATAATAGTAAGCAATACCATAGACAAGGCAATGAAATTTTTCAAAAAATGCCTTCAGTAGGTCTGCCGATGGAATGCCATGACAATCCATAGAAATTTGCTTGTCATGGCATTCGTTATGGCATTCCATCACTATGCGAGACTACATTTTTTGAAGCATTTTTCAAATAGTTCACTCACACTTTTCTATGCTACCAAATTTTCTATACATGTGAGCACCAAAGCATTTTATCAAATAGTTCAATGCGCCTTCATCTCTATGGACGTAAAAACTCCTCAAACAGTGTTCCTTTCAACAGTTATGGATGCTTGGAAAAATTCACCAAAGCATAATAGTAAGCATTAATATGGCCACAAGGCGTTGAATTGTTTGAAAAATGCCTAAAAGAAATGCGGGGCCCACCGGCCATGGAATTCCATGACAATCCATAGCAATTTTCTTGTCATGGCATTCAAATGGTATTCCATCACCATGCGAGACTACATTTCTTTTGAGACATTTTTTTCAAGCAGCTCACTACTCGTCTATGCTTAATCGATTTTCATACATGTCTACTCAAAGCATTTTATCAAAATTTCATTGCCTTGCTGCTATTATGGCTAAAATCCCAAAACAGTGCTTTCTCAAACAAGCTATGGATGCTTGGAAAATCTATCAAAGCATAATAGCAAGAAACAAGCCATGGTCTCATGGTTCTTTTTACAAAAATCAACTCACCCACCACGCTAGCATATTTAAAACACATTTTTGGCAATTTGGCTGTGCTTGAAATAGAAAAAATCAGACCAAAAGCCGTAAATGATTTTCTCAAAAATCAGAAAAATATTGAACCACCGCAAAGTTTTAAAAATCATGATTAATCAGGATTTTTTTGCAGATTTATGCTTTTATATCACATACCTTCCTTGGCTCGGTGGTGTCTTTCCTTTTTTCTTTTCAACCTTCTCCTTTCCATTGGACACCAAAGTCCCATTCCCAATCTCCTCTCCTAATCATAGGACACTCATACTTTTGTTCTTCTTAAATGTGTGACCTATTAGTCCCTTGCATACCTCTAGATAGGTACCAGATTTTAAGGACCTTGGTTCAGCTTGAATGTTTTATCACCGAACAACACAACTAAATGGTTAATGAGTTCATCTTTTAAATCTTGATTTTGGGCATTCCACCATGTACGTATGGTGGGTCCGAAGAGCTCCAATGTAATATCACTTAGATGTTTATATAAAACATCATTTCCTGCAAAATGGTCATGGGATCAATAGTCTAAAAAGAGTGATCAATAAGTAAATTTCAATTGGATTATATAGAATAATAATTAAAACATTTTAAAGTACCTGGGACCTTCTCTATCTTTATGGGAATGAAATCCTCGGTCACCACAATTGTGACCGGAAATGTTCCCATACCAGTAATACGAGAAGATCCAGAAAATGCTGCTAAAACATCACTAGTACTAGTGGCCTCTATATCCCTAGGTACATGTCCTGATGCATGTTCTGGTATGTGTTCACTACCATAGGGTGCATTAACAGATGCCTACATGGTATACAAGCAAATTTCAAATGAAAATATAGGCATGCATGATGCGTTAGATAATGTGATGTATGCATAGGGAAGATCAAGATGGACACTTGTACTAACCCTACTCCTCAGGAAACACTTGTAGTACCCTGATTATGGCTAGGAGCATCATGAGGATGCAAAAAATCCTGTAAAAACAACACATATTTTAGTTCATGACATAAAAGAGTACAAAATATAAAACCATGAATGAACTTATGTTATAATTAAAGACCTCATGATAGCTTACTTGCAAGTTTTGTAATTTCTCTATCAATACTTTAACCCTCTCTCTTATCTCATCTGTTTGAGGCATTTTGAACATCAAATTAGTCATTTCTTCATTGCATTTTTTTATGAGCTTTTTTATCGTATCAAAAGTGTTTACTGAATAAGCAATGCCATCATCACAAAATATTGACTGCACCTCACTATGGATGCTCTCCTCTACTGCTAGTGCCTTTCCTCGATCAGTCGACTGCAACAAGAATATTAAAAAATTTATCAAAATTAACCCAAAAAACTTATGAAAAAAAAATAATAATAAAAATTTTGCTCGTATCTAATTTGTGCAATTACAAGGAGGTAAACCTGTCGGGTAGAAGCGCCTAAAGATACATCATGATCTGAAATCTAGGCTAGAGCCTTCTCCGTACGATCAATGTCCCCCTGTGACAAAAATTAAATATAAAAAAACATTACCAAAATGAAACCAATAGACTTATGAAATGAAACTTAAGAATAAAATGGTATATTGGAGTCATTAATTGGAGGTTGGGTAAAATGGTACATAGTATGTACCACCCCCATAGTAACTATGTTTGTAACTAAGCGATTCAATTTGTAATCGATTAGCAACTATTCCCCTATAGTTATTTATTTTATCGCACATACGAATACATAGTTTCCCTCACGCGCCTCAAATATACAATTGGGTTGCTTATTTGTTGACCCAGGTCATGTACTATTTATAAACCCTGCAATATTCCTTGATACTTTTGGCCTTCCATCAATGTACATAGCCACTCCTTTATTTTGATCCTTATCTTTTAGTTGTATATAATTTGCTGATAGTTAATACCTATGCATACTTCATGTATATCGAACTAGTTGCATCCAATCTTTGTAATTGTAATAGGGTCCAACATACTCCATCAATTCAGTAACTTTGTCGTAATAGACCTTTATGCCATCCATGCAAAATAGGCCCAAACCATGTAATGACAATGGTGCTATGTGATATATCCTCTCGTTGACACAAAAATTGATGTTTATTGGAGGAAGTTCCTTGGGTACCCATTGTTTCCGTAGATGTTTGTACCTCAAGGGCACCTCGACATCGCCTATGCTCTCATCATCATAAGAACATGACCCCCCTTCAGCAAGAAAAAATTCCATGTGTTTAAGAAAATTTCTTCTAATCTTTTGACCTCTAGTTGATCTCCATCTTTTAGACATACTACATGTCTCACTTTCCTCTTCTCTTCCTGAATTTCCCTTGCTCGAGGAAGACAAATCTGACAAATACCTATTTGGTGGTACCTGCACTCATAAGGATGTTGGATGAAGTTCTTTCATGGTGATGTGATCCCAATGTGACATTATGATTAATCTATCATTTCATCGCTATAATTTCACAGGTTATAAGGTAATCAAGTCTTGATAGATTGCAAGCTATTGTTACTACCATCCAAATGTGTCCATCACAAATCAAATCTACTTAACGTTTTAACTCCCAAACTTTGTAACAAATGTTAAATGTGACTATATCCTCAATTAGTACACAACCAAGGCCTCAAATGTATTCTCTAATTGTAATCAAAGGACTTTTCTCTTCATCCAAGTAAATAAACTTGAAGGGAAAACACCCACTAAGTGGTTTATTGACACCTATGACTAAAAAATAGCAGCATTTAATTTCCATGTCTAAGTGGTTAACAGGAGGGTGTAGCCCGGTTAAGTCATCATAAGTTTACGCTTTGGCAATAATTTTTTTTTTAAGTCATATTAAATCTTCCTATGTCTAATTGCTAGGAGATTTTTGGTATGTTTTAAGGTAGGATGATTGATGAAAGAGCCTAAAGACTAGCCTTTCTCCATGGTATCCAAGTACACATAGCAGCGGTCTTCTCTTATACGGTTGGACATGATTTAAAGAACTTAGCTAGGAATTATTCATTTAACCTAAGGTTTTCTCATAATGCCATCATTGGAAAAGTATGATCAAATTCTTCTATTATGAAGAATTGGTCTATGTGCCTCTAGTAATCACTATAAATGTTTGTAAGGATAAAGTGACTAATTGCATCAGGTAGGAGAGAATTAACTTTGAGTTCTTCAAAGATTATATTCCTCTATTCATAATTTTTAAGGGTTGTGTGTGGAGGAGGTTATCACTACCAAGAAGGGATGAGACCTTTCCTTGTATTCTTTTATAATTTTCATTATTCTTATTTATTTTACACCTACATTTACAAATACACATACATATGCATTTACTATTTTTATTTGTTTCTCATGTAGTTTAATAGTTTGATCGATTTCATATTATATGTGTTGAAGAATTTAGAATTTCAATTACATTAATTTATGGACATGTTGTATCTATAACACTAGAAAACCATATGCTCTTTATATTTACACTTGCATTTAGAAATACACATTTATATACATAGATATAGATTTATTTAATGATATGTTGCATTTATTGTTCTAGGAGAGCATCCAATAATTGCATTTACATTTACATTTAAAAAATACATATACATACATATATGTGTGTGTGTGTGTGTGTGTATCATTTATATTCAGTGTTTAGAAACAACCCATTAGGTCTACACATGGATAAAAATTCATAAAATAAGATCTTCCATACGTGTTTTGTTGAAACCTAGGCTTGAACCTCTCATTTCACATGCTTTTCTTAACAAAACTATTGAGGACAGCAGCTATACCTTCTTTATTTCTAATCCTATTCCCTATTCATGCATCCTACAATTACAATAGTATCCATGAGGCCTCTTACAGAAGCTACAGTAATCACAAAAAGTGTAAGAGCCACTTTATATCATGTTTGGACTACAAAAACCTAAAAAATAGGGTAACTCAGATTATGATTTGTTGGTGAGTTGTATGGACAAAATCATTAGCACCAACTCATTCTTGGAGTCTTTTGAAAGAGAAGCGAATTAGTTGCCAGTTAAGTACAAACCTTATAGTTTCAAGGTGAATGAGGTGATCAATTTTGATTGGCCAACTAATGAAGAGTACAAGATAGTCCAATTGGCTGGTGACACGTGTGCTTTCTGGCCCGATGCTTTTTTGCTCCTCATTTTTCTATAAGAAGGATTTCAAGGCCAGAAGTATGGGTTAGCAAGTTAGATATTTTTGGTCAAGTCTAGATGAAGTTGCAGAGCAAATTGTAAAGTCTAATAATTTTAGGGAAAATGCAATTTAGGTTTTGAGTCATTCTATAGTGGGTTTTGAATTCATGGGGATTTGATTTTTTATGACAGTACTAGCATTTGAATTGATATGATTAATTCAAACTCATGTCTCTCCATTGTACAAGCATATCTAAATTTTGAATAAAATGATCAAGGGTTTTTTTGTTCATCTCACTATTGTGGTGTGTATGATTTTTGTTTTAGGTTTAATTCAAGGAATTAATTAAAATGCTTGAATGGGATTGTAGGTGGATATGTTCTGTATAAGCTTCTTTTTTTTTTTGTCTTATCTTATACCATTTTATGATAATGGGGGTGCCAATGTATGAGAAGATCTTTGGAAACTAGGCATGAAAATTGAAGGTTAAAGAGAATAGGGGTGCCAAACTTATAGTACTCATTGCCCCTTGGTCTTCAATTTTCTGTGAGTTCCCTCAACCTCATCCTCGACGCTGGTATTTACCTTGTTTTCACTCCTCTAAACTCTTCCTTGGCGTTGATATTGACCTCATTTTCACTCCTCCAAACTCTTCGTCGGTGCTAGTATTGACCTTGTTTTAACTCAAAACTCTTCCTCGGCGCTGGTATTGACCTTGTTTTCACTCCTCCAAACTCTTCCTCAGCACTGGCATTGACCTTTTTTTCACTACTCCAAACTCTTCCTCGGTGCTGGCATTGACCTTTCACTTCTCCAATTTGATGAGCTGCACCTTGGTTTTGTTAGCTTTTACAGTATGTTAATTAAGTTCAAAATTTTGGCAACATTTAGCTAGGTTTTAATATTCTACAATATAGTTAAGTATATATTAGCTATATTTTACACAATAAATAATATAATTATTCAACTTATTATAATTAGATATTATATTCTTTAACAAAATTATTATAATTAATAATTAATAATAAGTATATTTTTATATAATACAAAATATAATTAATATAATATATATTTAATATAATAGTAATATATATTAATATGAGAGAGACAAAAACTAAATTTTTATTGGTTGTTTCATGTCAACAATCCAAGAATGGCATGTGTCCTTGGGCAATTATGCTCAAGGTAGCATGCCATTTGATTAAAGATATGATAGTTCTCCTTTAAGACCTCTTCAATGTACCCATTGCACACTTAAGGAGACAAAGATAAATATAGGGAAGCAAATATAGAGAGAGAGGGAGGTAGTGACAAACATACAAATAGAAAGGGAGATAAAGAGATAGATAGGGGTAGAGAGATCAAGAGATAAGGATGAATAGATAGAGATATAGGGAGGTTGATTGATATATCTCTCCCTATCACTCTCTATATCTCCCACTATCTATGTCACTCTTGCCTCTTCCCCCCTCTATCTATTGAGCTATCTCTCCCTCTCCCCCTTTCTCTCTCATTCACTCCATCTCTCCCTCCACCTCTCCTACTCTATATCTCTCTCTATTTCTCTTTTTATCTCCCTCTTACTCCTCTCTATATACCCAAGAGTAATTAGGAGGTGGAGGGGTGGGAGAGAGAGAGAGAGGAGAGAGAGGAAAGGAGAGAGAGAGAGGGGAGGGATATATATATAGAAATACCAGGAGGGGAAGGAGAGGGAAATAGCTGAGAGAGGGAGGGAGGAGTGGGGAGACAGATAGAGGAGGGATAAGGGTGGAGGGAGAGAGACAGAGGGAGGAGTGGAGTGAGGAGGAAATGACCCAAGAGATGGAGAGAGAGGGAGATATATATATATAAAAGAGAAAGGGAGGGGGAAGGGGGAAGAGAGAGAGAGTTAGGAGGGGGGAAGGGGAGGGGGAAGAAAGGGTAGAGGGATAGAAGAATGGAACACATGGAAGGAGGGAGATAATGGAGAAGGGAGGAGTGGAGATAAAGAGTGAGGGAGAGATAAAGGAAGGGTGGTAGGGTGAGTGAGAGAGAGAGAATACTTATTGATAACCATAAATCTTTGATATCTCTACTTTTTATATTCAACACATATGGACTAATAGTTGAACACAAAAAATCTATTTTTGTTATAAAAACAACACATAATGATTTAAAATACAACTTATACTGAACAAAAATGGACCAATAGTTGAACACTAAAACTTTTTGAAAATCCTTCACATTTAATGGGAAAATACATGTTATTTATTGTGCTCACCTTTTATATTTGTGATAGGACAAACTATTAATATAAAGTTATCCAATGCTTGTACATTGCTACCCCAATTGTTGTATAGATAAGAACAATATTTTTTCACTATGATAACAACACTTGTTTCAATGAGTATCTTATTTTATTAAATGGACATTTTATTTTTTAAATGATATACTTATAGTGGAGAGTTGTGATATTTTATTTGAAACAAAAAGTATTAAGGTTAAGGGTAGAGGGTAGATGGTTTAAGGGTTTAAGGTTAAGGGTGGAGGGGATAGAGATAGTAGGAGTGAGTGAGTGAGAGAAAGACCTAAGAGAGGGAGAAGGGGTAGGAGGGAGAGACTTGAGAGAGAGACCTAAGAGAGGGAGAGGGGGTAGGAGGGAGAGACTTGAGATAGAGAGAGGGTAGAGGGTTTAAGGGTTTAGGGTTTAAGGGTTAAGGGTTAATGGTTTAGGGTTTAGAGTTATGGGTAGTGATGGAACTTCAAAGTTTTGTTTTGAGTGTTCTATTTTATAAAAACAACACATATGTACTAATAGTTGAACACAAAAAATCTATTTGTTGTTATAAAAACAACACATAATGATTTAAAATATAACTTATATTGAACAAACATGGTCCAATAGTTGAACACTATAACTTTTTGAAAATCCTTCACATTTAATTGGAAAATACATGTTATTTATTGTGCTCACCTTTTATATTTGTGATAGGAAAAACTATTAATATAAAATTATCCAATACTTGTACTAATGGAACTTCAAATTTTGTTCCTAATGTTTCACTCATGCCCTGACTTATGTCATTAGTCTTTCATGGTGTTGGAAAATTTCTTAGGGCTGGGGTTTTAGCTTTGTCTTCATCTTAAACCCTTGTGTTTACCTAATGCCTTGGTTGGGATCTATTTCGCTGTTACATTTTACGAAGGGTTTTAAGAACATCTTATGCCCCATCATTCCATCTAGGCCTGGTCCCTTTGGTCTTAATATTTTATTTCCTCTGCAGGTTTTATTTTCCTAAGTCCTGGTTGGCCCTGTGCTGAACAGTTTTAAAAAAGCTTATGTCGTTGTTTTCCATCTACCTAGTAATGTACCCTTGCCCTTTAATGAATGTCTTATTTTTTAGAAGGATGAAATTTGTGCTACCATCGATCAAAAATCCTTCAAGATCAATGGTTTCCCGCCATCCCCTGATTGGGAATTATAGGACGGCGATATAGTGAGTAGGTGACATGTGTCCCATCTAGGGATAAAATTTGTGTGACTATTCATCAACTATCCTTTGATCTGAGCCATTCCCCACCATCCCACAATTGTGTTTTGGTTGATTGCAAAATCATAGGTAGACAAACCATGCTAAGAATACATGCATTGAATAAAAAAACATACATACTCATGCCAGCCATTAAACAAGGCGGCGACCCAATGTAAAACATATAAAAATAAAGCATATTGCGGTGGCCATCCAAGGCTATGCACAATAGCAAAGCTAAGGAAATATGGATGGGGGGCGTGGCTACAACCAGCAACCCATGAAGGTAGCCACAAAGACTTGTTTTGTCAAAAGAAACAACTAATAAACCACACTTATGCCTATAATCATCCAATAGGAAAATGAAGTGGGATAAAGCATATGGAAAAAGAGTGAGTGGGCACGGCTGTAAGCATAAGGACAACCTTTAGGAAAAAGGAAAATAATTAAACTCTAAATCCTAAATAGTTGTAGCTTATAGGTAGGAGAAGGTGCAAATAAACAAGCAAAAGACTACCACAGGAAACTTCAAACAACGAACCTAGAATCTTTTAGAGAGAAAAAAAAAATTAAATTAAGAAGAATATATAGGATGGCTAAATTAAGAAGAATGCCATAGTTTCACATATGCATACCTAGCTACACTTGGAAACAAAGATGGAGAGTTGAGTTTTTTTAAAATTCTCTCTGTTGTAAAATAAATTTTCAGCTTCTTTATCCACTTTTTACCACAGTCTACTTTAGAGTGAAAAAGAAAATTTGGTAGACAATTTATGTATATGATTTTCACCAAATTCCCAAAAAAAATAAATTAAAGTAGAGATCTATCATTTTTTCGGTAAATGGATAGATGGCATTTTCACCATCCGACAATTCCCTTTTTTCCCCGTTTACCACCTGGAGGGTAATTTTTACGTTTAGAATACTCCATTATGTTTTTAAATTTAATACTCTTTCAATCTTCGTAATAATTTTCACCCTTTTATAACTAGCATATATATATATATATTATTTTAATAATATATATAAAATATGCTGACAGATATCCTTCTCAAGGCGCCTATTCAATTTAAATAATAAAAATTTGACTAAAAAATAGGCTATCTCTCAGCGTATTTTATATATATTATTAAAATAATATATATATGCTAGTAGTAGTCGCAATGCAACATATAATATCTTAAGTAAATTATTTTTTATATTTATTATATATTTTATTATAAAATTATTATAATAATTAATATATTATAATATGATAGCTAAAATGATTAGGGTTAGGATTAGGTTTAGGGTTTATTAAGGTTATGGATATGATTAGGGTTAGGGTTAGGATTAGGGTTAGGGTTTGGGTTAGGTTTATTAATTTTGTTTAGGGTTACGGTTAGGATTAGGGTTAGGATTAGGGTTATGGTTAGGGCTAGGGTTAGGATTATGAGTAGGGTTAGGATTAGGGTTATGGTTAGGATTAGGGTTAGGTGTAGGGTTTGGGCTAAGATTAGGGTTAGGGTTAGGATTAGGATTAGGGTTAGGATTGGGGTTAGGGTTAGGGTTAGGATTGGGATTAGGGTTAGAGTTAGGGTTTAATTAGGTTAGGGTTAGCATTAGGGTTTGGGTTTGGGTTAGAGTTAGTATTAGGATTAGGGTTAGGGTTAGGGTTAAGGTTTTATTAGGTTAGGATTAGGATGATGGTTAGGGTTAGAGTTAGGGTTAGAGATAATATTAGGATTAAGGATAGGGTTACAGTTATGGTTACGGTTAGAGATAGAATTAGAGTTAGTATTGGGGTTAGTGTTAAGTTTAAAGATTAGGGTTACGGTTAAGGTTAGGGTTAGTGTTATAAATTAGGTGTTAGCATCAAGATTAGTATTAGGAGTAGGATTAGGCTTACATTTAGGGTTAAAGATAGAATTAGTGGTAAGTTTAGGGTTAGGGTTAGGGTTAGGGCTAAGATTAAGGATAGGGTTAGGGTTAAAGATAGAATTAGGATTAGGGTTGGGGTTAGAGTTAGGGTTAGAGATGGAATTAGGATTCGGGTGGGGTTAGTGTTACTATTATGATTTAGGTTATGGTTAGGGTTAGGGTTGGAGATATAATTAGGATTAGGGTTGGTGTTAGCATTAGCATTAGGGTTGTGGTTAGTGTAGGGATTGTGTAGGGATTAGTTAGGGTTATGCTTATATTTAAGGTTAATATTAGGATTTGTGTTATAATTAGATATAGAATACTAACCTTGATTAAACTCTAACCCTAACCCTAACTGAAATTGACATTTATCCCTAACCCTAATTGAATTGCAATCCTAATCATAAGTATAAGTGATTCCTAACTATATTTGAACACTAATATATCCCTAACCTAGTTGAATTATTTCCCTAATTATACCCTAACTTTGATTGAACCTTGATTGAACCCTAATCATAAACTCAATCCTTAGTAAACCCTAACACAAAATAAACACTTATTAAACTCTAACCCTAACCCTAATTAAACAATAACCATAATTGGACTCTAAAAATATTTCTAATTACTGTAACCCTAATTTAACCTTAACCCTAGCCATAATCCTAATTGAATTCTAACCCTAAATTTAAACACTATTTTAATCCTAACCTTAACACTAACCCTTATGGTGACTGAATCCTAACTATAACCCTAATTCTAATTGAATCTTAACCCTAATTGATCCCTATTCCTAATCCGTTAATTGAATACTAAACCTAACTCTAATTATAACCCTACTTGAACTCCAATTATAACCCTAACCCCAACCTTTATCATAAAATCATAATACTAATTGAACCCTTATCTTAGCCCTAATTGAATGCTAATTTACAAGAACCCTAATTAAATTCTAACCCTATTTATACCCTAACCCTAATTTAACCTAGATTGAATCGTAACCCTAATTGTATCTTAAACCTAATCCTAACTCTAACACTAATTGAACTCTAATCCTAATTCTAACTAAATTCTAACAATAATTATACCCTAACCCCAATGCTAACCCTAAACCTAATTGGACTCTAAGTGTAATTATACCCTAACCCTATCCCTAACTATATTCCTAACCCTAATTAGATTGTAAACATAATCCTAATTAAATTCTAACCTTAATTGGACCCTTATCCTAAGCCTAATTGAATTATAAACCTAAATTTTAACACTAATGTAATCCTAACCCTGACATTAACCCTTACACTAACTAAACCATTACTATAACCCTAACTCTAATTGGATCCTAAGCCTTTAATTGAATACTATAAACCTAACTTTGATTGTAACCCTATTTGAACCCTAACTGTAAGCTTTATTATAAAATCAAAACCCTAACCCTAATTAAATCTTAACCCTAGTTGTACCTTAACCTTGATTAAACACCAATAATAAACCTGACCCTTATTAAACCTAACGAAATAGATCTATAATTGAACCCTAATACTAACCCTAATTGAACACTATCCTTAATTAGACTCTAACCATAATTAGAATTAAAATCTAACCCTAATTTAACCCTAACCCTAATTGAACTCTAATCCTAACTCTAAACACTATTTTAATCCTAACCCTAACACTAACCTTACACTAATTGAACACTAACTATAATCCTAACTTAAATTTAATTGTAATTGAATCTTAAGCCTAATTGAATCTTACACCTAACCTTGATCATAACCCTATTTCAAACCCAACTATAACCCTAACCCAAGGTTTATAATAGAACCCTACCCCTAATTGAACCCCAAACCTAAGACCAATCCTAGTCCTGACCCTTACCCTAACTCTAAGCCTAATTGAACCCTAACCCTAACACTAATCCTAACCCTATTTGAACCATAACCTTAATTGAACCCTAACTATAATTGAATCATAACGCTTACCATAGTTAAACTCTAATTGAAACCCAAAATATCACATTAACCCTAATTAAACCCTAACCCTAATACTAATCCCAACTCTACCCCTAATCGAAAGCCTAATCTTTATCTTAAAAACCCTAACCCTATCTGAACTATAACACTAACCCTAACTATAATTAAATCTAACCCTAACATTGAACCCTAATTAACATAATATTTTATAAAATCTTTTATTTTATTTTTATTTTTTAGTTATATAATTTAAATATTTTTATTTGTTTAGGGTTAGGTTGACAATTAGGTCCAAGGTTAGTGTTAGGATTAGGGTCTAAATTAGGGTAGGGTTAAGGTTAGAATTACAATCAATGTTAGAGGTAGATATAAGTTTAGGTTTACAGTTAGGTTTACAATTGGAATTAGAAACTAGTCTTAGAATTAGGGTTTAGGTTAGGGTAAGATATAGAATTATAATCATAATTTTCACCTTAGAGCTAACCTTAATCCAAATCTCAATTGAAACCCAAAATATAACATTCATCCTAACTATAACCCTAATCATAACTGTAATCCTAAGTTATATCCTAGAACCCTAACTATAATAAAACATTAATTAACATAAACCTAACTATAACAATAACCCCAAACTTTATTATAGAATTAGGGTTAGGTTTCAATTAAAGTTAGCTATAGTGTCAAATTAGGGTTAGGGTTGCAATTTAATTAAGGGTACAATTAGATCTAGGGTTAGGGCTAGGATATGGGTTAATGTTAAGGTCATGATCATGATTCAATTAGGGTATGTGTTAATGTTAGTTTTAGAATCAGGGTTATGTTTAAGGTTAGATATAAACTTAGAGAACTTTACGTCTGGGGTTATTTAGTTTTAGTTTTAGGGTTGGGAGGGTTACATTTATAATTAGTGTTAGTGTTGGGTTACATTTATCACTTTAATAAAAATATTCTTCTATGAAATCATTTATTTTGTTTTGAAATTATGTAATATAAAATATTTTTTAAATTTATGTTTGTTAATATATGAGAGATATAGCAAATCTAAACTTTCCATAAGACAATGCTAATGGCCAAGATAGATCCTCTGAAATATCTTCTCAGCCATGCAACATTAATGGGGTGACTGGCCAAATGGGTTATGATACTTAGTGAGTGTGATATCTAGTATGTAGAGAGAAAGGATATTAAAGGACAAGTTATTGCTTATTAGTTAGCCGATGCACCAATATAAGAAAATAACCCATTAGTTGCATACTTTCCTAATGAGTTTATATTTACCATTGACACAAACACAACAAGGAAACTATACTTTGATGGCTCTCATACAAACCATGGATCAGGGGCTAGTATACTGTTTATCATGCCACAAGCCGATTCCATCCCTAAGTCATTTAGGATTAAATTCCCTTGTACCAACAACATAGTAGAGTATAAGGCTCTAGTAATAGAGTTACATATGCAGTCAAGTGGAGAATCAAGAACCTATAAGTCTACAGTGATTCTCAACTAGTAATCCATAGGTAAATGATGAATATGAAACTAAGGATGAAAATCTTGCTCCCTACAAATGCATGGTAGATAGTTTTAAGGAGTACTTTGAAAAAGTTAACTTTCATCAAATACCTCATGTTCTAAATAGGGTAGCAGATGCCATGGCTACTATTGCTTCACTCCTTGACATACCTAGCAATGTACCTAAGTTTGAGTTTTTGGTAGAACAACTTTTGGTCCCTACCTATGATATCCCAAATTTTGAGATGGTATGTGATATTGCTGGTCCTGATTCCCCATGGTACAAAGATATATATGACTACCTTCATGAAAAAATAATACCCCCTATCCTTTCAAATAACCAACATAGGACATTCCTTCATAAGTCATCCAAATACACCATCATCAGAGATACCCTATATAGACGCGCCTTAGATAATACCCTATTGAGATGTTCAATTTTGAAGAATCATAAGTAGCCTTGTATGGGGTGCATGAGGGTATATGTGGTTCCCATTCTAGTGGTCCTACCTTAGCTAAAAACATTATGAGACTGGGTTACTATTGGCCTACTATGGAAAAGGACTCATGTCTTTATTAAGAAATGTCATCAATGTCAGATACACGAAGACTTGATACATGCACCTGCATAGGAGCTTCGTTCCATAACATCACCATGGCCCTTTTCCTAATTAGCACTCAAACTCATAGGTAAGATACATCTCACATCATCCAACAGCCATAATTTTATCATTACCGCCACCAAGTATTTTACGAAGTGGATTGAAGCTATGCCCATGACCTACATCACCAACACCCAAATCTCTAAGTTTATAATGAACTATATCATTTGTTGGTATGGTGTACCTCAATCCATTATCACAAATAATGGCCATCCGTTCAAGAACCAAGAATTATGCCATCTTTGTGAAGAATTCTATATTCAACATCATTTTTCCACCCCATACTACCCACAAGGTAATGGCCAAGCAGAGGCATCTAACAAAACCATCATTATAATCCTCAGGAAGACTGTTAATGATGATGGTCACGATTGACATTTACAGCTTAATCCTACCTTATGGGCTTATCACACAAGTATCTATACTCCCACTGGCACCACTCCATATTCACTAGTATTTGGTTTTGAAGCCATTCTTCCTATTGAGGTCAAAATTTGTTCCCTAAGGGTATCCTTGAAAAGGCACATCGATGATGAAGAGTACTAAATAACGAGACTACATGAGCTAGAATTCCTAGATGAACAAAGAAAGAAGGAATTAGACCATCTCCAAGCATATCAAAATCATCTTCATCACAACTACAATAGAAAAGTGTTGAGTAGAAACTTTTACATTGGTGACCTGGTCTCAATGGAAAACCCCAAGAATCAAGCAGAAAGAGAAACCAGGAAAGTTTGAACCTAACTGGCTAGGACCTTACATTGTCATAGAAGCCTTTGGATCAAGTGTATATCAACTCTCTACTCCTAAAGGAGAACCATTGTCAGCACCCATCAATAGTCATCATCTGAAGAAGTTCTACGCATAGCTTCAAAGAGGCTTGTCTTAATTAAAAAAAATACAAAAATACAAAAATATGAAAAAATCATTACCTAGGTGAAAACCTGGCAAACAAGCGTCTTGGTAACATAAAAAAATTTAGAAAATCCAAAAAAAATAGTAAAGAGAAATAATTCGTCCAATAGTGAAAACCACTTTGGTGGTGCTTTGGATAAGAGCCATGGTGAAAACTTGGAAAATAGGTGCCATGTGTAGTTGACTCTACTCCTTTGTCTACTATTATTCCAATCTGACTTCCCTGTACATAGCCCACTTCCCTATACATAGTCCACTTCCTTTTACATATCGCTTATCCTTGTACATACTATTTATCCCTATACATATCACTTATCTTTCTTGTCCATCGATTGTACATAACATTCATAATAAGTGGTATTATTTCCCATAACTTGGAACAATTAACATTGAGTGCACTTCATACCCCCCATTATATCCTATTCATAATCAATTGGTCTTATACTTGACTAGGGGCAAAGACTTGGCGTGCATCATATTGGTTCTTACATTAGCTATGCTGAAGACATAAACTGTTGAAAAATCCAAAAACATAAAAAAATGTCTTGAAAAAATAAAAAAATCACAAAATGTCCTGAAAAAGTAAAAAAAATTAGAAAATGTCTTGAAAAAATCCAAAAACATTATAAAACTTCAGAAAAGACAAAAAAAAAAAACATGTCAAAAATCCAAAAATAGAGTTAGAGTTAGTCCCACTTGTCAATATTTGTCATTTGTTGAACTAAATTTCCTCTACGACTGGACATAGGCAAGGCCATCAATTGATGTGCCCCTGAGGCATTAGGTCAGTCCTTTTAGGTTTGTTTGTATAAAATAATGATTCAATCCATTTGTCTCTAAGACAAGGTCATTGGTCGTGTTGAACTACAAGGACTCTGTGTGCATAACATAGGCACGACCATCAATCGATGAGCCATCAAGGCCACACTAGGTTAGTCACATGCACTACCACACATGTCTTACATTTTTTGTCATTTTTGTCAATCAAAGTCAATTCAAACTATGAGGTATCTCCATGTATAACATAGGCAAAGCCATCAATTGATGACTCCCCGAGGCCACACTAGGTTAGTCCTTTAGGGTTTGTCATCACACACAGTTAATTGTAAACACATCATATCAAGTCATGCATCAATATGGTGACCAATTCAACAATGTCTCTAAGTCAAATCAAACAAATTTCTAAAGCAACAATAAAAAAAATCAACTTATATCTACTACAGGATGTGTCCTTCCTGAAAATAGACAGTATCTTAAAAATCAACTTATGTCTTATATAGGATGAGTCCTTCCTGAATACAAAATTTTTTAAACAATCAACATAGCCTTACATAGGTTATCACATCAGTGGCATCAGACTCAACATCTTATATGATACATTTCTTTCTAAAACTAGGCTTTTGTCATGCCTTATATAGATAGTCATAACATCAAAATAAGAATCAAAGTCTTATCCAGTATGTGTATCTCCTGAAACTAGACTCAATCAAAACAAATCAAACAAATAGATCAAGTTTTGGAAATTATTTTACTAGCTTTTTAATTTATGGCTTATTTATCTTATCATTTCAGTTGACTTTATGATGGGAATTATGTTACTAGCTTTCTCAAGGATGTCCCATGAAGGATTTAGAGAAGCAAAAATGTATCACAATTCTATTTTCTTTGACTATTGTCTATTGACTACCTTTTCACTTTATGATTGGAATCATGTTACTAGCTTTCTCAAGGATGTTCTATGAAGGATTTAGAGAAGCAATGATGTATCAGAATTCTATTTTCTTTGACTACTCTCTATCAATTATCTTTTAAATCTGATTTTGAGTCATGTTATTAGTTTCCTCAAGGATTTCCCATGAAATATTTAGAGGAGCAATGATGTCTCATGACCCATCTTTTATTTTGTTTGTTGTCTATGAATTGTCTTGACAAAATTACTAGGGCAATAGTGCCCTTCGTATGAGTTAGGACAATCCTTGTCTATGAATCTTTGTTGTTAGCAAGTGGATGACCTTGCACACCTTGATCTATGTCATATCATGGTGTTTTTATCCATTTGTGTTAGTCCCGACCAATGATGATAAAGTGCACCACCTTTAGTGATACAACAAAACATCGAAGATTGCTAATACTAACATCCATCTCATTTCTTTTATTATTTATTAATATTTCTTTCCGCACTAATAGTTCTTCTTTCTTGTATTATGATGGAGTCCTATGACACACAAAAATATAAATCATCCTACATATACATTCATGTTAGAAATATCATTTCCAAATCATACATCATCAATCATACATAAATCTTGCATTTGAAAAATACAAACATATAGGAATTTATCATATCTAGGAAATCATGGACTACATATCATAAGCATTACATGTATATAACAAATGTAAATACATGCATCACATTAAATCCATCAAATGTATAGCATCACATGTAGAAAGCATTGTACATATAACATCATATTGCATCTCATAATCATAAATTACATACATAACATCCATCGACATGATAGAAATTAATGCATACATCATCACATAGAATCAACATCATATTATAGGCTGCATAAACACATCATAAAGTAGATATGATCATCCATTACATAGGAATCTCATATAGACATAACATGTATAAATAAATGATTGCATAATCAATAAATAGAACTAAATATCATGAGAATCGCCACCAAAATCATATATATATATCACTCAAAAGTGTCACATCACAATGTCATAATGTATCAATAAATATGGAAGCCCACTGGCTATATGATCATTATACAATGTCTTAGTACATATCAAGAAATGGACCTATTTGGAACTATCATTGTTCCCATGACTAGACTATGTAGGTGTATGATGTCAGGATCCTGATGATCTATGTGCGGATGGAGGCCTATCATAAGGTCCAGATCTCTAAGGCCCCTCAACCCCCTCTGTAGTCATTGTCTTAGTGTGACTCCTAGTTTGAGACCTGCTGCTATGTGCCTATGACAAACTAGGAGCCCATCTCTCTAGAGGAATCTCTGCCTCATAAAAATCTCTATAATAAGAAGCCCTCTCAATAGATCTAACTAACTCTCCAGCAAATGCATCTACTAGCCTAGTGCATAGAGCTCCAATCTTAGAAAAATATTGCTCAGTCTCCTACATCTGGGCTATAGCCTTGTCTCTATCCATGTAAGCTCTATCTCTCTCCATCCGTAGTGCATATCACTTGGACATCAAAACCCTCATCTGCTCCTCTAAAGATGCAAGTTAAGCATGAAGTGATGCAGTTTCTAAATCAATGGCCCCTGTATCATCTTGTCTAACCCTCTCAAACCCATTATCATCATCATCCAACTCCTCAAAAATCCTTTCTTGGACCTCTCGCTCCTGATCATCATTTTCATCTTGATACACACCAAGCAAACCAAGGGAATCTATCTCAGCCTCCTCCCTCCCCACCTTTGCCTCTACATTATCCTTTGGAATTTCCTCCTCTGTGGCATGCTCCTCCCTAACAACTCGAACATGAACCTCATCCCTATCAATATCAACATCCCCCTCCTCCTCACCTCTGCCAATATCTAGCATGTGTACCTCCTCTCCCTCCCAGACCACCTCTTGGATAGGTGAAAAAGGTAGATCTTGTCCTCTCCCACCACCCCTCCAACCACTGCCATGACCATCTCCATCATCACCATGACCACCTCCACCTCTTTGACCTCTACCTCTGCCATGTGGCCTTGTCCCTCGTCGCTCTTCTAGTGCATTCTAATATGGGTATATCAATGGAACTGGCCTGTGAACTTCCCACCACTAATCATATGCCTCTATGGTGCTAGGATTTTCTTACCCATCTCCCCATCCCCACTGCACTAGCTATAATGTGTCAATGTTCACCTCTATTGTAGCTGCTGGAATCTCTGCACCCCATAGCATCACCTCCCTAGAAGACCTCACATACTCTACTTGGTCATGAGGCTCATCCTAAACCTCTTAAAACTATCTCAACACCAAATCTAGCAAGTGTCACTCAATAATGTGGACATGTGAGACTATCTGACCAACCAGATTTTGTGTTTGCATGTAATATACCAAATGCTCATCCTCATCAGACCACTATGGTAAATCCATGTATGGCCTCCATATGAATTGTACCATCATATCAATGGCATGTTTGAAGTATCTGGTATCACCAACATGATGTTGAGTGTTAGCCCCCACATAATGGAAGGCATTTGGTGATCCATGTTGCACATCAACTATAACTAGTGGATGGAAAATGGCTATGTGTTCCCATGCCCATACCATTAGGAGTGTGGTACCATAGCTCATCGACTGTGCCTCTATGTATGCTATATAGTGCAAGTGAAAATATAATATTGATAATAGACAAGGACCCCAAGAATAGACCTCTCGTCTCTCTAATATCCCTACTAACATCTCCCCCATCCTACAGGCAATCCATGACCTCGACGATTAGGAAGAACTATGCCACAAATCAAGCTACACAAAATACAGCCTAACTGCCTATACCTCTACATTAGGAAATGCCACCTAATCTCATATTGATCAATATCTAACTCTCTAATGTCATCATGGTGGTAATATCTACAAATCTTAGAGAAACCCCTCTATGTATCATACATGACTATGGTCCCTCTAATAGGAAGTCTCAGAATCCTATAAACGTCCATGAATGTCACTGTTGCCTCACCAGTAGGAAAATGAAATGATGAAGTCTTGGAGTGCCACCACTCGCATAACACCATCAGCAATCCATGGTTAGACTGAATAATAGGCATGTTTGTCACATGAAAGAGACCCAAATGCCACAAAAATTGTCTGTCAACACTCTGCAAACTATCACGGAAGTGAAAAGTCAATGGTCTTGATTCTCATGTGTAGATAGGGTCCAAAACCACCTGCGATGGCATTATACAGGCCTCATGTCATAATCAATCACCTATCATAGGTCAAAATGACAAAATCACATGCTAGTCAAATGTGTCATTCTTTTGTAAATGTGTTACAAAAAATCAAATGTGTCATTCTATTTTATAAATTTGTCCCATAATGTCACATGTGTCAATTTAACAAGAAAATATGTCTGAAATATGCATACAAATACAAATACATCTATGCAATATCAACATGATATCCAAAATGCAAATGCATCGAACAATTTACAAATGCATAACATTTTATAAAGGCATAACATTCAACAAATGCACAACAATAATAGATGCATTACATTTTTACAACTGCGCTATTATTAAATGGAAATGTGTGCCTATTTGAAAAATGTGTTGAATAAAATTATAGATGCGTATAAATTTTGAAAACATACTCTAGAGCTAAGACATAAGTCTACAGATGTGTTGGTTTGGAGGAGAAGTTCTAGGCTGAAACTACTGCTACTGCATGTTACTTAGTTAATCGATCTCCAAACTCTACTCTTGTTGATATGACACCTTTGGAAGCATGGTCTGGTAAGAAGCCCTCTCTTAGACATATTAGAGTCTTTGGCTGTGAGGCATATGCACATGTGCCAGATGTAAAAAGATCTAAGTTGGAGAACAAGGCTGTCAAATGTATTTTCATTGGCTATAGTGCTAAAATTAAAGGATACAAGCTTTGGAATCCTATTATAGAGAAGGTTGTATACAGTAGGAGTGTAATCTTTCATGAGCTAAAACCTTCCACCTTGGATCTGCAGTCAGAGACAAATTCAAAAAATAGTAAGGATGTAGCGCAATTCCTCCTACACCAAAGAAAGAGGAATTGAAGATTCAAAATGTACCTGAAACTAAGGTGAGCTCAAGTAGTTCTAAAAGCTCTAAAGAAGATGGACCTCAGCCTTAGCCAATGAGGAGGTCAACCCAAGAAAGGAAACAACTAGATAGGTATGGGTTCTCATTAATTGATTCTACTTGTGCCTATGCCTTGATTTCTAGCACTAATGAGCCTAGGACTATAAAGAAGGCAATTAAAATGTCTAATTCAGATTCTTGGTTGGAAGCCATGGAGAAAGAAATGGCATCATTAGATAAAAATGAAACCTGGAGTCTGGTGCCCTTGCCTAAAGGAAAAAACCCTATGGGTTGTAAATGGGTATTTAAGAAAAAGATTGGTCTGGATGGTAATGTAGAAAAATACAAAGCACGACTGGTTGCAAAGGGTTATTCCCAGGTAGAGGGAATTGACTATGGGGAAATATTTTCTCCTGTAGCGAAGCTGACGTCCATTAGATTTCTATTGTCACTTGTTGTAGCTTATGACTTAGAGGTTGAACAGATGGATGTGAAGACAACATTTCTTCATGGTGATCTTGAAGAAGAAATCTATATGTCCTAGCCTGAGCACTTTGTTGAAAAAGGTAAAGAAAAACTGGTATGCAAATTAAAGAAGTCTCTATATGGGTTAAAGCAGTCACCTAGAATGTGGTACCAAAAATTTGATACCTATGTATTATCTTTAGGTTTTGTGAGATCAAAATCTGATCGCTGTGTATACTATAAAGCTAGAAGTGATCAAGTGCTTATTATTGCTCTTTATGTTGATGATATGCTATTCATTGGAAATAGCAAGCTAATGATTTCTGATCTTAAGTCTCAGTTGTCTGCTAAGTTCGAAATGAAGGATCTTGGTGCAGCAAGGTATATTTTGGGAATAGAGATAACTAGGGACAGGAAGAATAGAAAGCTTTGGCTCAGTCAAAGTAAGTATATAAAGACTGTTCTAGAGAGATTTTGTATGAATGATTACAAACAGTTAGCTGTTCCATTCATGCAGGGAATGAAGCTATCTATTGAGGATTGTCCAAAATCTCCTACTGAGATGGAGTACATGACCAGTGTACCCTATGCTAGTGTAGTAGGTAGTCTTATGTATGCAATGGTCTGTACAAGGCTAGACATTTCCCAAACAGTGGGAGTACTTAGTCATATTATGGCTCATCTAGGAAGAATACATTGGGATGCTGTGAAGAGGGTGTTTAGGTATTTGAAGGGAACTTCATATTTTTGCTTTGTGTTACCATGGGAATCCAGTTGAATCATAGAGGACCCTCATCATTCGTGGTTATGTAGATTCTGATTGGGCAGGGGACATTGACAGCAGGAGATCCACCAGTGGATACGTTTTCATGTTGAATGGTGGTGCAGTGAGTTGGATGAGCAAGCGATAGGCTGTAGTCACTTTGTCCACTATAGAGGCTGAATACATGGTAGCTACCCATGCTTCTAAAGAAGTTGTATGGTTGAAATGTTTGTGTTCTAACATTAGTTTTGATGCAGGGAAAATAAGAATCTTATGTGACAGTCAGAGTGCCATTTTTCTAGCAAAGAATCCAACTTTCCATGCCAGGACAAAACATATTGATGTACAGTACCACTTTGTACAAGATATGGTTGAGGATGGAAAGGTCAATTTGGAAAAAGTTGATACTATGGAGAATGTTGCAGATGCATTGATGAAGCCTGTGAGCACAGACAAGTTCAGGTGGTGTGGCAATTCAATGGGCCTTAGTGCCCATGTTTTTTAGAAAGTATTATTTATGCTCTGGAGGTGTCTGAATGATCTTTATCAAGTGGGAGATTGTTTGAAATATGTGTCTCAAAAATTATAGGCTGAAACCTCCATGAGTGCCAAGTCGGTGTGATAGGTTCCATGTCTGGTCGACTAGCAGTTTGCTTTATTCTTTTCTAAATAGGTCGTTGTGACCCTGCCATTGTCTTGACAAAAGGTTGCACTATGGAGTCTATCATTGTAGCATGATGTATTCATTATGACATTAGAGCGATCGAGAGACCTCTGGCTGACAGGCCATTCAATCGTATATCAGTGAGACTCTTATTGACTGTGACCTTTGGTGAAGGTAAAGGTTCTCATTAAGATGTCTTAGCGAAGTATTTATCTCTTGCCGACAGCGTATGTACTGATGTCTTTGGGGTAACTCTAATGGTTCGGGAAGATGTCTTAACCAACAATAGAAGTCTTGCCAACAGGGACTCATCCAAGCATTATTTAGAGTAACTCATAGTGGTCAGAGAAACATCTCAGCAAACATTGAAGGTCTCACCGAAAGAATCACCTTTTGGAAGTCTTCGGGGAAGCTCTTGGTGACAGTTGATCATCAGTGAAACATATGGATCTCAGTATGGTGTCTTAGTGAAAGCCGATTGTCTGGCCGACAGGTGTATGTATTCAATGTAACTTGTAGCGATAGACAAAAGGCTTTTGGGATAAGTCATAGAGATTGATAAGAAGTCTTAGAGAGAGCTACATGTCTTGCCGACACTATTTTATGTTGAACACTTCGGTGAAATGTGTGGAGATAGTATGAACTCTCGGTGATAGATTTGAGTCTTTCTGATTGTCTCTTGAAGCTCAATATGACTTAAGTCTGCGGTATACCTTTGGTGACTCGCTATGATCTCTTGGTGAAAGTGGTAAGTCTGGGCGACTGTTTGGTGGCTCAGTGTAACTTATAGAGCTCGATAGAACATCTTGGCAACTATGATGACTCTTGGTGACTTTGGTACGAAGTATATGTGGCATCAGTGAGACACTATTAGTGTCTCACCAAGATGCTAGAGCATTACGTTTTCTGTTGACCGTCTGACTGTCATACATGGAATCTCATGGACAAATAGAGGAAGCCAAAAGTGAACCATTAGCAATTGGTTCGGTGTGATAGTTCTATGAGAAATCTCAACAGTCAGGGAACACCATGGATATAGTTGGAAGTTGCAGATGCTTGGGGGCTGGATAGTAGTTCGATCAACAGTGAAGTGTGAAGAATTCAAACTGTATCAATGAAGGAATTAAAATCTGTAAAGGCTGTAACTTGGAAGTTTCTGTTTGAAGAATGTACATGATGAATGCTACTGTATAATGACACTAGAATGATAAGTCTAGAATTGTATGTAATTTTGATTATTGTAATACAAAGTGATTTCTCTTGGTGTGGTGGGTTTTTCTCCCGTAAGGGTTTTCCCACGTATATCTGGTGTTTGTGTGTGTTTTTCTAAATACTCTATTTCTGTAATCTGTCTCATAGTGCATCTCATTTTGACTGTAATTGAAAATTTAAAATTACTTCTACACTCTTTCTTGAGGTATTGATGTTAGGAGAATTGTTTTCCGCATCTAATTATCCTTACAATTACCTCTCTTAGAAATGAATTGAAATATCTTGTCTTGAAATATCTAGAAGGATTATTTTAATTAAAGAGGATTTTGTGGTTATTTTTGTAATAATGATTTTACAGTGTAACTATCTTGCTATTTTCATTCAAGATAGAAGGCATCAAAGTCAAGCACATACCAAGAAGATGGTACTCTACTTCAAACCCTCAACCTCACTTAGTTTAGTCTACTTGCATGGGGATATTAAGGAAGTTTCTAAAAAATTAATTTATATCATTTGTTGTTTGTGAAGGAGAATCATGTGAGATCCACTATGGTAGTGGATCAATATCTAGTTTCTTAAGTAAAGATGATGTCACAGTTTGAAAACTTGTTGTGAAACATCAGGTTAGTAATTTTTGGATGTTAAGGCTTACCAATTGGATATCAAAGATCTTTTCTCATCAACTTAATTTTTAATTTATGTATAAATGGATTCTTTCATAGTGTGGGTCTTTACTAAGACAACACTTGAACCAAGGTTGGTGTTTTTATTGTCTAAGTCTGATGGAATTCTTGGGCTTGGTTTCTAGGAAATTTCTATTGATAATGTTGTTCTATTCTGGTTAGTGTTGATAACCTTCATTCTCTAATTTTAAATTCATTCTATAATATAAGTGTATCACATTTCTTAAACTTTGAACAATGTTTTGAAATCAAGGGTTCAATATGCATATTTTAGGCCTATGTTGAACACTTTGTTTAGGACATTTATTGACAAGGCTATTATTTTTTAATTGATTTATCTTTCTACTATGTTTGGACTTAATTTTGTAAACTTGCAATATACAATGCACTTTTATTCTTTTTGAATTGAGACTAACAATAATTTTGTTAGTTGTATTGAGACACATATTTATTCATGATGGAAAAGGCAATACCCTATTGCTCATATCAGATGGCACATTGCATATAAAGGAGGAAAGATTCTAGGATTATTGTTGATTGCATTAAAGGAGAGAGCTTCATATATGGGACATGATCAACACTCTCCTTCTTGGATTCTACATGTTACAACTTGCTCTAGGAAGATTTCCCATGTTATAAATTTTTTAAGAGATGAAAGGGGAATGTGCTCTCATTGAAGGGCTCCAAGCATGCATTTCCATCATTGCAAAAATTTTTTTGAGAAGTTTCTTTCTTGTCATTTATATGCATTGTAACTAAGATTTTCAGTCTTGTGATTGAAAATAAACATTGTAATAGTTTATTTCTAAGGATTTTTCAAGCAAGATAGATATTTTAGACTTGTGCAAGCTGTAAGAACACATTTATTTTAATAAAGTATAGTGATTTTTCCTTCTCAATTATTGTCTTATTGTGTGCAATTGATGATTGATGTGTATTTTTGTGTTTTATGTTTAAATCCTCAAATATCAATTAATTAAAATGACTAAATATACTATTAATTGACTTCAATTAATAATTAAATTGACTAAATATACTACGAATTGGCATAAATAAATGAATAGTGAATAAATATGAAAAAATATATGGCTAGTGAAATTAGTGAATAAAAATGAATAAATATACTACCAAATTTATCAAAATGGTGATTAAAATTAACGACTAAATACACTACCAATGTATATAAATTAGTGAATAAAAATGACTAAATAAGTGACAAGCTAACAATAATCAATGACTAAATTAACGACTAAATATATCAGTGAATAAAAATGACTAAATAAGTGACTAGATTATAGCAATCAATGACTTTATATACTATCAAATTAATTAATCAAAAAAACCAATAAGTGACTAAAAATAGTTGAGTCATCAATTTGGTCACATTATAAATGACTGGTAATAAACTACTAATGGTTGTGTGATCATGTTTGGTCATTTATATGCAGTTTTTAGTAGTTTTTTTAATCATATATTGTTGTTTCTATACTAATGAAATCCATGAAGAATTGGTGAAACTACAAAACCTAGTGAGTACTAAAAACATTTCCATCATTGCTATTTCTACCATAGATAACATACACTGCATGATTGAAAGTGAAAAAGGAATAGATATTGTGTGTAACATAGGTCATATTTTTTGGAAAACATCTTACCTCAATTACTAGTGATAAAAATTTGAACAATACTCAAAGTTAAGGAGGAACTCAAATTCATCCTTCTACAACCATTGCCTCTATTCCCAACTATACCAACCCTCAAGTTACCACAATAATAAAATGTACTAGTAATGTCATTCCTACCTTGGGTATTTCCACTAGCAATCCTTGTACCTTGGTGGCATCTCAAATCATATATCCTACCACTTTACCTCCCATAAGAATTCCATTCACTTCCCCCTCAAACACATATACACCTCCACCGTATTCACCTTCATCTGAAAACACAACCAATGATGAAATCCTTAACAAACTCTTGAAAAATGTTTCATCCCTTGAATGATAAATTTCAACCATAAACAAAAATAAAAATTACAATCATACTATGTCAAAAGAAATCCCTTATCATTGGAGATATTAAGAACACCAGTACCATAAGATATAGAGATTCCTAGGTTTGAGAAATATGGAGGGAAAGGAGATCCTTCTAACCATGTTTCCACTTACACTACCTTACATGTAGTGATTTTGTCCTCAAAGATAAGCTCTCTGCTAAGCTTTTCTCTAGGTCCTTGAAAGACACTGCTTTAGAATGGTCTTCCCCATTACTAAATAACTAAATTTTTTCATTTAGTGAAATTTTTGAGGCCTTCATCAACCATTTCCAAGTGCATATGACCCCTAAGATGACATTATTTGATTTGATGAGATGTAATAAAAAGGATAATTAAAATGTTACTGACTTCATTTCAATATACTAATTGTTTTATTCCCAAATCGACATAAAGATTCTCGATCCTCACCTTCAATGGATGTTGATTGAGAACTTACAAACTAAGATACAAGATAAGCTTGGAATGATGAAATTCCCCTCATTCATACACTTGTGTACCACCCTTCATGATTATCAAAACTCAGTTAGTAGTCATGAAACAAAACCCACCTCTAGTCATCCTGAAAAGTTTGAATTTGCAAATCAAAACAATTACCAACCTTTTAGGAAATAGAATAAAGGGTTCCTTCAACTAAATCACCCTCAACCAACCCAACATGTTGATACCCAAGTAGCTACTATAAAGAAGACAAATCCTTTTACATTTGTGGATCTGAAAAGATAGTTTACTCCCTTACCCAATGTCCTCCATAACACCATGTTACAATTCCTAGAAAATAACTTGATTTCCTTACCTCCTGTTAAAAATCTTGATCCTAATAAGCCTTTACCTCTGAACTTTAGACCAAATTCCTATTTTCATTTTCAGCATCAAAATGCACATGATAAAGAACATTTCAAGCATCTTAAACATATTGTGCAAGACCTCATTTATTCTAATCATATTCAAATTGGAGGTGTCAATGATCAAGGTAATAAGTCTATTGCCCCTCCCAACCAAAATTTTAAATTTTTTACCAACCCCATGCCAAATCATAATATTTAATTTGTCAAAGCTAGTGAAACTAAGAAGAATGATATGATGAATGTTGACATGAATGATGAAAACATGGATACTAATAAAGAAATTCTTATGGATAGTATGTTGGATTGATCAAAATTCAACCTCATATGGGTAGAACTAAAATATCTCTTGACATTACTTTCTCATCACAATATATAATTAGAAAGGAACCTAATGGTTCTCTTTCAATAGCTAGATGAATCAATTACAAGCCCACTAATGGGATATTAAATGATCTCATTTGTGGAGAGAATGTGATCATTGAGGAATTCTTACTTGTTCATGAACTTTATCAAGAAACATATGACAATCCAAAAGAATGGATAAAAATACATAATGGTTTTTCTTGCACTATGATTTGTTCAATCAACCTTCCTTTAAAAGTGAGACCAAAACAATTAGATGTCTCACTCTCCATCATCCCAACATTGGATCAATTATGTGTGAAGCTTGGTCATCCATGGCTATGCTCCATGGAAGCCATCCCGCCAGTTGTGCATAAATCTTTAAATTTTCCCTTTGACAATGAAATATTTATTGTACATCATAGTGACTTTAATCGTGTGTCTTCTTGTGGGAATTTTGTTTTTTTTTTGGCCCAAGCCTATTAAACCTATTCAACCTCATGAAGACTTCATTTTCAAATCCTATCAAAATTTTAAGGAAAAATGAATAGAAGAACTATCCCTTCAAAACATGCCTCAACCCATGATTGAGCCTCCTATCCTTAATGAAACCATGATAGAACCTAAAAACATTCCAAATAACCAAGGCCAACCTAAAATAGATACTTTACCTATCTCCTACAAATGACCAAGAGACAACAAAAATTGTCCCATTAGCCTCCTAAGATAAAAAAAGTTTACAAAGCTAAAGAGAAAGTGGTTGAATAACCTCCCATGGTTCCTTCTAAAGAAAATAAACCTATGGTTGATAAACCCTCTCCTAGACAAATGTAACTTGAAAATTTTACTAAAATAAATAGAAATGCTAGAGAGTGTAGGCGTAGACATTGTGTTATTGCTCAAAGGTTAAATAAAGGGGAAAACAAAGAAAATCAACATCCAAACTTGACTAAAGCAATACATGAGGAGTCTCCCTCTTTGAAAAAATAAAAATATCCTATATCACAATCACAACTGAGACTAACACCTTATTTTTACATTGTCATTGGACCTCCTATTGTGATTAACGTAGATGATGATGATGAGATTGCTAAAATTGATAAGGAAGTGCATAATGAATTGAATACATTTTTTTCTTCTTCTGTGAGCTTAAATGACAATTCTCCTAAGAAGAGTATTTAACTTGGTGCTTCCCCAAGTTTGACACTTGTTGTTGTCCCTTTGGCTAGTTTTCTTCCTTCCATATATATCGAACAAGATTGGCATGTAGATGACTTGTTATAGGTTGAATCACATGTGCCTTACTATTCTTTCCTTTGTTTTCTTTTTTTTATGTTAAGTGTGTGATCACATGTGTGTAATATGATCTCCCCATACTATTATGTATGATGTATCTCTCTCTTCATGACATTCCTCTATTTGTATCTACATTCTTCTATATGTAATTTTTTTATATTTTTATTTGTCTTGTGTTTTCCTTTTGGGGATGATGCAAGGCATCTAGACATTTAGGTCTCTTCCATGTTGACCCAGAAGATTATCCTTTATATTTTCTTTGTCTTATATTTTTCTTTTGGGGATGACGCAAGGAATTCATGCATTTAGGTCTCTTCCAAGTTGACCCAAAAGATCTTTTTTTTTCACTCTCTTTGTGTTATTATTCAGGTTCCATGAGTATTTGGGGAATGATCATGTTTTCTAGCTCTATATAAATATTTTAGCAAACATATTGACCTCAAATCCATGGATCCCTTATGTGATATTTTGGGATTTCCCCAAACCATGATGGTCTTCTTCTTAGATTCATTTGATTGTGCAACCTTCTTTTATTTTTAGACTTTTTTGGGGCAACATATTTGCACGTGTTAGCATAATGTCTAGATTGACTACACTTGTAACATCTTTTTCTTGACTTAACTGAGTGAACCCTAGATCTACACTGATTAGCTTTGTGACCATAATCATGGTATAAGTGGAAATTTCCATGAAAGAGATTATTCATTTCATTCCTTCTAACCAAATTAGATAATTGACTTCTACAATAACTTGCTTTCTAACCAAACTTGTGATAGTTAAAGAATTGAGTACTTGGTTCCTTCTTGCTTCTACACTCTACAACCTTATGTCCAATATTTTTGCAAAGAAAATAATGACAATTAAATGATAAGTACCTTTTAGAATTTGGTTTCCTAATCGAAGGTCTTTTTATAGGTGTTCTAGAGTTCTGAACCTTGCTTGTTACAACAGATCTTGCTTCAGCTTCAACTACTTTATCTTTACCCTTAGTATTCATATTTGAGATTTCACCTAAGAAGACAAGTCCTTCTTTATCCTTGTGACATTTCTGTAGGGACAAGAGTTGATTTAGAATTATGCTACTTTCACATACTCTTGCTTATGATTTCAGCCTTCTTAACTCTTGATCTAACTTCTCATTTTCTTCTCATTTCTATTTGATGGTATCTTTGAGATTTTCTTTAGTCTTCTTCCATTCTTCAATTTTTTGTCTGATGGTATCTTTGAGATTTTCTTTGTTCTTCTTGTAGTCATCCAATTGTAGTTTTAGATTCACAACACTTTCCTTTTACTCCTTAAATTCCTCACAAACCTCTTTGTGTCTTGCTTTGAATTTATGAATTTTCTCACTTAGCTTTGAGATAAAATAATTTGCCTCCCTGATGTTTTCTTTCAATTCTTCATTTTCAGATTTTTTGCTTTCCATGTCATCTAACATTTCCTTCATTTCTTCATCAAAGTAATAGTCTCCTACCATTTGTTCAAATTTCCAAGATCTTCCTCAAGTGATTAAACTCTAACTGCAAGGGACTAGGCTTTGATACCAATTGTTGAATAGTCTGGATAACTAAGAGGGGGTGAATTAGTTATTAAAAAAAAAATCTTGACTTTAATTAATTTGGAGTAAATCTTAAATCAATCAGATAAAATAGATATGTAAATGAAATCACACAACACCATGCACAATGAGCACCAAAATTTATGTGGAAACCCAAGATGGGAAAAACCATAGAGAATGCTAATTCTTAATTAAAGAACACCAGTTAAGGTGACTCTAGTTAAGGTGATTTTTACAAAGGGCTCACTACCAAAATTTTCACAGCAAGTAAGGCTCACCACTGATGGGCTCACTGCCTGATGAATACAAAAACATTTGATTACAAAATAGTCTTACTAACAAAACATGAATTGATGAGGCTACAACTACATGTGCATGAATTTAGTTCTGGTTTAGAGCATAATATATGTCTATAGTAGATCTGGTCAGGAGTCTTTTTCTCACCTTCCTTGCACAACCTCTATACTACTAATTACTTCTTCCTAACACTTGCCTTCCACTTCCTTCTCTATTTCTTGTCACATAATCCTTTGTACCCTTTTTCTCTATTTGAACATACTACACTTCTTGTTCAGAACCAAAGAGATGTTCAATATATATATGTACCTATAGAAAAAAATAAGCTAGCCTAGAAAAACATGTTAGCTTTGAACAACAATATTGAAATATTCAATAAGGCTTGGCATGCTAGCAGTAGACCTAAATGATAGGTCACACATAAATATCTCCTTATCATATTACCATGGGACCCATAAATAGGTCATACATAAGATAAGTTCATCACATATCATAATTATCAAAAGATAGCGAACTTTTAATTAGATGAGATATATTCTGGAGCTGATGTGAATGCCAGAACCAAGACCAAGTCTTGACCTCCATCAATTTCAATATCAACTAGAGGGATGTACTTAGACATACAAAAACTTGTAACATACTACATGAATGTCTAAATATCAAGGATACTTGAAATAAGCTTTGACCATAGCATCTAGCATCAAAGTATTAGTCTTCATTATTTTTCATTAACTTTCATGGGTGTCCCATAAACGACAACTGTCATGTCCAAATCAAGGATAACATCCATACTACACAACATCATAGCACATGATAGGATAGATCATTTTTGTATATCATTTGGAGCACAACCTTCTAGATCACAAGTTTTGACATCAACAACAATAATGCTAGATCTTCTCAACAAATTCTCAACAATTTATGACTACCTCCATGAACACATTATTTCCCCTAACCTCTCTACTAACCAATGCAATACATTCATCCATAAAGCCTCCTACTATGCCATCATTGGTGACACCGTTTATATATGATCCCTTGACAATACCCTTTTGCAATGTCTCGATACTAAAGAAGCACAAACAATCTTGCATGAAGTACACAAGGGTATATGTGGATCCCATTCTAGTGGTCCAACCCTATCCAAGAAGATTATGAGAGTGGGATACTATTAGCCTACAATGGAACAAGATTCATATCACTTCGTCAAAATATGTTGACAATGTCGAATTCATGGAGACTTGATAGATGCACCAACACAAGATTTGTATTTGATAACATCACTAAGGAACTTTTCCTAATGGGGACTTGACCTCATAGGTAAGATCCATCCCATGTCATCCAATGGCCACAAATTCATCATCACCACAACCAAATACTTTATCAAATGGATTGAGGCCATTCCATTGACATACATCACCAAAAAATAAATCTCAAAGTTTATTCTCAACTATATCATTTTCAGATATAGTGTCCCTCAATCCATCATCACATAAAATGGTCATCTATTCAAGAACCAAGAATTCCACCACCTCTATTAAAAGTTCCATATCCAACATATTTTCTCCACTCCATACTACCCACAAGGAAATGGCCAAGCTAAGGTGTCAAATAAATCCATTCTCAATTTATCCTTAAAAAGGCTATCAATGATGTTGCTCATGATTGGCACCTCTAGCTTAACCCCACCTGATGGGCCTACCACACTAGCATTCACACTCTCACCGATGCTACTCCATAGTCACTAGTCTTTGGGTCTGAATCCATCTTGCCTATTAAGGTCAAATTACCTTCCTTAAGGGTATCCATGTAAGGGTAGATCGATGATGAATAATACCGTGTATCAAGGCTAAATGAGTTGGAATTTCTAGATGAATAGAGACAAAATGCATTGGTTCATTTACAAGCATATTGAAGAATCATCTCCATTACAACTATAATAAGTAAGTTTTGAATCTACACTTTGAATTTGGTGACTTGGTGTTAATGGAGAATCCTAAGAACCTAGCAAAATGAGAAAAGCTAGAAAAATTTGAGCCAAATTGGTTGGGTCTCTATAGTTTTCTGAAGATGTCTATGTCTGGAATGGAGTTTCCTAAAGAAATCAATGAGCAGGAATTTCATAGAGAATTCCTCGAGATGAAGGCTAAGGTGGACATACTTTTCCAAGAGAGACAAGAGCGGAAGGAACTTGAAGGAGGTTCATTGAAGAAAGTTGCTCGTAAAGACAAGAAAGAGAAACATCATGGAGATGGTGACAAACAACTAGATCCACCCTCTTCTCCTTCTCCTCCCTCTTCTCCTTCTTCTCCCTCTTCTCCTCATTCTATTTCTTTTAATCCTTTCAAGAGTGGGTATAAGCCTAAGATCAAATTGGATGTAAAATTTGACTTACCAAAGCATTGTGGTGAACTAAATGCTAAAAAAATGGATGATTGGATTCAACAAGTTGAAGCTTATTGTAGAGTCCAAAACCTATTAGATGATGTTGATAGGATCCAATTAGCTACTCTTCAGTTAGGAGGGACAACTTTAATTTGGTGGGAGAGTAAGACTAAGGTAGAAATTTCACAGGATGGTAGGGTTAGTTTAACTTGGGCAGAGTTTGTTAATGCTCTTAAGAAGCAATTTTATCCCATAGGACATATGCAACAGTTAATGATGGACTGGAAAATGTTTAGGTAAGGGAAAGGTCAAACTGTCCAAGAGTACACCCATGAATTTAGAAAGAAGGCTATTGCATTAAATGTACCTTTGTACACCCAGGATACTTTGTTAAAGTACATAGGAGGTCTTCATTCATATCTCAAACATTCCATTTTGGTTTTGAATCCTAGTAATTTGGATGAAGTGTATGTTTAGGCTACACACTTAGAGTTAAGGGGAAAGGGTTCATTCATTGATAATGATAACTCTGTTAAGAAATCTTCTAAAGTTGCAAAGATAGGGAAAGGAAAGAAGATAGCTATAGTTAAGAAGGATGACAAGCTTTCTTGCTCTCATTGTGACAAGAAGGGTCATGATGAAGATCATTGTTGGAAGTTGCATCCTGAATTGAAGCCTAAGTGGGCTCAAAGATAGAATCATAAATAGAAGGGTAAGGAGAAAGCCACAAATGTTGTTATGGATCTTGGTTCCAATTCAAATGATGAAACTAAGATAACAACTATGGGTATGAAAGGTAAAGATCCTAATTACAATGTTTCCTTTGATAGTTGTGCTTCTATTTCTAAAGTTAATGATGTTTCTAAAGATGTGAATAGGAATGAGCTTTTTCATTTAAGGGTTGTTGCTAAGAACATTAAAATTAATGCACTCATAGATAGTGGTTCTCAAGTTAACTTAATTTCTAAAGATGTTTTAAGGAACTTGGGATTGAAAACTACACAACATAAGAAACCTTATCCACTAGGTTGGATTTGCGAGAATGATAAGTTACAAGTAACAACACAATGCACTTTAAAATTTTCAATCACTAGTAAGTTTGTGGATGAAGTATAGTTTGATGTGGTTCCACTAGATATCTGTGGGATAGTTCTGAGTAGCCCTTATCTATATGATTAGAAAGCTATTTTCTATAGGGAAAAAATCATTATCATTTGTTTAAAGATGGCATTCAGTATATTGTACATTCTCATAGGATTAAGACTAATCGTTCTTTTACAAACACAGGGCAATTAAAGAGGATGATTAATGCAAGTAAAGATTTAACTCTTATGTCTATTAGCACAGGTGGTTCTAGACAAGAACTTGGAGTAGCTAACCAAGGTCAGATGTTGTAGGATGCACCCACAATACAGCATGAGGGAATGATGATTGAAAGAATTGATGGTCCCTTGGGTAAAAATGCTTCTATTGTGAAGGATCGATATGTTGTTGATTTGTTCCATTTCATAACTGCATTATTGTTTAGCTTGATGCTAGTCAATATTTGTTGGTTAGTGGCTATGACAGTTGATGTAGATGCTTATGGAAGTGATAAAGTGATGTTTATGTTCAACAATATTGTTGCAATCTTCATTGTGTTATTGAGCTAGGTATTCAGATGTACAAATGATATAGGACAAGTGGGGAGGCCAAGTCCTCACTTGATGTTTGAATAAATGCCACTTTTGGAGGTTCAAAAGTTCTCTAGTGGGGAGGCCTGATCCAAGGGATATTCTTTAGTGAAAATTGAAACATCTCCAGTACTCCATATTCAACACCATTAGAAAGAGCTCGATGCCCTAATTCCAACGCAACTTGAACAGAGTGAAAAGGAGCCGTTTGCACAAGTTATGACCAATAAAACCTTGGGTCAGATTGCCATTAGGGGTCATCTAGAAACTGAAAAAAAATGATCATCTTAGAAAATGATGGAACCAACATCAAGTCAAAGAGCTCATTGAGACTATTTCGGCAACGTTCATTTCATCAAAACCCAACAATGTATGCTCAAGATATTGGCAGTCAAAGTTTGGTTGACTTGATGGTACAATAGGTGACATCATCAGCCAGTCTATACAGTATGGAATACCAGTGGACAAATCTAAGTGAGACATGTGGCAGATGATTTGGATTGTATGGACCAATCAAAATTTGACATGTGTCCATCCATACATTGTGCATCTTAGTTGGCAGACAAGTCATTGGCCTCGTCAATGGTCAAGTCAACAATGACATGTTGTTCTCAGTGAATGAGCATTTTCCATGTGGCACCCTTTGGTGCAACACGTGGTGCAGTTTCAACCATCCATGTTTCGTCGATGATGTTTATTTGTTTTAACAAAAGTTTTGGTTGGGATTGAACCCATGACCTTTGCCCAAACAACTGAATCTTCCATCGTTGCACCAACTACCACTCATTCAATATATAGTTATAGTGGGTTGGTTTTGTTGTGAGAAATTTCGGTGTTTGTTTTAAAATGTGGTCGGTGGTGTTTGAACCCTAGACCACATGGCTGACAAAATAGCAATGTGCCATTAGACCACTAGTGGAGGTTTAAATATGTATCGAGTTTGTTTGTATTTGTTAAGGGTTGGTTGGCTGAGCCTAACCAAATAGGCCCATATGGCCAAAATTCACCCTAACCATCAAACAAAATAGGATTAAGGGACAAAATAGTCATTGTACAGGTTGTTCACGAGGGGTTAAATCATTAATTTGATGGTTAATCCTTTTTAGGAATATTTTATGTATAAAAGGGGGGAATGTAAGCTCTTAGGAGTTAAGTGAATGCAAGTGATATAGTGGGAAATAGGTGATATGAAAGAGGGAACTTGTGGAGATGTTCTTGAACCATTTTCTTACGATGGAGTATTGTTATGCTACCGAAGTGCTTGAAGAAATGGTCTGGGTGCATTTGTAATCTTTTTTGGAGATTAATCAGATCGGTCTCTCTATTGGAGTGGACCCAGAGACAGTCACATTTGTGCAAACTCCATTATAAAATTGTTTGCACTTTTTCTCTCCATCTCTCTCATGTTTTGATTTGTCACTTTAAGTTCTAAGTCTTTAATGCATAAGTTCAATAATGTATGCATGAATTTGTGATTGCTTTAAGTTGTTGTAATTAAGCATTCAGATTCGTAATTAGTCTAGATCCTATATAGATCATTGGATGTACCCCTTTGAGTATAACCATACGTGGCCAAAGTCCTCTAGTTAGAACAGTTAATATTCCTCCTCAGCCAACTGCAATAGAAGTACACTTACCAATATCCACAAGTAGAGACATACATAACTTTATAACTAAAATTTATAATAGTAATGATGACGAGGATACCATGACCAATCTACCTAGGTTATTTGAGGATACCACCCTTTGCATGATTAGCACCCTCTCCTTTAAAACAAACCAACAAAATCATGAGATCCATTTAGTATATCCCCAACTCATTGACTATGACCAACAAGGACCACCAGTTCTCAATACATTTGAAAATGATGAAGTTCTCTTAGAATTCATGGGATTGTGGGATAACATTCCATAGGGGGACCATAAAGCAAGGTTTATAATAGAGTTGGACACACATGCCTATTATGGAAAAACAATTGAATCCCTCAGTCACAAAAGTGAGAAATTAAGAATAATATCCAAGTCCTTGAGTGAAAACCACACTGTGGCACTATCTGACCAAAAAAAAAGAAAAAATAAAGGACACATCCAACGGTGAAAACCTTTCTGAGGCACCCAAGGATGGGGGATTCAACCTTCCTTTAAGAGCTATTCATCAAGAAAAGTCAGCAATCTTGGCCAAAAAATGCAATCCAGTCAACTTAGGAATGGAGGAGACCCCACATATCACATTTTATGCAAATTCACTATTATCAGAAGAACAGGAGCTCCTAGCAACCTTCCTAAGGGAAAGATAGATAAACCTTGCATGGAGTTATGCTGACATGCTAGGCCTTGATCCAGAAACTGTAGTCCACCACTTAGCAATTTATCTAGAAGCAAAGCATGTTAAACAAAAGCTTCAAAAAATGCATCCTTAGATCGCCTTATTGGTCAAAATGGAGCTAAAATTTTTATTAGATTTAGGATTCGTCCAACCGATAGACTATCCAGAATGGGTATCAAATTTGGTACCTGTTTCAAAACCTGATGGAGCCATTAGAATCTGTACAAACTTCAGAGATTTGAACAAAGCATGTCTAAAAGATGACTTCCCACTTCCAAATATTGACATGATAGTAGATATGACAACAAGACATGAGATGCTATTGCTAATGGATGAATTTTTAGGATACAATCAAATCATGATAGCAAAAGAGGATCAACACAAAACAACTTTCACTTGTCCATGGGGGAATTACTACTAGAACATGATGCCATTCAGTGTAAAAAATGTAGGAGCAACATATCAAAGTGCCATGACATTAATATTCCATGACATGATTCATAATATTATTGAAGACTATGTTGACGACATTCTAGCTAAATCCAGAAAGAGAAAAGATCACATAGCAACCCTAAGTGCCATCTTTGATAGACTGGAGGAGTACAAGGTTAGACTAAACCTGAATAAATGTCTTTGGTGTATAATTAGGAAAGCTCCTAGCATATATAGTGTCAATGAGGGGTATCAAGGTGGATCCAGCAAAAGTAAAAGCAATCCTCGAGATGGAGGTGCTGAAAACATTAAAGCAACTGAGAGATCTCCAAGGAAAACTTCAATACATTCAAAGATTTATAGGACAATCGGTGGATAAACAAAACCCATATTCTCACCTACTCCACAAGGGAGTAGCATACAAATGGGATGCCAAGGGTGAAGAGGAATTTAACAAAATCAAAGAATATCTACTAGCACCACCAGTATTAATTCCACCCATCCCAAAGAAACCATTGATCTTATACGTGTCAGCAACATCAGCAACCCTTGGAGCTCTCTTAGCTCAACATGATGAAAATGGAATAGAAAGGGATATCTAATACATCAGCAGAACAATGGTTGGGCATGAACTAAACTATTAATTCATTGAGAAAGCATGCCTTGCAGTAGTGTTTGCATCCCAAAAATTTAGACATTACATGTTGGCACATAAAATAAAACTCATTGCCAAAATTGATCCTCTCAAGTATCTACTATCAAAGGAAATTCTCATAGGAAGAATGGAAAAATGGGTGATGATACTGTCAGAATACGACATCGAATATGTGGAGTGGAAAGCAATCAAAGGCCAAGTCATCATAGATCAATTGGTAGAAGCACAATCTATTCCAAGAACCCTCTTGTCTCAGAGTTTCCAGATGAATCCATTTTCAATCTCAACGTAGCTAACCATTGGAAACTATACTTTGATGGCTCATACACGCGGCATGGATCAAGAGCTAGTGTCTTCTTCATCACCCCATGAGGGGATTGCATACCAAGGTCCTACAAACTGGAATTTTCTTGTGCTAATAACATTGCAGAATACGAGGCTTTAACCATAGGTCTCAGAATAGCAGTGTAGTGGAACATCATAGCTCTCAAAGTATACAAAGACTCCCAATTGATCATAAATCAAGTAAATGATGAATATCAGACCAAGGATGAAAAGATCACTCCATACAAGAAATTGGTGGAGACTCTCAAAGAATCTTTCATTGGAATTACATTTGAGCAGATACCTAGAGCCAACAATAGAGCAACATACACCATGGCAATAGTTGGGTCCCTACTGGATATTCCCAAAAATGTTCCAAAATATAAATTCCTATATCATAGGAGCATAGAAGGAACCCTACTATGCTGCTTAAACACTAAGGAGGCATTAACCACTCTAACTGAAGTACATAACGGTATCTGTGGTTTGCACTTGAGTGGAATGACCATAGCCAAGAAACTACTGAGGATGGGGTATTATTGGCCCACAATGGAAAGAGAATCACATGACTATGCTAGAAGGTTTCTACAATGTTAGCAGCATGGGGACCTCATCCATGCTCCAACTCAAGAGCTTCATCCTATCATCACACCATGGCCCTTTTCATAGTGGGGACTTGATCTCATTGGAAAAATCACACCCACCTCATCTAATGGCCACAAATTCATCATAACCGCAAAAGAGTACTTTACTAAGTGGGTGGAATCCATACCCATGAGGTACATAATTGGGAAGCATATTTCTAAGTTCATCTTGAATTACCTCATTTGTCATTACGGTGTCCCAAAAGCCATTATCTCAGATAATAGGACACCATTTAAGAATCAAGAGGTTTGTGACTTATGCGAGAAATTCAAAATCCAACATTGCTTCTCCACCCCATACTATCCCCAAGGCAAAGGCCAAGCAGAAGCTACAAACAAGACCATTGTAAAAATCCTCAAGAAAACATTTAATGATGCAGGTCATGACTAGAATTTATAGCTTAATCCCACCCTTTGGGCATGTTGAACTAGTATCCCCACACCCATCGATGCCACCCCTTTCTCCTTGGTCTACAAATCAAAAGCAGTACTCCCCATTGGGATCAAGATCCCATCACTTAGGATATCACTACAAAACCTCATCATTGATGAAGACTACCGAGTGTCAAGATTGAACAAGCTGGAGCTACTGGATGAGCAGCATATAGATGCTTTGAATCATTTGCAAGTCTATCAGGATAGACTCAAAAGGAGCTACAATAAGAAAATTAGAAGCAGGACCTTCCAAATCAAAGAACTGGTGTTAAAAGAGAATCAGAAGAATGTCCCAAACCCAAGCAGCAAAGGAAATTTTGAACCCAATTGGTTGGGACCATTTGTCATCACAACAAGTTACAAATCAGGGGCATACCAGTTATCAACACTCGAAGGGGAACCTCTACAAGAGCCCATGAATAGCTCTCATCTCAAAAAGTTTTATGCCTAAATCTTTCAAAGCATAGAACCAAAAAATCCAAAAAAATTAGAAAATTTCCTAAAAATGGTTACTTCGGTGAAAACCTGGCAAATAGGCATCTTGGTAACAACAAAAAATTCAAAAAAACAAAAAAAACAAAAAAGGATTGAAAAAATAGTAAAGAAAAAAAATCGTCCTCTAGTGAAAACCAATTCAGTGGCACTTTGGGCAAGTACCTTGGTGAAAAACTATCTTGTGTAAATAAGCACTTTCCATACACCAAGATCTTTATGACTTATTCTTTATTATCCATCCATTTCACTTCCATCATCCATCGCATTTGGATATCCATCACTCATCCACTTGCATCTACACCATAGCTTGGTCTTCTATTTGCATCATGATCCCTCCTAGTACTACTCGACCCATCCTCAACATTAGTTTGTCCTACCTTTATCAGAGTAGTCTATTACATCACATTGTGGGCATGTCCTCATTAGATCGGATTCGTGTATGATTTTAAAGTCCTCAAAATTAGAAAATCTAAAAACATCAAAACATCAAAAAAATCCAAAAAATATTCAAAAAATCATCAAAATCCCAAAACAGGTAAAAAAGTCAGTCAAAAGGTCAAAAAAAGTCATCTTGTTGAACTACATCATCTCTAAGCTTGAACGTAGGAAAGGTTGATCATTGATCATCCCCCAAGACACTTAGGTCAGTCCTTTAGGAGTTTTTCATAATAAACTAATAGTTCATCATGTATATCTTCATCTGTAAATTGATCAAGTCATTAGTCGAACTACATGGTCTCTGTGTGTATAATGTAGGTAAGGTTAATCTGTTGATCAACCCTCCATGCCCCTAGGATAGGTCTTTAGGTTAGTCTCTTGGTCAAAATCTCATAAAATCACAAAACATTTGAAAAATCAAAAAATTAAAACATTTGAAAATCTCAAAAATACCAAAACAGCCTCAAAATATTGCAAAATGTTAAAAACATCCAAATATTTAAAAAAAAATCCATCCATTTCATTTCACTTGCACTCGCAATAACATCATCCATAATAAATTGATCGTCATCCTCAACCTTTCGTGAAACAATTAGAAACAAGTCTAGCAGTTTAAAAGTAAAACTCCAAACATCAAGTCTCAAGTTTAAGTCAGTACGTAAGCAAGTTGGTCAATTCTTTGTGTTGATAGCTCATCATCCAATTGGTCCCATATCAATTATCTTTTAGAACACTTTGGATAAACGAAATGACATGCTACCATCCACTAACATGTCCTAGGATGCATCCTTCCTACAATGGGCATTATCTTTTGGTGATAAGTTTTAGTTCTTATCCTTAAAATACATTTCCTCATTTGGTTAGCGGTATTGAAGAACATCAGCTTGTTTGTTTACTATCTTTATCTTTTTACTTATCTTATTACTCTCATTCCAAGGACTCCTCGATGATATCCCAAACAAGAGGATTTAGAGAAATAGGAATGGGGCAACAATCATTATCTTTTGTCTGCTATGCTTGTTGGACGTTCTTGTAATATAACCTTGGTGAATACTTGCTTTGTTAGGTATGTATGGAAGAGGTCTAGGGAAACTTGTTGACTATTCCATGGATAGGTTTACCTTTCCATGTTTTGGTCCAAGGTGTTCAAAATTTATAAAGTGCATTCTAGCAAGGTTTCTGTATGTCAGGTGTGAGCAAGAATACCCCTATCTTCTTGTCAAGTCAAAGTCCATCACACTAGGTACAACGCCATCCTAGTTTTCTATACCTTGATGCATCATACCACGTGTATTATCAAACATAAGAAAATTTGGCCCTTTGAAAATCCCAATTCCTCAGCAAGTAATTATCATCATCATCATTATTAGCATTTTTCATCATCTTGTGTTTGGTTGAAATGACTTCTTCTCTTCTCGCTTATTGCACTAACAAGGTACTATGACAGTTGATAAGCATCATCATCATCATCATCATTGATCCTGCATCCACAAATCATCAACATATTGCATAAACATATCATATAAGAAATATATGTATCACATATCCATCATCATATAAACATGTTATCATAAACATTCTTTAAAAATAGGTGCATCCATTTCATTACAGTACATTCATTCTCTGCATCATATTACATTTATTACATAAATTATCACATAACATCTACATAAGCATTGCATATAAGCATTTAATAACATCATACTATCATGTTACATATCACGTTCATATTGCATTAAGTTTCATCATACCACTTAGCATTAAAATATCATTACATCATATTATTGGCATTACATTATCATTACATATGTTTACGATAATAATATTCATTATTCTAAGTATCTGTAGACATCGAAAATATACGGATTGACATCATGCATCTGATCCTGACTTACTAACATCATTTCTTCCTAACTCATCCCTCAGTCTAACCATTTAATCAAATTCCCTTATCTAATTAAATTCATCAATATTCATCTCTTAATTAAATAAATCATTTTGTCTAATTAAGTCACTTTCTCTTGTTAATTAAATCAATCCATCTGATCTAATTATCCCTATTTAATTAAATAATCAATTTATTTGATTAAATCTCTAAAGTCTATCCATTAAATTAAATAAATTGAAACCTTATTTGATTTAATCTAACACCATCCCTTTGATTAAATAAATCAAAATATTTATTTAATTAGCCTCTTATCATATTCCTCTCTTATCTAATTTAAATAAATCCATAGATCTAAGTCAAATAAGTCACATTATCTAATCTCCTATTAAATTAATTAAACCTTTGATTAATTTAACCTCATCTCATGTCACATCCTCTAGATAATGCAAGTTGCACATGAAAATAGATTTAATTCATTTATTAAATCCCTATTTTCCCTCACATGGCATTTTTTGGAATGTTCTCTCAATTTGAATTCAAAAATTCCAAGTCAACATGTACATCCAACAAGGCATTTAAGATCTCTTACATGTCCTTTGCCTTGAGCCAAGTGTCATTTATTGCATTTTCCCTTCCCTCTTACATGCCATTTCAACAAATTTGAATTTTAAATATTGGCATTTATTGGCACAAACCCCAAATATTGCACAACCATCATCCATTCATAGCTTGACAAGTGGCACCATATCATTGGATGAAAGTTAGTCCCACATTGCTCAAATTTGGGCTTTCATCCATCTTGAAATCCTATAAATGAAGAGCTTCTCTCCTCATTTTATCATCCACAATTTGAGTAAAGTTACCATGCTCAAATATCTATCAAGTTTCACACCATTGAGTTCTTAGCTAGGTTCTTTTGCAGATTTGGCTTGGCGTCTTCATCACTCATCATCAAAAGTGGATCAAATCTCTTCATCAAGGCTACATATTCGAAGCTTGCAATCATAGGAATTGGGAAAGTGCCAAATTTCCACATCAAATTGGCACCAATTCCCCCATGGGATCAAGAATTTGCTATTTAAATTAGGATTTCATCTTTGTTTTATCTCTTGTATTGTGTTCTTGCATATTTTAATTCCTAGTTTGAATTGTAAATGGATTCCATGGGGAATCCTTGTTTATTCTTGCAATATCTAACTTGAGTTGTTTAATCTCTTTGTTTTGTAGGTACATAGATTTGGGGTTCACATTTTGGCGCTAGAAGGAAGGCTTGAAATCATAAATTGTAACATTTCCTCAATTTTTTTGCGTTTTCTTGACACACAGGAAATTCCAATGTGGGTTCCTCAGCATTGCTATTTTTAGTGTTGCGAGCTCGTTAGCATCACTGTTTTAGTGCCGCAAGCTTGCCAGCGTCGCTATATAGCACCACATGAACATAAACTCTACTGCTGGACTCATCCTACTAAGAAATTTCAAATTTTAAACTATGCCATTGGACTCGCTGATCTACATAAGTTTTTGAAAAAAATTAAAACTCTGATGCTTTTGAAAACTGTGACGCTGTGCAAAAACAACGATGCAATCGTGCTCTCTATCTTGACATAGAGCATCATTGACTAGTGAAGCAGTGCTATAAGGGTGACGCTGAGAGGAAAAAATAGTGATTCCTTCATGAGTTGTGATGCTGGAAGACAGTAAAAGGGAGAAATTAAATTTTTAGCACATGCTTTAATTTATGATTGCTTCTTCCTCTGTTTTCTACTTTTTAATTTTTGCGTTTTTTCCAGAATTTAACTGTTTTTCTTCTTTGTAGGTTGGAAGCTAAGAGCAAAGGAAGAAGGAGCATGGTGATGATATCTTGTCTAATCAAAGTGTTTGTTTAACACTTCCTTAGGAATTTTTCATCTTTTTCTTTCTTTAGAACACTAGCTTTCATTTGGGTTCAAAAAGGATTCTTTTTGTTTATTTCTTGCAAATGGATTTAAAAAGAATCTTAGGATCTACAACTTACTAGAATTTGTTTATGGATTAACAATTGAGCAAATTTCTTTCACTTGTTATTTGGTGCTCTAAAATGAACTCACATATTGCTTCGAGGGTTTAAAAAGAACAAGTGTAGTTGTGTTTTTCGTGAGGGCTTACTTAGACTAAAGCCATTGGAAAAAGACATATGTGCTTCTCTCGTGCTTTATAGAAATCTTGAGAATCAAAAGGTCTTTTCCATGACTTTGGGTTAAGACAAAGCAATCACCTCCACACTTCAATTTGGGCTTAAAATTGAACAAACTATTGTGCGAGTGTGAGTGGGGGCATTTTCACGTATATTCTCTCTCTTTGTTTCTATCAAAGATTGATCGAGTTACAGATTTTTTTCTTCATTCAGTTTTGTTTATCTTAGAGGGCCTACCTTGTGGGAAAAAGTAATCACCCAAGGGAACAACTCAATCGGTAACACTCTAAAGCCAAGAGTATTTCTAGCTGGGATATAAATGTGGATATTGGATGAAATGCCAATATCACGCAGTTGACTCCGACAAGATGGATCCGAAAGGGGACTCTTGCCACGTTGGGTCAATTCCTACGAATGGAAAGTCCTTACTAGAACCCATGTGCTAGAATTTTCCAAAATCCTTAAACTATTTGTTGGTGCAAGAATGGTCATTCTGAAGCCACCCCACACTTTTACAGTCTTCTAGTAGAAATGGAAAACATGCCATGGGAGTTTCATGGGTGTTGATGCTTGGCTACCCTGTATAAGTGAGTGTCATGGAGGGGAGCCAGTGGGGTCAAGCATCTAACCATTCACTAAAGATAAGCATAGCTGGACTTGTCTAAGTGGGAATTCAACAAATATTGTCTTACACATCCATAGGATTGTACTTATTCTTGGGTTATAAAATGCATTGCTTGATCGAAAACATCATGGAAACAAACACTTAACATTATCTAAATTTCAAACCCTTTTGAGGAAAAATACAATTGAATCAATCCATATGTTATTGCTTTCCCTTGGGACTCACATCCTTAGAGGTTTCTAAACATTGGATTATATCTCAATTTGTCTTCTTAAGTAAAACAATAGGAAACCCTTGCCTTAAGTTCATTAAATTTCCACATAACACATCTTATGGGGTTTGAAGAAATTAAGACATTGGACATCTTAGTTTGAAAAACCTAATTGAAGAAAGTGTTTTTGGTAAAATAAAGACATTAAGAAAAGCTAAGAAAAATGAACTCTCACATGTGTTGAAGACTCCAAAATCCCAAAAGCAAAAAATAATTGATTGGAAATACGAATGTTAGAATGAAATCATGTCTTGGTTACAAAGGTCATTAGGAAGCATTTGCATGCTCTTCAATACTAGGTCTAAGCAAACAAAGTGTGCCTTTTTGGGTTCATCTTAGGATCAAAACATATCAAAATCATTTTTCACCCATCCTCCAAAACATCAAAACAAAAATCCATCTCATCATCACCTTTTGGAAAATCTTGAAATCATCCTTGATACTAGGCTTTGTGGCAAAATCAAAATCATCAATATCATTGAGACAAAATCCTTGAAATCATTAGCAAAAGAACCTTTGGTTAAGTATGTGTAGATGCATCCTTTTACATATACTTAGTCAAAATTATCAAAATTATCTTGTCTAGCTTGGTGTATGTAGATGAATCCTTCTCCATATGCTTAGTGAAACAATCATCTTGTTTGAATAGGTGTGGGTAGATGCATCCTTCTCCTCACACATTCAAATTATCCTCCTTTGAACAAGGCTATCCCTTAGATCATCATCCAACATCTTAGGGTCTTTTTGTTCAAAATCCAAATCTAAATCCAAATCAAAAATCAAGGAAAAAATCTCAATATCTCAAAAATCAAAAATCCACAATGTCCTAAAAGCATATTTTCTCACTCAAGATTTATAAAAATCCAAAACATCCATATCATCCATCCCTAAAACATCATCATTATCATATCATCACATTTGATCCTTAAGGCATTCTAAAACTTTATAATTTGGGACATAAAATAGAGAACAATCCAAAGAATCAAGAGATTCCTCTCCCATATTCTCGAATATTGATCCTTATTTTATGGTTCAAACAAGATCTCAATACAAGAAGAGTATGGAATCCAACAAAGAAACTCCCACTTCAAGCGATCTTAGCCAAACAAATGCAAAAATGAATCCCACCGAATCAAGCAATCCATTGATCCCCTCATCATCCCAAAATCCACAAGAAGAAAATCAAGGGGAGGACCTCACTTTCAAAATGTCTCGTGAGGAAATGACATAAATGCTCCAAAACCCAGACAACTATAGAATCACCAACATCATGATGAGACTTAACCATTCCTTGTACATGCTTGAACTATCAAAACAAGGGGCCAAGTTGCCTTGGGATTTTGATGTGAGTACTATAGTGGGTACATCATTTCCTCCAATCTCATCCACCATACCCATCTCATCTACACCTCCATCCCAAAACATCACACAAAACATCCCGCAAATCACAACATCATTTGCTCCAACACAACCCAATGTCAACAAGGAAAACACATTCCTTAATGCTCTTCAATCGCATCCCCTTGTTAACAATCAAAATTTGGATGCAAGCACCACCATGGAACAAAACGTCCCCCATAACCCATTACACAAAAATGTTCCTCTCACTTTACATTATGACCCATCATCAACATCTTTTCACGGAGCACCACAAACACCTCTTCTCACAAATTCACAAGAAGAGGGAGATACGTTCGGACTAGGGGGCTTATTCGACACCACAACGTTCTCACAACAACTCACACCTCTCACATTTCCACCTCTTCCACCATTGCCATTATCATCCACACCACTTCTTAGTTTAGGGATCCCTCCCCTACCAAATATCAATCAAAGCATCATACCAAAAACACAAAATTTGTCATTGATATCACAACAACAAATGACAAACACACAAGCAATGGCAACACCATCAAACAGACCCCTAACATCACAAAGCATGGTCTCACAAGGACTAATCACATCAATACCATTATCCAACATGCAAAATATCAACACAACATCATCATCTACCACCATTCCAAATCCACTAGCACCTCCACCACCACCAACATTCACCACATCAAACCAATTTGATGCAACATTACAAGCCACTTTTCAAAGAGGATACCAACAAGTGTAGAAACAAAAAGTCATGCAACAAGCCACTCAAGCTACGCAAGCTGCCAAAGCTGCCAAGCCGCATTACAAGTGCAACAAGCACAACAAGCCCAAGCTTTCTTGCAATAGCAACAACAACAAGCTACCTAAGATGCACAAACATTGCAAGCACAAAGATTCACTCAAGCACAACTTTTAATATAGAAACAAACCACACAAGCGCAAGCCCAAGCTCAAGCACAATCTCAATATCAAGCACAACAAGCACAAGCACAAGCAAAAATTCTTGCACAAGCATCACAATTGCAAGCATATCAGCAAGCATTAAAGCAATACCAAGAGCAACAAGAAGCAGTAGAATTGGAAGCCCAACAAAAAGCATTGTGGGAACAACAGCAAGCACAACAACAAGCGTTGTTAGAGTAGCAACAAGTGCAACAACAATAGGATCAACAATAGGCATCGTTCATACAAAAGCAAGTAGAAGCCTACTTCACTTGACAAAACATGTAGATACCATCAAACAATGCACCGACCAACCCATCCATCCAACCAACAATTCAAACACCCCAAAACACTTTCATTTCACCCCCTGATCCCTAGAATGATGTGACGACACAACTCAGGTTGCTCTCGCAACAAGTGCTTGACCTTCCATTGGGGAAAACAACCAAAACGAAAAGCAACTTGTGTCCCTATCCATTTGATAGGAGCTTAGAAATGAAACTATTCCTCAAGGGATTTGAGATCCCTAAGTTTGAAAAATATCAAGGGATGGGAAACCCTGAAGATCACATTAGGGAATTCTAGGTTCATTGCATGGAGGTCGCATAGGATGATACTTATTTGATGCGACTATTTCCTAAAAGCTTGGTAGGTCCCGCTATCGAATGGTTCTCTCGCTTACCTTCAAGCATTAGAACATTCCAATAAATTATAGATGCATTCATTAAGAACTACATAGGTAACATTGCAATGGATGTTAGTCTCGAAGAAATCTTGGCTCTAAAACAAGGAAAGAATGAATCTTTCGCTTCATTCCTTCAATGATGGTGATCCAAGGCCAATCGGAGCAAGTGGACCATGCTAGAAGAACAAGTCTACATGATCATAGCCAACCTTGAAATCAGCCTATCATTTCATCTCAAGGTTCAGGGAATCACCACATATGAGCAATTAATCTCCACGACGCTTAGCATCAAAAGAGCCCTTGTGACCTAACCCGCCGAATCAACGTCATATCACGAACCACAAAACAACCGACCATCATCTAATTACAATGATAAACCTTGAACATGGGTAAGAAACAAGAAAATTACTAATGATGCTATCATTGATGCCAAGGTGGTCATTAGTGGTCCACGCCAAAATACACCTGCACTGCAAATCCAAAATCAACACCAAAACACCCATCACACAACATATCAACCCAACAACAACCCAACCATCAATAACCTCAACAACCAAAGAGGACCACCCCAGTGCAAAACATATCCTAAACAAAAATACACTATGTTGGGGGAACCATTGGAGGACATAATGAAAAATTTGATTGCCGAAAAACTCATCTAGCCTCCTACATTCAAAAATTACCAAGAACCTGATGTCAAACCCCCTTGGTATAATGAAAATAAAATTTACAAATTCCACAAAATCAAAGGTCACACCACGAACAACTGCATGAGACTCAAAAATATCATCCAAGATCTCATTGACAAAAGAATCATAAACGTCGAACAACCTATGGGAAATCAGGACCTAAAAATCTACACGAATTCAATGTCGAATCATGGCAACAAAAAATGATAAGGGGAAGGGTAGTGTAAATCACGTGTATGAAACAATTTTTGCCTCCCTAAATGAGGCCTGCATGGTCATCACTATCAAGGGTGCCCATGTCAAAGATTGTGGAGTCACCACAAGAGGTAGAAAAGTCACCATTATAGGATCATCCCAACCAAATAGAGTCCCTACATCAAGAGCTATCCCATATAGCTACAATGTTGTAGACCAACTCAAAAGAACACCAGCACACATCTCCATCATGGAGTTATTAAAAATATCATCAACACATAAAAGTATCCTTGAGGAAGCATTAGCCTCATCCACTATCCCCACAGATCTCGATGCGGACCAATTCCAAGCTATGGTCAGAAATATCATAACGCCTAATCTCCTTACATTCTCTGATCAAGATTTCCCTACCCAACCATCTCACAACTGTGCACTTCATTTGGAAGCCACTGTAAACAAGAGTAAAATCAAAAGGGTCCTAGTGGATGGAGGAGCAAGTCTGAACATCTGTTCTCTCAGCCTAATCAAACAGTTAAAAATAGTAGAGGATTCCATTGACAAAGGTAAGGGCATCACAATCAAAGCGTATGATGACCAAGAAAGAGTGTCTCAAGGCACAATCAAACTCCCTATTCAAGTAGGGCCAATGCTCATGGAAACCACTTGTCAGGTCTTGGACCTCGACTTGCCATACAACATCCTCCTGGGATGCCCATGGATCCATGCAATGAAAGCTATAGCATCAACCTTCCACCAATGTGTAAAATTTACACATAATGGACAAGAGGTTACCATTCATGGAGATCCTAAACCATTTTCATATTGCAAAAATATTGAGGAAAAATGTTACAAAATCCCCAAAGTGCCAAAGAATGATGAGGGCCCATCCACACCATACATCAACCCTGCCACCCTCACATCCACTTTTGTGACAGAGACACCTGCCACTCCCGCCATCCCCACCATCTCTGACATCAAGCTCATTATCTAGGAGGATGGTTGTGGAAGTTATAGGATCCTTAATAGTTATTTTGTGATAAAAGAGTTACCTCAATCTCCCAGATCACGGGGACGTCCACAAGAAAACCAAGCTTCTTCATCACAAACATATACTGAAGATTATCCTAAGTTCATAAGATGGGGAGACCTTGGCCATGAGGTTATTGAACTAGATCCATCTCACATGTTATATCGAGATGAGAGACCAACACCTAAATTACCAATGAACAAAAGAAGTAGGTGCCTACAAATGATGCTTGCAATGGGTTATGAAAGAAACCAAAGATTGGGACAAAATGACAATGGCCTCATAATACCTATCATGCCAAAGAAGCTATCCATAACAAATCTTGGTCTTAGATGTGCCACTTTGAGAATAACCATACGTGGCCGAAGTCCTCTGGTTAGAGTTGCTAATGTCTCTCCTCAACCAGTGCTACTACAAGTACACTCACCAATAGTCATAGGTAGGGACACACATAATTTTATAATTGATCCCTATATTAGTAGAGATAACGAAGATACCTTATCCAATCTACCTAGGCTATTCAAAGATACCACCCTGTGTATGATTAGTACCATATCCTTTGAACCTGATAGTCAAAATCATGAGATTCATTTAATCTACCCCCAACTGATCGACTATGACCAATGAGGACCACCAGTTCTCGATACATTTGAAAATGATGAAGCACTCTTACAATTCATGGGATTGAGGGATAACATTCCAGATGGAGATCACAAGGTAGGATTTATAGTGGAGTTGGACACACATGCCTATTATAGAGAAATGATTGAATCCTTTAGTCAAAAAAGTGAACAACTAAGAATCATATCCAAGTCCTTGAGTGAAAACCACACTGTGGCACCCTCTGACAAGAAAATAGTAAAAAGAAAGGACGTATACAACAATGAAAACCTCTCTGAGGTGCCCAAGGATGAAGGATTCAATCTTCCTCTAAGAGCTCTTCACCAAGAGAAGTCAGCAGTCTTGGCTAAAAAATGCAACTCGGTCAACATAGGAACAGAGGAGACCCCGCATATCACATTCTAATCAGAATCACTATTAACATAAGAGAAAGAACTCCTAGTAGCATAATTTCACATGGAGTTATGCTGACATGCCAGGGCTAGATCTAGAAATAGTGGTTCATCATTTAGTAGTGTATCTAGAGGCAAAGCCTGTCAAACAAAAACTCTAAAAAATGCATCCTCAAATAGCCTTATTGGTCAAAATGGAGCTTAAAAAGTTGTTGGATATAGGATTTATCTAACCAATCAATTTTCCAAAATGGGTGTCAAATTTGGTACCTATTTCAAAACCTGACGGAGCCATCAGAATCTGTAAAGATTTCAGAGATTTAAACAAAGCATGTCCCAAGGATTATTTTCTGCTTCCCAACATCAACATGATAGTAGATATGACGGCAGGGCATGAGATGCTATCACTCATGGATGGATTTTTAGGATATAACCAGATCATGATAGCAAAAGAAGATCAACACAATATGGATTTTACTTGTCCATGGGGGACCTATTGCTAGAACATGATGCCATTCAGCCTAAAGAACATAGTTGCAACCTATCAAAGGGCCATGACACTAATATTCCATGATATGATTTACAAGAAAGTTGAGGACTATGTTGATGACATCCTAGCAAAGTCAATAAAAAGACAAGATCACATAGCAACCCTAAGTGCTATCTTTGATAGACTGGAGGAATACAAAGTTAGACTAAATCCCAAGAAGTGCATCTTCAGCGTACAATTAGGTAAACTACTAGGATGCATAGTCTCCATGAGGGGTATTGAGGTGGATATGGAAAAAGTGAAGGAAATCCTCAAGATGGAAGCACCAAAGACACTAAAACAACTGAGAGGCCTCTAGGGCCAACTTCAATCTATCTGACGATTTATAGCACAACTGATAGACAAGTAGAACCCATACTCTCACCTACTCCACAAGGGGGTAGTGTATAAATGGGATGAAAAATGTGAAGAGGCATTTAACAAAATCAAGGAATACCTACTGACACCTCTAGTGTTAATGCCATCTATCCCAAAAAATCCATTGATCTTATATGTGTTAGCAACAGTAGTAGCCCTTGGAGCTCTTTTGGCTTAGCATGATGAAAACAGAATGGAGAGGGCTATCTACTATATCAGCAGAACAATGGTTGATCATGAACTAAATTACTCATTCATCGAGAAAGCTTGCCTTGCCATAGTGTTTGCATCCCAAAAGTTTAGACATTACATGTTGGCACACAAGATAAAGCTCATTGCAAAAAATTGATCCCCTCAAGTATCTCTTATCAAAGGCAATGCTCACAAGAAGAATGGCAAAATGGGTAATGATATTGTCTAAGTATAACATTGAGTATATAGAGCGGAAAGCCATTAAAGGTCAAGTTATTGCACATCAATTAGTAGAAGCACCCATTTATGTTGAGAATCCTCTTGTATATGAGTTTCCAGATGAATCCATCTTTAACCTTAATGTAGAGGACCACTGGAAACTATACTTTGATGGTTCATACACGCAACATGGATCAGGAGCTAGTATCTTCTTCATCACCCCACAAGGGGATTGTATACCAAAATCATACAAATTCACATTTCCTTGCACCAACAACATAGCAGAATACGAGGCTTTGACTATAGGCCTTAGGATAGCAGTATAATGGAATATCATAGCTCTCAAGGTATATGGAGACCCTCAGTTGATCATAAATTAGGTCAATAATGAATATGAGACAAAGGATGACAAGCTAACCCCACTGACAAAACATTTGAGTAGATTCCAAGAACAAACAATAGAACCACTGATGCCATGGCTACAATTGGGTCTCTAGTAGACATCCCTCACAACATGCAGAAATATGAATTTCTGATCGAGAAGCTTTTTGTTCCCACATTCAAGGTACCAGAATCAGAATATGTGTGTCAAATTGTTGGTCCTGGCGATCCTTGGTATCATGACATCTATACATATCTTCACATAGAGTCATACCCACTGACCTACCATCGAGCCTAAAATGAACCTTTATCAAAAAGGCATCCAAATTTGTCATCCTAGGTGATACCTTATACCATAGAAGCATAGAGGGTACTTTACTGCACTATCTAAATGTTGAGGAGGCATTAACCGCTCTAACTGAGGTTCATAATGGTATCTGTGGCTCACACTCGAGTGGAATGACCATCACCAAGAAACTGCTGAGGCTAGGGTATTATTGGCCCACAATGGAAAGAGAAGTGCATGATCATGCTAAAAGGTGTTTACAGTGTCAGCAGCATGGGGATCTCATCCATGCTCCAACTCAAGAGCTTCACCTGATTGTTACACCATGGCCCTTCTCACAATGGGGACTTGACCTCATTGGAAAAATCACACCCACCTCATCCAATGGCCACAAGTTCATCCTCATTGCAACTGAGTACTTCACTAAGTGGGTGGAAGCCATACCCATGACGTATATCATTAGGAAGCAAATCTCAAAATTTATCTTAAACTATCTCATCTATTGTTATGGTGTTCCACAAGCCATTATCTTAGATAATGGGACACCATTCAAGAATCAGGATGTCCATGACTTGTGTGAGAAATTCAAAATCTAGCATTGTTTTTCCACCCCGTACTATCCCCAAGGCAACAGCCAAGCAAAAGCCACGAACAAAACCATCCTCAAAATCCTCAAGAAAACATTCAATGATGTAGGTTGTGACTAGCACTTATAGCTTAATCCCACCCTTTGGGCTTATCAAACCAACATCTGCACACCCACTGGTGCCACCCCATTCTCCTTGGTCTACAAATTAGAAGTCGTACTCCCCATTGAGATCGAGCTCCCATCCCTTAGAATATCATTACAAAATCTCATCATTGATGAGGACTATCGGGTATCAAGATTAAACGAGTTGGAGCTACTAGATGAGAGATGCATAGATGCTTTGAATCATCTACAAGTCTACCAAAATAGACTCAAATCAAGTTACAACAAGAAGATCAGAAGTAGGACTTTCCAAGTCAGAGAATTGGTTTTAAAAGAAAATCAAAAGAATGTCCCAAACCCAAGCATCAAAGGAAAGTTTGAACCTAATTGGTTGGGACCATTTTTCATTACATCAAGTTATTAATCAGGGGTATATCAACTATCAACACCTGAAGGGGAACCTCTGTAGGAGCCCATGAATAGCTCCCATCTCAAAAAGTTTTATGCCTAAAATCTTCCAAGGTATAAAAACTAAAAAATCCAAAAAATTTAGAAAAAGTCCTAAAAAAATGGTTACTTTGACAAAAACCTAGCAAACAGACATCTTGGTAACAACAAAAAAAGCAAAAAAGCAAAAAATCCAAAAAAATTAGAAAATGGATCAAAAAAATCATCCTCTAGTGAAAATCACTTTGGTGGCACTTTGGGTAAGTACCTTGGTGAAAACCTGGCAAACAGGTGCCTTGCGTAAATAAGCATTGTCCATCAACCAAGATCTTTATGGCTTGATTTGCATCATCCCTCCATTTCACTTCCATCATCCATTGCATTCAAGTCTCCATCCATCAAACATCCAGTCACATCCACACCATAGCTTGGTCATGTGTTCGTATCATGATCCCTCCTAGTACTACTTGGCCCATTCTCAAAGTCAGTTTGTCCTGCCTTTATCAGAGTAGTCTATTGCATCATGTTGGGGGCACATTCTCATCGGATTAGATTCATGTATGGTCTTAAAGTCCTCAAAATCAGAAAATACAAAAACATCAGAAAATCAGAAAATCCAATAAATTAGAAAATTAGAAAATCCAAAAATATCATAAAATCAGAAAAATTCAAAAACATTCAAAACATATCAAAATCCAAAAACAAGTCAAAAATTCAATCAAAAGCCAAAAACAAATTCATCTTATCAAACTACATCATCTCTGAGCTTGAACGTAGGTAAGGTTGATCTTTGATCATCCCCCGAGACATTTAGGTCAGTCTTATAGAAGTCCGTAATAATAAACGAACATCTCATCATGTATATTGTCATCTATAAATTAGTCAAGTCGCCAGTCAAACTACACAGTCTCTGCATGTATAAAATAGGAAAGGTTAATATGTTGATCAGCCCTTGAGGCCCCTAGGATAGGTCTTTAGGTTAATATCTTGGTCGAAATCTCAGAAAAACCTAAAACATTGAAAATTTGAAAAATCAAAACATTTGAAAATCTCGAAAAAACACCAAAAACAACCTCAAAACATTGCAAAACATCAAAAAACATTGGAATATTTGAAAAAATCCATTTGCCTCATCTCGCTTGCACCCGCAACAAACACCACTCACAATAAACTGATCGTCATCCTTAACCTTTGGTGAAACAATTGGAAACAACTCTAGCAGTTTGAAAGTAGAACTCCAAAACGTCAAGTCTTAAGTCTAAGTCAATACATAAGAAAATTGGTCATCTCTTCGTATCGATAACACTATCATCTGAATTTGTCCCATATCAATTATCCCTTACAAATGAAATGATGTGCCACCATCTACTAACATGTCCTAGGATGAATCCTTCCTACAATGGGCATTATCTTTTGGTAATAAGTTTCATTTATCATCCTGAGAAAGCACATCCTTTTCCGTTAGTGGTATTGAAGAGCATTAGTCTATTTATTTACTTGGTCCTTATCTTTTGACTTATCTTATTTTGCACTCATTCCAAGGACGTGTCGATGATATCCCAAAATAGAGGATTTAGAGAAGTAGGAATGGGGAAATCATCATTAACCTTTGTCTGTTGTGCTTGTTGGACGCTCTTGTAATATAACCTTGGGTAATACTTGCTTTGTTAGGTATGCATGGAAGAGGTCTAGGGCAACTTGTTGACTATTACAGGGATGGGTTTACCTTTTCGTGTTTTGGTTTGAGGTGTCTAAAACTTCCGAAATACATCCTAGCAAGGTTTCTGTATGTCAGGTGTGAACAAGAATACTCCTATCTAATTGTCGAATAAGAGTCCATCACACTAGGTACCACACCATCCTAGTTGTCTATACCTTGATGCCTCATATCACATGTATTAGCAAACATAAGAAAATTTGGCCCTTTGAAAATCCCAATTCCTCAACAAGAAATCATCATCATCATCATCATCATCATCGTCTACATTTGTGTCATCTTGTGTCTTGTTGAAATGACTTTTTCTTTTCTCACTAATCATGCTAACAACGTACTATGACAGTTGATCATCATCACCATCATTGCCATCGATCCTGCATCCAGAAATCATTAGCATATTACATAAGCACATCATATAGACATTATTATCACATCACATAAGCATATCATATGTGAAACATCACATTCTCATCATCATATAAATAGGTGCATCCATATCATTGCATTTCACCCATTACATTGCATCTCATAGCATTATATTTAAACATTGCATTTGCACTTCATAACCATTTCCCATTACCATCTAAATCATCACATAGCATTTACAGAATCATTTCACAATCATTTATTGCATAATCATAAACAAATAAGCAGATAAGCATTTAATTCATTACAAATTAGCCTATCACTTTGCATTAACATATCATTGTATCACATGCATCATTTAGGATAATAAAAAAATTTATTCTAAAAACATCTCATAAAACCATTTGCATCATATCACGACCATCACATCATATTACATTCATAAATCATGTCAATTAAGTATTACGCACATTATTGCACATCATGGAACCACATATATCATTAGAAATAAATGCATCCATAGGAACATCATTGCAAAGCATATAGAAGTAAACCATCCATGCATAAATAAAAGTACATGGTATATCTCATAAAAATTGGCTCATATATCATATAATCAATGTCACTATCATGGTACAAAAGAATAAAATAATCGGATCACTATATGTGTATGTCAATCGGTACAAAATGCCCATCAGGGCTATCAAAAATGGGCTGATAAGGTACAAAATCATCATATCCTCTAGATCATGATTGATCTCCATGAATGTTTCTCTTGCCCCTATCACTGTGACCCTCTAGTGGTCTATGACTAGCCCACTCTGAGTACTCTGCGACCCATGTTGCTCTAGGTACATGGTCCTGGTAGGCCCGGTGGTAGTACTCTACCTTTTGAATGACCTCCCTATAGGATCAGACCAGTATTGTACCCTGCGAGGATGAAGCGGCTGTCATGCTCTCTATTTGTTGCCTACGGCCTAGCTCTATAGCTGCCTGTAGCTCTGTGACCTGTCGCTGTTGTACAGCTTGATCTCTCTCTGCTCTGAGCTTATTTCTCTTAGCTTGTGCCTAGTCCCGCTTAGTCATCACTGCTTGTACCTGTGCCTATAGCTATAAAATCAAGGCATCCTATGCACCTACCTACCTTGTTGGTTGTACCTGTGGCTATACACGAACCTGGCCCTCACCCTTAGCTCATAGTGGTGGGACTGGCGGATCCTGCTGCTGGTCCTGCATGGGGACATCTCTCTGATCTGGTGGAACTGGGGACACCAATGGTGGGCCTTATCAAATCACCACCCTGGGACCTCATCCTCGTCCTCTTGCCCTACCTCTGACCCTGCATGCCTCTAGATCCTCACCTGGAATAGTCAACCAAAGAGGAGGCCTGAACTAGTCTCTGTAGGCCTATGCTATGCCCGAATCTGCCAAACCTTGATCATAAGCCCACGGTCAGGCTACCAAGTGTCAAAATCTGTCAATTGCCTCCACTGTAGGAATACCAGGGCCCCATGATACCTGTCTCATGCTACATGCAAAGACAACCACATAACCATCATCTGGCTGATCCTGCGGCTCCCCAAACTGACGTTGTACACACCCAGGCAAGTTTCTCTCTATCATAGTATGCTCTCGGCCTTGCATGTATCTATCCTATCGGTAGTAGAAGAGCTAGTCTACATCATTAGCGCATCCAAGCTAACTGAGGTATGGTCTCCAAGTGAATACAAGTTGGTGCTGAAGCTGTCTTGCCAATTGAAGTTGAGCTCCCATCACTAAGGATTTCTCTAAAGAATCTTATCAGTGAAGAAGATGCTCATGTTGCACGACTTGCACAGCTAGAATTACTAGACGAATGAAGAATAAAAGCCTATGATCACCTACAAGCACACCAAAATTGCCTCAAATGTAATTACAATAAGAAGGTCTGTCCTAAAAAATTCTAGGTTGGTGAGCTTGTTCTCAAAGAAAACCAACACACTCAACCGAACCATGATAAAAAGGGAAAATTTGAGGCAAACTGGTTAGGGCCTTATATCATAGCTGCCAAATATGGATTTGGGGCCTATAGATTGACTACTCTTGAAGGAGATCCCCTTGACGAACCCGTCAATATCATCCATGTGAAGAAGTTCTATGCCTAAGTCCACTTGGTAACCCCACCTAAATCAGAAAAATCAAAAAAATAAAAAAAGTAATAAAAAATCCAAAAAAAATAGTAAAGAAAAAAAATCCATCCTATGGTGAAAACTACCTCTTGGTGGCACCTTGGATAAGTATGGATGGTGAAAACCTAGTAATATGTGTCATCCGTAGAGGGCTTAATCATTATCTTCCTAACATCCTAGTTATTTTATGCTTGCATCCGCACTATCGTCCTCACCCACCTTAGCCTAGGCCACTTGGTATTTATTGATTGAGCATTTGGATGACCCATCTTGCCTATTCCTCATCTTGAGCATTTTAATATCCCACTTTGAACTTATGCCATTCGTTCCCTTTGTCAGTCGATCTGTTTCATCATATAGGATCATCTATCATGTCGGTCTCCATCTAGATCTCATCATTCCATGTCACTTTCGTCTTTTGTCGAACTACATTGCCCCCTTCAAGGCTGATCATTTGATCTGCCCCCAAGGCATTTTGGATCAACTTGTTTGGCCCTCCATCACTTGGCCTTCACCAGTCCTCTTTCCACTTTATCCATGGTCCTTCATCGAACTACGTTGCCCCTACACTTTCATGTAGGTAAGGTTGGTCATTTGATCCTCCCCTAGGGCATTTGTCTGTCATGTTTTGTGTCCTTCACCATCAGTCACCATTGTCTTCTTTCCGCTTTCTCCATGGTCTTTTTCCATGAACTACAAGGGCTCTGCACTTTCACGTAGGCAAGGCTAATCTTTGATCAGCCCCCGAGCCCCCAGGTCTTTAGGTTGTGTCTGGTCTTCCTTGTATCGTGTCATCAATCTATGCCCTTATCTAGCTAGTTCTTAACAAACAAGATCCACTTGTATCAACAAATCTAATCTTTTTTGAATATCCTACATCATATTGATCTTTTCGCTTAGTATTCATCATAGGTCCCAACAAGATGCATCCGTCCTAACAAACCTCATAAATCCCATCTATCCCCTTGATCCTATGGACATGAACATTTGAAATTGATTGTGATCTTTTGATGCTTTTGGTTTTTGTTTATCATTTGAGCTCCCTATCATCACTTGTCAAGGCTACCATAATCCCTCATATTATCATGTGTTTTGATTGGTCCACATAGGGGCATATATTGATCTTTTGTTTGATTGTGTCTTCTTGGTTGTCCCACATAGTACCCACCAATATCCCCAAGGTCTTGTGTTATGTTGGGACATCCTTTTGTACTTGTGGTTATCTCAATACTGGCCCGACCAAGGTCTTTTTTGTGACTTTGGGGTGTTGGGATAGCTTTCTTGTCTGTTGTGTTTGTTTCATGGATTAGACACTAATGCGCCTTGGTTCCACATACCCTGGCACTGGATGTCTTATGCTATAGCAAAAATTAGTGCTCCGAAGATGGCAAATCGTATTAGGATTGCATTTCATAATCATAACCATTGCATTATATTCATCCTATGATTTTGGTTGTGCAAATATTTCTCCTCCATCCCCTATTCTTCTTAGGATACTAAAAGGTTTTGACAGGTGCACACTCACACCATGTCTGCATGCATCTTCCACTATCACCTATGACTCTATGGACACTTATAATGAAATAATTACATTTTAGATCCATACATCTACACACTATCTTAGGTTCATCCATAATATCACCACCTGCAATATCAAGTGTTAGGTCCACCATCTATACCATCATAATACATCCATTACACCCTGCATCACACATATTATTCGAACATGCACATAACCATCATAAGCATATATACATCTATCTTACACATATACATCATACAACATAGGCATTCGTCAAACATAAAAAACAAAAATCACCATCCATTACATCCTACATATTAGTCACACATGCACATAACCATCATAAGCATATAAAACATAAACATTTGTCATGTCATCATAAGCATATCCCCATCTATCTTACACATATACATCTTACAACATAGGAATTCATCATACATAAGAACAAAAATCACCATACATTACATCCTGCATCACCATCATACATAAAAATATCTATATAAAAAGATCTATACATGTAACATCCACAAAAGTCATCATAGATAACTACCATCATATGACCATCCACATATGCATCACACACATAAAACATGAGGTCAATAAGAGCTATCATATATATAAATATACCATAAGTCCACAGTACATCTCATAGTCAAGACTAACATATAATAATGCCATCGATGTCATCACAATTTGTGACCATCATATACAAAAATCATCCAATCAAAACAAGGTCTTGCAAATATCCACTACACCTCTGCACTATCCATCTACCTTGCACCTGACAAAAACATAGTATCCTATCATCTACCAAATGAACTTCCCACATCTGATCTATGTGGAAAATCAGGTACTACTCCCCTGCCTAGTGAAACCCCTGGTGAATCACTGTAACCTCGGGTCTGTGTCCCTAATGAATAGGATGGCGCTGGCCTCTAAGGTGTCTATCAGGTGTAATGGAATGTTTGTTGTGCCAGATTAGGAACCACATGATAATATGCAGCCATCCAAAATCTTGCCTCTCTCATGTTCTCCTCTCGCTCCACAACCTGGACCCGAGTGTAATTTTGCTCCTGATGATACCTGTCTCGGTCCCTAGTAATGACTCTCCTCTCCTACTCCCATGCCTCCTAAGCCAACTGGCTCTATGCTAGCTCTGCCTATAATCAACCCCTCATATCCTTTGCAACCACTGCCTGTGCCATTGCTGCATCTCTCTCTCCACAACATGTATATTTTCTCCTAGCATCCCACCCTCACCCTGACCTGCCGCTGCATGAGCCATCATGACATCCCTCTCCACCTGTAGAGTTTTCATCTGTATCTCTACTGCATCTCTCTCCCTTTGAGCCACCTGTGCTCAAGTCACTATTGCATCCCTATCCCTCTGAAGAGTCTATACCCTCAACTCTGCTGAATCCCGCTCTCTTCGGAGAGTCGATACCTCTACTACTGCCTCATCTCTCCCTCTCTGTAGTGACTATATCTCTTCCTCTACCAATGCTCTCTCACTCTAAATGCACGCCTGCACCACATCCCTCTCTACCTCCATCACTCACACCTATGTCTGTGCTACATCCCTCTCAGCCTGCATAATCTGTGCCTGCTCCCTGGCCTCCTCCTCCCTCTCCTGCAATAGCCCCATCTCTCCAACTGCCTACTCAAGGCAATGTACTCTATCCTGAAGCTCATCCTAGTCTCACTAGAGATCTCCCACTACTGACTAGCACATCCTATCCCCTGATCTGCCCCCTACTCTATCCTCCCCTCTGGCTCCCCCTGGTCTGTAAAACCATGACCTCCACCTGCAATCTGTCGTGGTCCCACGTCACACTAGTCAACTCACCCTGCATCCTCTACAGCTCTAATTGTGCCCTGTCTCTCTCCCTCACTGCTCTTGGTAGCTCGAAAATAATGGCATCATAATCTCTAAATTCCTCTTACTGTACTCTGGCTAGCTCGGCCTCAAGAGCCCTCACTCTCCACTCTGAAATCTATAATCTCGACTCTACTCCTCTCGCCTGTATAATGGGATCCTTTGGTACCACATAAGGAACCAATGCTAATGACTCTGTTGCCATAACATCCCCCTCCTCCACATCCTTGTCTACATCCATCGCATCATCGTCCCTAACCACCTGCTCTGTCTCATCCTTCTCATCTACCTACTCTATCTCATCCTCCCTGCCCCCTGCTCCTATCGCCCCTCATAGTCCTCCACAATACAACAAACCTAGAATCATCCCACCTATCCCTGTCTCTCCACCATGAATCGACATTGTTTCGACCTCCTCTCCTCCTCTAGCACTACCCTAACATCCTCATTCTCTTTGTCCTCTTGCTCCTGTCGAGCCTTGTGACTCTCTATAGTCGGCTGAACCTGTAACTGCCGTGGCTGACCATGTCATCCTACCACAAACTGTCTCCTCCCCTCCTTTTATGCCTCCCTCACACCTACCACCTCCACATCCTCCACATCCTCCTCATGCTCCTCATCCTCCCCATCATCCACATCCCTCACCTCCACCCTCTACCCCCCTAGGCTCTCTATGGTTGTCCCCTCCCTCGCTGCTAACCCTCTCTCCGACCTTGCCTTTGATGTCTCTTCCTCCTCCTCCCTAGTCTACCTACCTACTTGGGCTCCTCCTATCCCTCTTGATCCACCACTACCATAGCCTCTTGTTGCTGCTGCACCCCTCCTCTCCTCTCTCTCCATAGTATCTGATCATCCTCTGGTTCGACACCCACTACCCTCAAAATAGGATGAACCGGAGTAATCCTCTCCCATAACCTATTTCGGAACCACCTCTGGTATCACTCCATCACAACCGGCACCTACTCTCCTCCAACTCTCCCTAGATATGGCACATTTCCTACTGCCATCCATGACACCTTGGCTGTACTTGGTGCTATGCGGCCTCCCCATGGTATCTCTCTACTATACCTTCGGAACATGATGGGCGCTATCAGAATATCTTGTATCACTCCAAACTGCCTCAACACTCTGTCTGGTTGATGTGACACTACTATGGACAACAAAGTCCCAATAATAAAACACTTGCTCAGGAAGTAACCCTCCTCTCTCCTTGTATCAGCTCATCCCCAAAACTGGCACAACCTATATGGCCGCCACTCTATATCCCTCGGCTATAGATCATCAAACACTCTCCTCTAGCCCTCCATCTCTCCTTGCATCTCATAGCAGAAAATCCAACCTCTTGGCTCCCCATACTCACATGCCATGGGCTCACAATCATCCACTATCCCTTCCCTCACCACTCTTGGCCTCGTCACTACAATGTGCTCCCAAGCCCAAATCTGCAGTAGCGTCATATGTGTCAAGCTCGATATCCTCCAGTAATAGATCCTATGCATATCTCTATATAGGTGAGTCAATACACATGATCCCCATGAAAAATACCCCCCTAACCACTTGATAATGTGCCAGATCACCTCCATATAATGAAGAGTACATGTACGTCTGCTCCTATCTGGCAACAGTATCCCACTAATTAGACCACATAGGAACAACGGTAAAGTTGGCACCCCCACTAACAAACACTCCAAATCCAACTGACCCTTCACCAGGGGCATCTCCTCGTGTCCAAACAATACTCTAACAGTCTCCTATAACTCTGCCCCTATGGACACCACCTCGCTCACTAACCGTTTGGCTATCGACAGCCTCAGGATGCACCACACATCCTCTTTAGTCATATCCACTCTCAAGAATTGTATTTTGTACTTAACTACTGATGCTATTGCATGTTCTTCATCGATACCCTATGTGGAAGTCATCCCTAGAGTGAATGCCAGTAGAGAGAAACCACCTAAAGTAGAAGATCCTAGCCCCCCCATCTTCCCCTTCTTCCTCTCAATCGAATTCTTTCCATGGTGATGATTGGTGCTCCTTGGAATTCTCTAAATTCTTTATCATAGAATACAAGGTGAGCCCCTCTTACATAGAATTTCTAGGTACTTTTGACACAAATATGGATGATACTCTTGCTAGAGGAGAAGTGTGACCCTATTTAGGAGACCACTCCTTCCTCTACTCAGGAGAGTAATCCCACTCCTGCAAAAGAGGTTAACATTTGTGAACTTAGTAAAGAAGGTGGGAGTGCTCCCATAGAGACATTTGATATCCATTGGTGGAATGAAACATTCTATGTAGAGCCACCACCTCCTGAAGTTTTACAAACTCATTATGGGTTTGGATATGAACTTGCCTCTCAATACGAATATGGGCAGTAAGTCTTAGGGTGTATGGAACAAATAATCCAAGTCCCTATCTAGTTTAAGCCATGAAAGCACTATCTGGGTTTGGGATGCTCTATTTAATAGTCTAAGAAAAAACCTTGGTGAAGTGTTAACATGATTTCGGTTGAGCCATTGAGCTTGGTTCATCTCGAGTTGATAGAGGAGAGGGAGCAAGTCAAGAAAATCCCTTTAGATGTCTTCTCTTTGGATGAAGCATTGGAATAATTCCTAGGTTCCTATTCCTCATTGCCTTCTTTTCATCACAAGAGACGATTCATGTATCGCCTGCTTAATCATACTTTGGAGAATTAGTCTTGAGTATTGATAAAGAAGACCCTCTATCTAATGTCAATAATAATGTTTCAATATATCATCTTGAAGATCATAGTTTTCAAAAGGAGATACTACTAAAGTTTCTATGGATCCTAATTCCTCTGAAAAAGTAATCAAGATTGGGAAATGTCTCTCTTTAGAGGAAGCGAATGAATATTTTGATATCCTGCACTCATCCTAATATCTTTGATTGGATGTACAAGGATATCCCCAGTATTTATGATTCTATAGTGGCTGAAAATATCATCCCATGTCCAGACACAAGGACAGTTAAGAAAACAATTTGAAAGATCAATCCTAGGGTGGTGTTGAAGGTCAATACTGAGATATAGAAGCTATTGAAAGTAGGCTTTATCCATCTGATTGAATACTCCACTTGGATTTTAAATATAGTCCCTATTAGTAAGCCTGATGGTCATATTTGTATATGTATTCACTTTAAAGGTCTTAATAAGGCCTCTCTTAATGATGATTTTTTGTTACCTAATACAGATATGATTGTGATTTCAACTATAGGCCATGTATTGTTATCTTTTATGGATGAATTCTTGAGTTACAATCAGATCTATAGTAACCAAGAGTATCAGTACATGACAACATTCACTAACCCTTGGGGTAATTTTTGTTATATGGTTATTCCCTTTGGGTTAAAGAATGTGGGAACAACTTACCAATGGGCGATGAGACTGATATTTCATGATTTTATTCATAAGATATTAGAAGACTATGTTGATGACATCTTGGTGAAATCAATAACCCATCAAGATCATGTAAAGAATCTTCATCTTATCTTCAAAAGGATTCAACTCTATAAGATGAGACTCAATCCCCATAAGTGTGTCTTTAGTGTGGATGTCAAAAAGCTTTTGGGTTTTATAGTTTCTCATCATGGAATTGAGGTTGACATGAATAAAATTGATGCCATTGTTAACATGTCTTCACCTAGAAATATTACTGAGTTACAAGGTTTACAAGGGAAGATTCAGGCCATTCATAGATTTATATCTCAGTTGGATGATTGTACCCTTCCTTTCACCTGTTTATTGAAAAAAGATGTTTGGTCGATATGGGATGAGGAGTGCCAAAAATCCTTTGAGTCAATCAAAGGCTATTTGGCCAATCATCTCGTATTGATTCCATCCATGCAAGATAGACCCTTTTTTCTTTACCTTGTTGTGCCACCATATGCCTTGGTAGCTTTGCTAGCTAATATGATGATGTATGGAAAGAAAGAGTGGTTTACTACATCAGTCACATTCTAGTTGATTACGAAACTTGTTATTCCTTTGTGGAGAAACAATGCCTTGCTCTTTTCTTCGCTATGCAAAAGTTCAGACACTACCTTCTCCATGCCAAAACACATGTCATAGTAACAACAAATATCTTAAAGCATATGTTCTCTAGTGCTGACCTTGCTAGGAGATTGGTGAAATGGGTTATGTTTCTCTCTAAGTTTGATATAAAGTTCATTACTCATAATTCAAAAAGGGTCAAGTGGTTGTTGATTAATTAGCAGACACTCCCTCATCTCATTCCTTCTTAGAGTTGGAATTATTCCCTGATGTGAATATTTTTGTGATTAACTATGGCCTTGAATGGAAAATGTATTTTTACAAATTGAGGTGTTAGACTAGTTCTAGAGCAACTATGGTCTTAATATCCCTAAAGGTAAACCGATCCCTCTATCCTTTCAATTAGACTTTGGTTGCACCAAAAAAATTACTGAGTACAAATCTCTCATTGTTGGCCTACATGTCGTAGTTGCACTAAGAATCAAACATCTTTGTATACTAGGTGATTCTGAGCTCATTGTGAATTAGATTATGGGAACTTATCAAGCTAAACATAGCAAGTTGTCTTAGTACCAAGACCTTGCTTTTTCCAACTACTTAATCAATTCTCCTCTTTCACAATCCATAGTGTCCCTAGGAGGGAAAATAGACATTCTAATGCCATTTCATGCATTGCTTCCTTGGTCCCCTTGGAAGAGGATACAAAGGAATACAACTTCATGGTCTAGGTCCTGCTGACCCCAATAGTTTCCAATCAACTTGAATATGAACCCTTTGTGTGTTCTCATGTAGACTTAGGAGAATGGTTCTCTAGTGTCTATAACTAATTAAAGACTGGAAACTTTCCTGATGATGTGACAAAAAATGATTGCACTCATATACGAAAGCTTTCAACACATTATGTTAGTTTATCTAATGTTCTCTATCAAAAATCCTATAATGGCTTGCTTCTCAGATGTCTCACTAAAGAAGAAATACTCCTTGCCCTTAAGGAAGCCCATTTAGGCTATGGGGGTGGACATTTTGGTGGTAGATCCTTGCAAGAAGATTGGTACACATGGGGTATTATTGGAAAATGATGGAACAAGATTCCTTCAACTTTGTTAAAATGTGCCTTCAATGTTAACAACATATTTTTCTTATTCACGCACCTACCCAAGAGTTACAAAATCAAACCTCTCCTTGGCCATTCACAAAGTGGGAGTTGGATATTATTAGAAAAATATCACCTCCTTCTTCTAAGGGACATAACTTTATTATTATCACTACAAATTACTTCATGAAATAGGTCGAAGCTATTCCACTCTAATCCACAAATGTTAAAGCTATTTGTAGCTTTCTTATGAACAACATTATTTCTCATTTTGGATTGCATGCTACACTTGTTTATGATAATGGCACACCCTTCAAGAACAAGGAAGTAATCAGTTCGTAGAGAAATTTCATATCCAACATAGATTTTCTACCCCATACTATTTGCAATCTAATGTCCACGCAGAAGCATCTAACAAAACACTTAAGCTCATTCTTCATAAAGTAGTTAGTAAGCATGGTAATGATAGGCATATTCAATTAACTACATACACCTTATGGCCCTATTGCATGAGTGTTCATAAGGTGATGGGAACAATGCCTTACAATCTCATGTATGGTGTCGAAGCTATCATGTTTTTAGAGTTGAAATGTCATCTTTATGAGTTTCCCTTAAAGGTTTAATTCACAATGAAACCTACTGGGTTAATCATTTGCATCAGCTAGAGATGCTCAATGAGCACTAATTATAGGCCCTCGATCATCTTAAAGATTATCAATGATTACTATCAAGATAATATAAAAAAAGTGTGCTCCCTAGGACCTTTAAACTTGGAGACCTGGTTCTCTATGAGAATCAGAGAAATATAAATGCATCGCTTGACCAAAGGGGGAAATTTAGTCCTAACTGGTTAGGCTCTTACATTGTGCTCTTTGTGTACAGTTTGGGTGCTTATGGATTATCATATATGTCAATGTACAACATATATGTTGTATACATGTAATATAAATAAATATAAATATAAATATATTATATATTAATATTTTTATTTGTTTATACAATATATTATATATTAACTATATGTATTTATAAGTATAAATAGTAAATCAATGGTATAATAAATAAATGGTATAATTGTTTATATTATATATTATAATTAAAATATTTATATTATATAATAATTATATAATTTTTTAATTATTAATTTGATATCTCACAAGTGAAACATAATTTAAAATACATTTAAAAGAAATTAAAGTAATCTAAAAGAAATAAATATAAAAAATATTAAATCGAAACATTTGATTATCGATGAACCAAATTTGAAGTAAATATGGCACATCAATTATCTTCAAAACTTATGATTTTTTTTATTTACCCTTTTTCTTGGCAAGTTGTCTATCCTTTTTCACATTTCATAATGGTCATATGTGAATGATAAAATTATTCTTTAACATTGATACTCATAATAATAGAATTTTCATGTTAAGAGATGTGATTTTTGATGAAGGGCGAGTTTATTGTCCTAAAAAGAAAATATTGAGAATTCAAAATCCATTTCAAATGAGGGTATTATTGATGATATTCATTATGATCTGCCCACTTATATGTGAATATTAATGTGAGAAATACACCAAGTAACTCCTTTTCTAGTTCTTGAGTTTCAAGTACAAGTCAAAATTAAAGCACAATTCTAACAAGGTAAGAAGATTAGGTGACATTTATGAACGATGTACAAGTCATGCACATGCAAAAAATCCAAGATTGTTAGACACGTAGGACAATTGAGAGGGTGGGAAGTAAATTAGGGATACAATAAAACCTTCAAACCTTCATTAATATTAAAAACCTTATTAATATATAAACCCTTATCAGTATAAAACAAATGAAACAATAACACATCAACTGTCGTACATAATGGAACACTAGATTTTATATGGAAATTATTCCATTAATCTATATAAAATCTAGGTTAATGGAATAATAAAAAAAGATGATAATATAGGTCAACATGTAGATTAATTAGTTGTACATTTGATAGATCCTAGACAAAAGTTAATAGATTAATGGAATATTGAATTATTTGTAATCAACATGCATGTCCTCTTCTTGATTTTTGAGAGGCACATATCCACTATCCTTTTCCATGTGTACCCTTATCTTTATCGAGATAGTAGACAAATGAGGGATCAAAACATAAAATAGAGGGATAATTAATGTGGATCTATAAGTTTTCATCTTTCTCTCACTTCATCTAAATACCAAGAAAATTTTGTGTAACCACTTCAAAATATAGGAACGAGGATGACACACTTCTCCAATAATCTCATTTTTATTAATTCTTTCCTTATTAAGTGTGATTTCCTTTTAGTTGAGGGTGATCCCACAAAGCTAGTTTACAATTTCTAGGAGATTATGATTTTTTTTTTAAATCACATAATTTTAGAAAATATAAAGATTTAAGCTTTAAAATGTTCCACTTAAAGCATTCCAATTGAAGAGGGTTTGATCAAGGAAAAAAATATTTTGAGAAAATAAAGGTAGCAATTTCTACTACTCCAATCTTAGCTAATCCTAATTTCTCCAAGGATTTCCTACTTTATGTATACAGTGGTCAGGATAGCATAGCTTTGTTGCTTACTTAGAAGGGCGATAAGAATGAAGGAGAACATCCTATTACATTCCATTCAAGAAATTTGAAAGGTTGTGAGGTGAAGTATAACATTGAAGAAAAGAAAGCTTTCGCCATAGTTAAGAGTTTAAATAAATTTTGACACTTGGTGTCAGCCAAAAAAATTACTATCCTTGTAGCACATCCCAGTGTATAGGAATACATCATTGAAGGTGAAATCGATGAAAAAAGAGAAAACTAGATCACTAAGATCCTAGAATATGATGTAGATATCTAACCAACCAAGCTAGTTCAGGGAAGATGTCTATGTGAATATATCACACAGGAAACAAGTCTCATGGCTAAAATGGAGACCGATCAAGTTTACTCGAACCAATTCAAGTTTGACGATTCTTGGGTATCTAATCAGACACGCTACATGAAAAAGGGATATTACCCAACAGATCTTCTGTTTAGCAAAAGGAGGTTCTACCAATTGCAAGGTGCCAGGTATGTACTAATTGAAGATGTGCTATTAAAGAGAAATTATTATGGTGTGTTGCTTTGATGTCTTGACAACCTATAGGATCAAAGAATTCTCAACAAATTTCACCATTGTCCTTAGGGTGGGAATTTTTCCACCAATACCACCACTTTAAAGATAATGTGGGTAGGGTATTACTATCCCTCTATGTTTATTAAAGCACATCATCTACTATAGAAGTGGACAAAATGCCTTATTTTTGTTGGAAAAAAAATAATGCTACTCAACCTTTAAGCCCGATTGTAACCAAAGAACCATTTACATAGTGGGGTTTGGATTTTATCACTATGATAAATCCTATGTCGAGTGTTAGACACAAGTGGATCCTCATGATGACTGATTACTTTACAAGGTGGACAGAGGCTATAACCTTAAAGAATGCAACAAAATGGGAGATTGTTAGTTTTATCAAAGAGATAGTGACTAGATTTGGGCTACCCAAAACCATCATATTCAACAATGCCTGAGCATTCTTTGGGTTCGGGATGTTAGATTTTGCTATTAGACATGGGGTTTTCTTTAAAACTTCATCAAATTACTACCCACAAGGTAATGGGTTAGCAAAGCCTACCAACAAAAACCTAATTAGGTTATTTAAATGCATTGGGTTAGAATGACAAAGGGACTAGCACAAGAATATATGGGTAGAAAAAATTACCACCAAGTAGATTCTGAAGACCTCCCCTTACGAGTTGATATATGGAAAAGAGGTAGTGTTACCCATTTCCATAGAAATTACTACTTTGCAACTATTGAAAGACCTAGAAATCAAAGAAAATGGTGGAATGGAAGTATGACTAGTAGAGCTACTCAAACTAGAGGAAGATAGAGAGAAGGATCATGGATCCATGATCAACTAACAAAAAATAGTCAAGCGATGGTTTCATAAGAAAACCTCTAGTCCAAAATTAAAATAAGGGAGCTTAGTGTTAAAGTATGATGAATGTACTACAAAGCCAAGACAACACACTAAATTTGAAGCTCTATGGGAAAGACCTTTTTGAATTAGTTCATTCAATGAAAAGAACATGTACAAACTTTAATATATGGAAGGAAACACTTTACATATACTAGTGAATAGTATTTATTTAAATATTTTTCCATTCAAATGCACAGTTCTTTGAAAATTTTAACAGTTATGTATCATATGTAAAAAATTTGTAAGTAATTCAAAATTTTAAGAATAAAGCAACTAAAGAGGAACACTAAAGAAACAAATAACTTGTGTGAATCTTAAATATTCCTTTCTTCAAAATGAAGGAATCTAAGATTCCTATGAAATAATAAATCACATTTCAAAATGAAAAAAAATTACAAGATAAATTAAAGTATATAAAACATGAAATGAATCCTATCCCATAGTGGATTGGTGCTACTATGGAAAATAGCCCTTTCCCAATCCGTTGCTAAGCTCAATGATGAAATTGATATGAAGATATTATGAAGATGGGAAAAATTAGCTCTCAATTGAAGAGATTAACTATGCATGAATTGTGGATGATCTTGTTGAAGAATAAGCCCTTTATTTATAGATTTTCAAGTTAGAAGAGAGCTCAAAATAGATCAATGTGGGATAATGATTTAGCCAATCAAATGGAGCCACTTGTCAACTTCTCATAGGTTGTGAAATAAATGTTAAAAAATGTCGAGTGGAAGGACATGAAGTAAAGTTGTTGCAAATAAATGTTATAAATGTTGAGTGGGAGGACATGAAATAAAGTTGTTGCAAATAAATGTTATAAATGTTGAGTGGGAGGACATGAAATAAAGTTTTTGCAAATAAATGTTATAAATGTTGAGTGATAGGACATGAAATAAAGTTGTTGCAAATAAATTTTATAAATGTTGAGTGGGAGGAAATGAAATAAAGTTGTCGCAAATAAATTTCATAAATGTTGAGTGGGGGACATGAAGTAGGGACAAATAAACTTGTCTTCATATTCCATTTTTTTATGCCAAGTTGAAAGAAAATGATGAATTTATAAATGAGTTAAAACAATTTATTGGTGCAAGTGGGAAAAGCTAGAGGATGTGATGGGTGGTTAGATTAGGCTAATTAGGATTAGATTAGCTTAGATAATGTTTAGGGGTTTTGACCCATTTGACTTAAATATTTTGATTTATTAAAATAAAAAAGGGATGGAAGGTGTTTTTAGGATTTTAATTAAATAAAGTTTGGATTATCTAATTAAAGGATGATACAAGATAAAGGTTAATTAATGAAATGTTAGGATTTGATTGATTTATTTAAATGAGGTGACGATGAAGTGGATTTATTTAATTTGAAGAATAAAATTTTAGATTTAATTAAATGAAGGTTATTTGATTAAACTATTGGATTGACATGTATGCATATTTTGTGTGTCTAAATTTTTCCCCTCTTTCAAGCAATGTACTTGTTGCATTGGTTCAAAGAATAAACTTGTTGCAATCAAAATTCAAAAAAATTCTATTTTTTTTCGGATGCCCCAATGGAAAGAAGTACACTAATACATTGCCCCCTTGAGAGATCAAACGAAAATATTTGATTTGAGGATTTATCTCTCGATAAAGAAGTTCAAACTAGATGGTTATACAAATAAGATGATTTTAAGATGCTTAGAATAACAAATCTATATTATCCTAAACAACTTAAATGATGATATGATGTGAGATGGATGAGATGAATGATGTGATATACTATGATTATGCCAATGTATGATTTTATGAGATGCTTAGACTAACAGATCTATATTGTGATAATGAAAATGCATGTGAAATGATCAGTGTTTCGTATTATGTATGATATGAATGATATGTGGTATGCCGACGGTTTGTGGATGTAGGATGAATGCATGATGGATGCATGTTAGCATGGAGAAAGAAGAAATTAGATGATGACAAGAGGTTCCAACAAGCCAACTTTATGAGAGATGATGATGATGATAAATGATGATGATAAATGGATGATGAAAATTGGATGATTTTCTTATCAAGGATTGGGATTTTAAAAGGGCTACTTACCTTATGTTTGATAATACACATAAGTATGATGCATCAAGGTATAAAGGACCAAGATGGCATTGTACTTAGTGCGATGGACTTTGACTTGACAAACAGATAGGAGTATTCTTGTTCACACTTGACATACAAAAACCTTGCTAGGATGCACCTTAGAAGTTTCAAAAATCTTAGACCAAAACATGGAAAGGTATAACCAATCAATGCAATAGTCAACAAGCTATCTAAAACATCCTCTATACATATCTAACAAAGAGAGTATTCACCAAGTTATTTTACAAGAATGTCTAAAAAGAAAAAAAGAAAAAAGGATAATGATCATTGCCCCATTCCTATCTCTCTAAATCCTTCATTTAGATATCATCGAGAGGTCCTTGGACTGAGCACAATAACATAAGTCAAAAGAAAAAGTTAAAACACACAAACATGTTGATGTTCTTCAATACTACTAAGCAAAAGGGAATGTGTTTTCAAAGATAAGAACTGAAACTATTTCCAAAAGATAATGTCCATTGTAGGAAGGATTCATCCTAAGACATGTTAGTGGATGGTGTCACGACATTTTGTTTATCCAAACTGCTCTTTCTGATAAATAATGCCCCTTATAGGAAGGATTCATCCTAGGACATGATGTTATCAGATGATTGATATGGTACTATTTGAATTATGGACTATTGACACAAAGAATGGTCCAACTTATTTACGTACTGACTTAAACTTAAGACTTGATGTTTTTTGAGTTTATCTTTTAACCTGCTAGACTTGTTTCTAACTATTTCACCAAAGGTTGAGGGTGATGATCAGTTTATTATGGATGGTGTTATTGCAGGTGCAAGTGAGATGAGGTGGATGGATTTTTTCAAATATTTGGATGTTTTTGGAGTTTTACTATGTTTTGAGGTTGTTTTTGGTATTTTTTTGAGATTTTCAAATGTTTTGATTTTTTATTTTCCAATGTTTTTGGGGTTTTCTAAGATTTTTACCAAGAGACTGACCTAAAGACCTATCCTAGGGGCCTCAGGGGCTAATGAATAGATTAGCCTTTCCTACATTCAAGCTCAGAGATGACGTAGTTTGACTGACAACTTGACCAATTTATAGATGAACATATACATGATGAGATGTCAGTTTATTATGATAGACTCCTAAAGGACTAAGCTAAGTGTCTTAGGGAATGATTAAAGACCAACCTTGCCTATTTTCAAGCTCAGAGATGTTGTAGTTTGACAATTGACAAAGAATAAAATGACTGACATGACTAACTTTGACTCTATTTTTGGTATTTGTGATGTTATTTGATGTTTTTGGATTTTTGAGGATCTTAAGATCATACACAAATCTGATCTGGTGAGAACATGCCCCTAGCATGAAGTAGTAGACTACTCTGATAAAGTCAGGGCAAACTGACCTTGAGGATGGGCCAAGTAGTACTAGGAGGGATCATGATACGAAAATAGGACCAAGCTATGGTGCGGAAGCGGGTGGATGAGTAATGGATGGAGATTTGGATGTGATGGATGATACGGAACAAGCTGTAAATATCCTAGTGGATAGAAAGTGCTTATTTACACAAGGCACCTATTTGCTAGGTTTTCATCCTATGACATTTTTTGATCATTTTTTTTTTGTATTTCTTCAAGACATTTATGGATGATGATAGTTGAATTAAAAATAATATTTCTTCAGGTGCATGTTGTTGATGGGTTCATCAAATAGGTCCCCTTCTGGCATCGATAGCTTGTAGGCTCCTGAACCATAGACTACGATAACCACATAAGGACCTAGCAAATTTGGTTCAAACTTTCCTCTCTTTTCTCTATCTTGCTAATTTCATGGATTTTCTTTCAAAACTAGATCACCCACCTGAAAGGTATGTGACTTTACTTTGTGATTATAGCTGTGAGACATCATTTGTTGGTATGCTTTCAAATGGTCAGCTGCCCTTTGTCTCTTTTCATCTAGGAAATCTAACTCTTGTAGTCAGGAAACTCTATAGTCATCATCTATTGTGATACCTTTCAGTGATACTCTGAGTGAGGGTATTTCAACTTCTAAAGGTAATATGGCTTCTGCTCCATAGAAAAGAGCATACAACATTGCTCCTGTTGGTGTTCGAACACTAGTTCTATAGGCCCATAAGGCGGGATTGAGCTGAACATGCCAATCTTTACCTAAAGCATTCACAGTCTTCTTTAAAAGTTTTAGTATAGTCTTATTTGTTTTAGTATAGTTTTAGTATAGTTTTAGTATAGTAAGGTGTTGAATATTTGTGTTGAATATGAAATATCTCACAAAGTTCATCAACATCTTGATTCTTAAAAGGTCGTCCATTATCTGTAATAATGGAGTTGGGAATGTCATACCAACAAATAATATAGTTGAGTATGAATGATGATATTTGTTCACCGGTAACTTTAGTAAGAGGTATTGCCTCAATCCACTTGGTAAAATACTCTGTGGCTGTGATGATGAATTTATGCCCATTTGATGATGAAGGATGAATCTTGCCTACTAGATCTAACGCCCATTGGGAGAATGGCTAGGTTGGCATAAATGGTTGAAGTTCTTATGTAGGAGCATGAATGAGATTCCCATGAATTTGACATTTTGAGAACTTCTTCACAAAAGTGAATGATTCCCTTTCCATAGTTGGCCAGTAGTAACCCATTCTAATCAATTTCTTTGATAAGGTTAGTCCACTCGAATGAGTACCACAAATTCCACCATGAACTTCTTGTAAAGCTTTGTAATATTTGTCACATTCAAGACATTGAAGTAAAGTACCATCAAGACCGCGGTGATAAAGGGTGTTAGCGATAAGAGTGTAGTGAGAGGATTGGTAGATAAAATTTTGCTTTTGGTTACCAGATAAATCAGGTGGTAAGATGTCATCTTTTGGGTAGGCATAAATATTTCCATACCAAGGTGAATTGGATCCCACCATGTGGCAAATGATTTGGCTTTTAGGGGTATCATAAGCAGGTGCAAATGATTATTCCACCAAAAATTCATAGTGAGTCTAATTTTTTGGGAGTTGTAGCAATGATGCGATCGTGGTCATGGCATCAACTACTTTATTATCAAGTCTTGGAATCTATATAAACATTATTTCCATGAAGTACATTTTGAAGTCATCAATCATTTTATTGTATGGCAACAGTTTGTCATCTTTGGTCTGATAATCATCATTGATTTGATTAATGACCAACTATGAGTCGCCATAAATGTGTAGTTCAGTGATCCTCCATTCCAATGCAATCTTTAGTCTGGTGATTAAGGGTTTATACTCAGCTATGTTGTTAGTGCATGGAAATATTAGCCTAAATGACCGAGGAATAGTATTTCCTTGAGAGGTGACAAAGAGTATGCCCACCCCTGATCCATGTTGAGTGAAAGAACCATCAAAATATAAAGACCACGGTTGTTTTGATTCTATAGTGAAGACATCAACATCTGGAAATTCAATGTGGATGGGATTTTTTGTTTGTAGTGGTGCTTCAACTAGTTGATCAGCGATAACTTATCCTTTGATTCATTTTCAATCAACATAATGGCTATCAAACTCACTTAAGATCATAACCCATTTTGCTATCCTTCTTCTCAATGTAACCTTGCTTAACAGATACTTGAGTGGATCAATCTTTGCAACAAAATTGATTGTTTGATTTAACATGTAGTGTCAAATTTTTTGTGAAGCAAAGACCACTACTAGGCAAGCCTTCTCAATGAAAGTGTAGTTGAGTTCATACCCTATCAATTTTTGATTAATATAATAGATTGCATGTTCCTTTCCTATAGAGTCTTCTTGTGCTAATAATACCCCTAAAGATGTCTTTGTTGCCACAATATATGAGATTACAGGTTTTTCTAGATTTGGTGGTACTAGAACTAGTGGGTTCATCAGGTACTGCTTGATTTGTTGAAAGGAAATCTCAAATTTGTCATCCCATCTAAAAGGAACATTCTTATGCAGTAGATGTGTGAAAGGTAAAATCTTATTAGCCAGCTATGCAATGAATCTATGGATAGACTTAAGTCATCCTTGTAATGATCTCAACTGACTAATATTCCTTGGTGGAGGCATTTCCATAATCACCTATACTTTGGTAGGATCTACTTTGATTCCTCTTCCTGATACTATGTATCCTAAGAGTTTTCTAGAGGTGACCCCAAAAAAACATTTCTTGGGATTGAGGTGAACTTTGAATTTCTCCAATCTTGCAAATACTTTGGATAATATTTCCATATGTCCTTCTCTTGTGTATGACTTTTCCAATATGTCATCTACATAATCTTCCATGAATGTGTGCATCATGTCATGAAAGATTGTAGTCATGGCTCTTTGGTAAGTAGCCCCAACATTCTTTAGACCAAAAGGCATGGCATTCCAATGGTAAGTTCCCCATGGACATGTGAAAGTTGTTTTCTCTTGGTCTTTGGGTGCAATCTTGATTTGGTTGTAACCAAAAAAACCATCCATTAATGAATACATGGCATGGTCAGCTATCAGATAAACTATAGTGTCAATGTTTGGAAGTGGAAAGTCATCCTTAGGACATGCTTTATTAAGATCTCTATAATCTATGCACACTCTTTATCTGGCTTGGATATAGGAACAATGTTGGAGATCCATTATGCATAGTCGATTGATCTTATGAAGCCCACATCAATGAGTTTTCTTAGTTCTTCCTTAACCAATAATGCAACATGGGGGTGCATCTTTCTCATTTTTTGTTTCACATGCTTAACCCCTAGTTTGATAGAAAAGTGATGCATGATAAGATTAGGATCAAGACCTGGCATGTCCGCATAAGACCAAAAAAATTTGACTTGATTTTATTTTTGAAATTCTATGAACTCTGGTACTTCTTTCTCTATCATTGATGCAACTAACTATAAAATCCTTGGTTTTTCTAAAGTTTCAAGATTGACAACTTTTGTAGGCTCAATCAAGATAGGTGATCACTCATGGTAGTGCTCTAGGAGAGTGTCAAGCTTCCCATCATCTGGTGCCTTAAAAGGGTTTTCACCATCTGATATGCTCTTTATTTTATCTTTTGTTTGATCTAACACTACCAGATTTTTGTTTTCACCATTAGATATTTCTTTTTGATTTTTATTTTTGCAGCTAGAAGAATTGACACTCTCCTAATCAAAGTTTCAGGCATTAATTATGCATTTTAATGAGTGGTTTTTGGAAATAAAAAGATAAATAGTCAGTCATTTCCCCATTTTTCACCTCACCACTGACAAATTGAGAGAATCCCACCACCATCTTGCCCTTGAATCAAGCTATTTCTTTCAATTTGCATGATCTTGGGGATCATCCTTTTTTTTTTTAGGGCTTCTTGTTATCTTGTGATCACATTCTTCATATAAGGTGTCCATCCAAGGTATTTCTCTAGTTATTCTCAACTGAATTTGATTTGTTCTAAGCTTTATTAGTGTTTTTTTTTGTAATGATTCATTTGTTGAGGCTTGAGTTTTGGATTTAAATCTCTTTAATTTTCTCCATTTCAAATTCTTGTTCCCCATAGGTTCATTTTGGATTTTGGGGAGGATTGTTTTTGAGGGCATGTTGTGAACCAAGTTTGTTGAATCCCCTTTAGAGTCATTCTTTACATTATTTTTGCATTGGAATTATGGATTATCGATCAGTTTTTGGTAACAATTCACAAACTCAAATCTTGCATGCCCTAGTTATGTGTGATGGATTTGAATGGTTAAATACTATCAATCATCTTCAAAATGAATTGTGTAGTGCGAAGTGAACAATCATTCCATCTTGCACTTTTTGTATGTTCAATCAAATGAGACAAACACTTAGAAAAATTTTTCCATTGAAGATGATTTTGGTTAATATGAGGTAGCTCAAATTATCTAATCTCTAATTTTCTCAGCTAATTTAATCCCTCTTGTATTAGTTGAACTTTCCACCAATGCACAATTTCACTATTTTGTGCCAAACAAAGTTGAAACTTAGGAAAATTCTCACCCATCCTTTTGAATGTCGAACATGCCCAATGCACGAGCTCACTCCAAATTCCTTAAATGCATTAATGAATTCCATTCTCTTAATATTGCAAGTTAAAATGTGAACAATATGAAGTTTGGCTAATTTAAGCTAGCTCGAATTAGTTGAGCCTTAATTTGGCTAGTAAATTTGAGCCTGCTTGGATTAGCGAACCCCATTGTTATTACACTTGTGACTCCAAAATAATTGATGAACCTTTCATGAGATCCATAACTCAAAATAGCAACTAGAAATATGCACGTGAATCATTGAACACCAAACTCTCAGATGCTCTGTTCTACCTAACTGTCCACAATCTAACTGCCAATCCAATTACTGACTAGGGTTTCCATCAATGACAACACCAAAATATAATTGCAATGTCTCTTTCCAATAGGTTGTACATGTTGTACAATAGTAACTTGGGGCTACAAAGGAGCAACAACAATTGAGGAAGCTCCCTATTCTTGGATAGTAGGGGTAGGGGCAACACCATGGCTATGGGAAGTGAGCAACTGGAAGGCAGCTTGGGGCAATTGAGAAGAAGGGGTGTGTGCTGGAAAAGGAGTGTGGTTTAGAGGGACGAAAGGTAGAGGTGATGATGGAGGAGAAGTGGAAGGAGTGGTTGAGGTTGATGAAGTTGGTTCCCCTCTTTTAGCTCTCTTAGCCTTGGTGGGGGGACGTAGCTCTTGAAATTCCCCTTTGTTGGGTGTAGATCTTAATATTCTTTGGAACCTCTTATAGGAGAAGGAGCTTATTCAATCCAACTTAACAAAAAGGTGGCCATCCTTCTAGCACCAATTATGTTGATGCATTTGTTTGCACTTCTCAACATAAGAAGCACACAAATGAACTACCTCTCTTGAAAGACAACTTCCTACAAACAAGCTGCAAAAAATTATCCCAAGGTCTCTCGAGTGTCAGGTAATGACTTGCAAAAAAAACTTAGTGGATTGATGTGATTTGCTGGTAATCACAAGGGGCATGATCAATTGTTAAGTTGGAAGGGTATTGGATCCTGAAATGGATTTTCTAATATTTGGCTTTACAATGATGTTGGAACTTTTCCTAAACTCCTATTTCAAAGAAAGTTCAAAAGGGAAAAAGTAGGAGGAAGTTCCTAGACCTACAACTACTGATGAACAATGATAATGGAGGATGCTAGAGTGGAAAACCTTCCTATAACAGAGTTTCACTTAACCAAAACACATAGTATCATGAAACTAGTGCTATCTTCTAGGGTTTGTAGATTTTTTAGCTATTCATCCACCATAAAGCATGAATAAAAGATGAAACTTAAATGAAACAATGGATTTATGTTCATCCTAGCTTTACACAACTGTTTATCATCAATAACAAACAAAAATCATGAACATATAAAGCATCAACACCATAATATCCTTCAAAATCAATGGACAACAACAACTATACTATAAAAACTACTTAAAAGAACTAAGAACAATAAGCTAAAGTAACTTAAATCTATCAAACTTGAAGAGGTGAATCATGCAACAAGTGAGAAACTCAAGAATTGACCAAAAGAAATGAAGTTCTATTAAAATATCTACAGCATGTCATTACAACAACTCAACTCTCTCTGAAAATTAGAGGAGACCCCCTATTTATAGTTTCCCAATGCCCAAATGAATGACTAGGATTGATTTACATCCTTTAGTGGTGTTTTGGGATATATCCTTCCCTCATCCATACCACTCATTGGGATGTATCCTCCCCTATCCTCATGTTGTTTCAGGATATATCATTCTCTCATTGACAACACTCCATCTATCATTAACCCCTTTTGACTTGTACCTTAACTAGGGCAACATCATCTTCATCTTTGTATAATTTGTGCTTCCCAAGCTCCTATCACCTTTTGTTCCTTTCATATCCATCCCTTTGCATCCTCTTCATCATCTCCCATTTCTTCATCTCATCCATTTCAAGAGCACATCCATGTTCTCTTGAACCCACATGTCCTCTCGAGGGGGCATCCTCAATCCCTACTCTTCATCTTCACCCCCATCATCTTTCTTCCTAGTCATCCATTTGATGACTGGGGCATCCTTCTCAATCTAACCATCTCCTTTTGGGTTCTATATTTTAATATTCTTTGAAATGATGCTACTTCGTAACACCATCTCAAAGAGGGAAAAAATGTAGACATCCAAATTTGGACACTTAATTTATCCAAATTTATCACTTTTCATCTAAACAACCTCTTATCCAAGTTAATTAAGTAATATTACTATTATTTAATTAATATCCTTAATTCTGTCAAATCCCTAAGGTATTTAATTAATAATTAAATACCTTACCCTCCTTAATCCTCTTTTCATCAAATGAATTAAATAAATATTATATTTATTTAATCCCTCACATGTCATTTTCATCTAATCCTAATCCATCTCCTAATCTCTTCATTAAGGATGTGCACATGCCTAATCCTTGATTAGGATGTGTCACATCCTCCAACTTTTGCAAGTTGGCTTCTAATCCACATTAATCCCTAATTATCCACTAATTACTAATTAGTTAAACCTAATTAGTACCTTGGTCTACTCTCCCCACCCCCAAGGAATTTTTAATTCCTTTTTATTCACCCTAGGTTCCTCTCTTCCCCATGTGAATTTTTAATTCACTTTTATTATTTCTATAATCCCCTTTTCCCATGCATCTTCTAGAACCTTTGACTTGTCACATCAAGTCACATGTGACAAATTCCCACCTTTTGGGAACCTTGTCTTATCCACTAGATTCTTCCAATCATTGTGAATTTTTAATTCACTTTTATTCTCCCAAAGCTTTCCCTCTCCCCATGTGATTATTGAAAGGTCACATCAAAGCACTTGGAAGGTACTTGTCCTTCCTCCACATCATGTACCTCTCTTCCACATCACCTACACATCATCCTACCTTTATCCACTTCACAATCCACATGTCAAGATATGAGGTCTTGTGAGTCCTCAACTCACCTTAGCCCTTCATCTTGGCCTTGTTGGATAATCCCAACCATTGAATTCTCTAGAGAATTCAAGTTTCTCTATAAATACCCCTTCCTCTAAGGCATTTAAAGAGGGATTTAGCCATTTTGCAACTAAATGCTGCCATTTTGTGCACTCATCTAGCCATCAACTTTCATCCATTTGCATCTACATTCAAGCATATAGTCAAGACTTTCATTTAGCCACATCAAGAGCCATCAAGGAGCATAAAAATCAATCCAAATCAAGGGCCAACCAAGGAGTTTCAGTTGCAAAAAGGAAGGTATATCCATTTGTCATCATTTTACACTTTCCTCTTTGCACTTACAAATTTCTTAGGCTAATCTTGAGGTGTTTCATTATGTTTTTCATTGCATTTTAATTACTTAGAATAGGTTAAATATTTTTGATATCACAGGCATATCACCAGTTGAGAGTTACTTAAGGGACAACGTAGAGGGTTTTGGTTACATTACCTATCGGCCCCTACACCTAGGGTCTACCAATTTAGTAGGTTAATACTTTATGTTTCATCACCAAAGAGATAATCAATGTTTGTCATTTAATTCATAACTTGGTGGGTTGCAAGGATCAAAGTTCCTCATTCAAACTTCATAATGGTTACTTCTCCATGGCTCTAAATTGATAGTTATGTGAAGGGTTTTGAGAAAATGTTTTGGTTGTTCACAATTTTTGCAAACTATTTGGAGGCATGATAGAATGTAAAAGGTCACTAGTTCTTTGATGATAATGAGACTATAGTTCACGAGATGGTAAAGACATTGATTGTAGTTTTTTGTTAAGAAAATATTCAATGAGAAAGCTTTGGATGACTATATGTGAGAATGTTTATTCTGCAAAGTTTAGTGTGACCTAAATTTTCAAATGCATTGAGTAGGTTTCAATATTGGTATAGGCTTGATGAGAGGGTTTTGAATGTTGTCTAATCATGTTTCAAAAATTGGGATAGCATGTATTCTTTATTTTAGCATGAAACATGACTTGGTATTGAAGTGGAATGAGCCTGACATTTAAGAAGACAAGTTTGTCCTAAACAAATCATGGTTATTATAGAAGATATGGGTGAGTTATCCTATTTGGATAAAGATTGTTGAGGATTTTTGAAATAGTTTTGAAAAGTGGCTTTGATAGAGATAGCGTTCTTTTGAAAGAAGAAGGTGTCAAAGGTGATTTGAGTAGTTTACTTTTCCTAAATATGAGATAAAACAAAAAAAAATAGTCTTTGAAGACATGGCAGTTGTATGAGAGTTGGAGTGATCTAATGAGTGGGTGCTCCTATCAGCTTTGTTTTGTTAGTGAGACATGATATTTAGCTAGTGAGGCTTATTGTGTTGTCAGTGAGACACACAATTTGTGTACTACAAATTTTTGGCTATTGTAGCCTAATAGAGTTATTATTGAGAGTGGTTTTTTCACCCTTTTTAGGGTTTTTCAACTCATAAATTTGTTGTCTCTTCTTACTTGGATAATGTGTTGTTTTGTGTATGGTTTAGTACTTTTGATGTTCATGTTATATTGTATACTGCACAACTTTGTATCTTTCATGAAATACATCTTTGGTTAATTAAAATATTTTAGTTTATGAGATTGATTATAGTTGACCAATGATTCACCCCCCTCTCGGTGGTCCTATACTCCAACAAGTGGTATTAGAGCAACAAGGTTCCCTACAAAAGTCTAATCAACTTGGGTTGATCTTGGTGGTGGAGTACAATGGAGAAAGGAAAAAGAAATAAAAGAAAAAGAAATACTCAGCAGAGAACTAAACATCAAGAACTACTTGAAGAAAATACAAAGAATGATGGAGAAGTAGTTATAAACAATGAATCACAAATGAAAGTTTATCCTACACCTATAGCACCTTAGTTTGAAGGCAACAATTTTATTCTTTGGAAACTTAGAATGGAGACTTATCTATCTTCATTAGGATTTCATGTGTGGACAATAGTAGAGAAAGGTTATCTAGTATCTTTAATGTCTCCTTCTATTATTGATGAGAAGAGGGCTCTTGAATTCAATGTTGGGGATATGCATGCTACTTTTGGTGGTTTTCCAAATGAAATCATTGCAAAAGTTATGTATTGTAAGGATGCAAAGGAGATTTGAGATAAATTGATTTATATGTATTAAAGTGATGAGTTGTTGAAAAAGACACCCTTACAAATTGATACAGGATGCAATTCATTTGAAAGAGAAGAAGACTACTCTGTAAGAGATTATGAACAAGAGTTAGATTAAAATGAAAGTGAATTTGATCTTGAAGGTGAACTTACTTGTGCTCTTGGTGAGATTGAGAAACTTAGAGTGGAGAATGAAAGATTAAGGTTGTAGCTTCAAGAAGAAAAAGAGTCTAAAGTTAAGAAACTTTTAGCTCTTCAAGAAGCTTAAAAACTGATAATAGATTTGAAGGTTCAAGTTGTAGAAGGTAAGAAAATAGAAGAATAATTCAATAATCAGCTTAAGGGAAAAGAGATAGATTGTGAAAAGTATGAATCAAAGATAGTTTCTTTGAAAGATGAATTAGGAAAATCCTCTTCTAAGTTACACAAGACACTTTAGTTTGGAAAGAGCACAAAATTTTATTTGAAATGTTGAGCAAACAAAAACATCATAAAGATTCTACTAGATTAGGTTTTGAAGAAGGGCGGAGTTCTAAGATCATAAAAACACCAAGGAAGAAAATAGATTTAAACTATGTTGTTGCTCCTAAGGCTGAAGAAAAGAAGAAGACAATAGATAATATTCCTATTCAAGTCAACAACAACAAGTTTAGGAGATATTCCATTCAACATTACATCAAAAGTCTAGGTTTGAAAATTCTTTTCATGGTTATTGTTATTCATGCTATGAGTTTCGTCATAGAGCAAAAGAGTGTAGGGTGCATAGAAAGAAATTTGGATGTACTAAAAGCTCTCGTGAATGGTTAAATAGTAGAATAAAAGTTATTTTCTATAGATGTTATGAGGTTGTACATAAATCAATGTTTTGTAGAAATCACCACAAGAAGTCAAGCATTAAGAAAGTGTGGAGAAGGAAACCAGAAAAGGAAGAACCCAATATTGTGCATGTTGCACAAGAGATATCCTTAGCTGCATAAAGGATAGAATAAATTAAGGGGGAGTTGTATTCTTTGTTGTATTATATAAACCCCTAGGTCAATATACAAGATGAAGTAACTAGTACACAAGAAAAATATAATTGATGGGGAGGTTGCAGGAACTCAAACACACTGTTTTAGAAGCTGCAGGAAGCAACCACAGATTCCTGTGCTAGGCCTTGTCATAGACCTCATTGGTGAAGTTGTTGTTCCACCTTAACCTGTAGGAAATTTACCTTGTCTAAGTTCCCTTGGTTCTCCTACCGACCTCACTATCTTGACAAATTTTTGTATAACTCAACCAATCCTTGGTTCAATGCTTCATTCTCCTTTGGACATTAATCTACCCTAAAGACCAAATAAACTCAACCTTTTTTTCTAGGTTCTTGTAGGGATTAGAAAAGGTTACAAAGAATTCAAAATGGATTTTCTAGGGTTCTTAGACAACCACAAGTTTCTATCTTGCCATCGCTTTCACAAGATGCTTTTCGAGGGTTTGAAAGGTTAGTTTCCATTGAGCCCCTATTAGGTCTCTGAACAGGGTTAAATTGCTTTCCCTCCTAAACCCACCAAAGGAATTAGGTTCTTGACTTAGGTAATGCGTTTCCCCTATCTACACCTTCAATATATCCAGGGTTTTAGTCCTGCTCAAGCCATGTGTTGTCCAAACACCAAATTTGTCAAGCAGCTAGGGTTCAAAACTGCTTAGAAACAGTTTTAAGACTAGTGAAAAGTTATCCTCCTAAACAGATTTTTGGGATCTCTTCCTTATCACCATACATGGCTAAGAACTTCCCCTAAATTCCACAAAAATAATTTTTTAAAAATATTTTCTCCCTTGCAAGTTATTAACACTATCCTGCAGCCTTTCCTAGCCAGGCTCTTCACTGGCTCGCCTAGGGTAAGACATTTCTTCCAGCCCCTGCAACCAAAGAAAACCTAACACCTACCATATGTACAGATACCATATTTACAAGCACAGATCCTAGGAACATTTCCCAAAATGCCATACAATTTGTACAGTGGGAAGGCACCCTAGGACTCCATTATTAAAAATAGCCTACTATAGGACTGAAAATGACAGAAAACAAAGTATTTACATATAAAAGAAGGAAAAAGGTATACAAAGATAGAAAGATGTCACTTCAAGCTTGTACAATGTAAATAATACATACTACAAACAAGAAGACAATAGAGCTATGCCATTAAAGTTCAGTTTTTAACACAAAAATGCAGAAAAATTGTCTTTGTACAACTTTTTTTCAATTTTCAAAAAATGTCACTCAACATTAATGCTTATAACCCTACCTCAAGGTCGATTCATGCCTTAAATAGGCTTCCAAATTATTTTAGATGCTTTGTTCAGGCTTCTAGATGACCTAAAAATAGCCTTTTTAAAACCCGCTATGTTTTCAGACATTTACAACTTTTGCCAACCTAGAAATATAATGTTGTAAAATTATTTAACACTTGTAAACTTCTTTCCCAAGTTCAAAAACACCCTAAGAACCTAAAATAATGGTCAACATGACCTTATGATAGCACAACAAAATTAAAAACTTCAAACAAAACTCCAACAATAGACCTTTCCCAGGTGCTCCTGCACCATTCTCCCCCTCTCAGCACAAACAACTAAGGAATTTTGGGAGAGATCAAAGATATGTCAATGCCTTGCTTCTTAAAATCTACTTCTTCTACCTAGGTAGCTTCAGATTCATGCTTATCCTTCCATTTGACAAGATGTTCCATGTACACCTTGTGCCTTGTAGTCTTTTTCACTCTTGACTCCAAGATCTTCTCTGCTTGTAGCTTGTCTTGATGATGGAAGGGTACATTGTTGATGTCCTTGAGAACTTCTTGACTGTTCTAATCCACATCCTTGACTGATCCCTTGTACTTGATCAAATCTGCAACATTGAAAACTGGAGAGATGCCCAAATCTGACGGTAACTCCACCTTGTATGCATTCTTACCATATTTGGCCAATACCTTACATGGACCCACTCTTTTCATCTATAACTTGGTTGCCATTCCCTTCTATAATCTAGATTTGTTGAAGTGGACCATTACATAGTTCCCAACTACAAATTGTACATCCTTCCTTGACAAATCAACATTCTCCTTCAACTTTTGGGTTGCTACTGTGACTATGTTCTTGACCTGCTCATAAATCTCTTTCATGGTCTGAGTGAAGTCTTCAACATGTCCACTCCTATGCTCCATAGATCCAAGGTTTCTAAGTTCACAAATACCTCTTGGGTGCATCCCATACACAACCTCAAAAGGACTTTTTCCTGTAGTTCTATTTACACTGTCATTATAAGCATATTCAGCTTGAGAAATTACTATATCCCAGGTTTGTCCATATTCCTTGGTTAGACACCTTAGAAGATTTCCCAACACTCTATAAACCACCTCTATTTGACCATCGGTCTGAGGATGGTAAGCTGATCCAAATGATAGATTTGTTCCCAATCGCTCCATAGAGTCTTCCAAAAGTGACTCATGAACTTCACATCTCTGTCAAAAACAATACTTAGAGGTAATCCATGGATTTTAACAACTTCCTTGAAGAAAAGATGAGCTATGTATTTGGCATCATGAGTAGTTTTGCAAGGTATGAAGTGACTCATCTTACTAAATTTGTCTACCACAACATAAATACTGTCAAAACCAATCTTGGTCTTAGGAAGACCTGCTACAAAATCCATGCTCACATACTCCCATGGTCTATTAGGAATGGGTAGGGGTTGATATAAACTAGCATTGCTAGCTCCTCCTTTATCTTTCATGCATACAACACACTATTCCACATATTTTCTGACATCTCTTGCTAACTTAGGCTAGTAATAAAACCTTTGAAATAGCTCTAAAGTTTTATTGATGCCAAAATTCCCACTAAGACTGCCATTATGCTTTTCTTGAATCAGATTTTCTCTCATTGACCCTCTTGGAACACATAACAGATTACCCTTAAATAACAGTCCATTTGGCAGTGTATACTCAGAATATTGGCTATGAAAATGATTTTCAAAATCAGAGCATACCTTATAAGCTTTTGAGAAGTCTTCATCTTCACCATAGAGGTCTTTGAAACTCTCTAATCCAATACTCTTCAGCTGTATCACCTGCACTGTCAACATTCTTTTGCTTAATGCATCTACCACCTTGTTCATTTGTCCTTTCTTGTGCTTGATAGTAAATGTGAATGCTTGGATGTATTCTGTCCATTTCAAATGCCTATTACTCAGCTTCTCTTGGGTGTTGATATAACTAAGGGCCTGGTTATCCATACATACCACAAACTCTTTGGGTAACAATAATGCCTCCACTTCCTAAGGGACTGCACTAAAGCATATAATTCTAGATCATAGGTAGAGTACTTTTTCTTGGCTTCATTGAGCTTTTCACTAAAGAAGGCTGCAAGCCTACCTTCTTGACTCAACAACAGAATTGGTTGATTTTCTACTTCTTGTTTCATTTTTTCAAACCCTTTATCAGCCTCTTGAGTCCACTTAAACTTTGTTTTCAGACCACCTTTGATAGTATCTAGGACTGGTACACATATTCCACTAAAATTCCTTATGAATTTTCTATAGAATTGAGCTAAACCATGAAAACTCCTTACCTCTGTTGCTGTGGTTGGTGTGGGCCAGTTTAGGATGGCTTCCACCTTGCTTGGATCCATCTTCAGTCTTCCTTGGGAAACTACAAACCCAAAATACACAAGTTCTTGCTTGAAGAACTCACACTTCTCAAGATTGATTGCCAACTTCTCTTCTTGCAACCTTTTAAGAACCATCTCCACATGCTTGAGGTGTTCTTCTGCTGTCTTACTGAAAATCAGTATGTCATCAAGATAGACTACCACAAAAACCCTGTGAAATCCTTAAGCACTTCATTCATTAGTCTCATGAATGTGCTAGGGGAATTTAAGAGGCCAAATGGCATCACTTTCCACTCATATAACCCAAAATTTGTCTTAAAAGTTGTCTTCCACTCATCTCCATCCTTAATCCTGATTTGATGGTAGCCACTCTTGAGGTCCAACTTGGTGAAATACTGTGCTCCTCCAAGGCAATCCATTAAATCTTCAATTCTAGGAATTGGGAACCTATACCTAATGGTGATCCTATTTATTTCTCTAGAATTAGTACAAAGTATCCACTTACCTCCTTTCTTTGTTGCTAATACCATTGGTACTGCACAAGGGATGATGCTCTTTTGAATCAATCCTTGATCCAATAATTCTTGTACTTGCCTAGCCACCTCTTGGTTCTGCTCTGGTGTAAGCTTGTATGCTACTTTGTTAGGAAATGAAGCTCCAGGTATTAAGTCAATTTGATGACTTATAGCTCTCCTTGGTGGTAAAGTTACAAGTGTTCCATCACTAACTATGCTCTTGTACTTATCAAGCAACTTTTGGATTGCTTCTAGTAAGATTGTCCTTTCATCCTTTTCTTCCTCTTTGGACTGCATCATGATCACATATCCTTCATTTCCTCAGTGTAGGTCCTTAAGGAACTCCTTGCCACTATGCAACATGATGTTATGCACCTTTGACTGTCCTCCATCTTCCTCTGTCAATGACTACAGTTTGAAGGTTCTTCCATCCTTCTTGAATGAGATGGTGTTCTCTTTTCCATCATAAATAGCACTTCGGTCATATTGCCATGGTCTGCCCAGTAGTAGATGGCATGCATCCATAGGTAATACATCACAAACTAGCTTATCTTTATAGCCTCCAATTGAAAATTCCACTGTTACTTGCTCATTAACCAAAACACTCTGCCCTTTATTCAGCCATGTGACCTTGTAAGGATTACTGTGAGGTACTTTCTCCAATTTTAGTTTAGTTACTACCTCTCTGAGATTATATTATCTATTGAACTTGAATCCATAATGACTTTGCATACTTTCCCAAGTATCTTCAACCTTACTCTAAAAAGAGCTCTTCTTTGGTTAGGTTCCTCTTTGACTGTCTGCCTAATCAGAACTCTATTAAACATCATATTTTCTCCTACCTCAGTTTCTATGTGACTGATTTCAGATGTCTTAGGACTCACAATGTCCTCTTGTGCATAGGCCACTCTCTTCTCATTGCTAGAAGATGATGCTTTCTCTGGGCACCTATAAGCAGGGTGACCTAGTTGGTTACAATGATAACACTTCATGTTTGCAAAGTAAGAATTACTCCTACCTGCTCCTCTTCCTCTATTTAAACCTCCTTGAGGTCCTCTTCCTCTTTTGTATCCTCCTCTTGAGGATGCTTCACCTCCATGCTCGGTGAGCTTTTCCTCTCCTTGATTTCTTTGGTCACTTCCTCTTCCTTGGTAACCATCATGCTATCCTCTTTGATCTCTGCCTTTGCCTCTACCCTTAGAAGATTGATCATGCTTCCTCTTGTTCCTTTCTTCAATATTTATTGCCAACTAATAACATTGGTGGACTATCTTGGGACTCAATAAAGCCATCTCTTCCTGAATGTTCCATTTCAAACCATTAAGGTACCTAGCCACTTTTAGGTTCTCATCCTCTGTCACATTAGATCTCAAATCTTCTTTGGTTCATTGATCTTATTTTCTACATTTGAGCTTTCACCCTTTTCAAATCCTAAAACTTCTTTGTCTTTAGATCCTTTCTTAATTGTAATCTTTTCATCAAGCTTAATAGATGTCATCTTGATTTTTTCTCCATGAATCTTTTCTTTCTCTAGATGTGATCTCTGATTTACCACTTCTTGTTCAAGCCTTGTACATTCCTCAGATTTTTTTTCACCATTTCATTCAATCATTCCTCAACTCTTTTATTTTCTTCAACTTGAAATTTTAGATAAATGATAGTTTCATTTTCCAAGCTTCAATTTTTCATTAACTTCTTTATTCCTTTCTCTAGATTTCTCAATTTTCTCTCTCAATTTTATGATGCATTCATTTGCTTCTTTTGAAATTTTCTTTCAAATATTTTTTTCCCCTTTTTTCCTCTCAAGATCTTTAAGAATAGCTTTGAGTTCTTCATCTTCATCAATTGTGTAATCTTCTTCTATGAATCCTAAAATAGGAATCTCTTCTAGAGGAGTGGGTAGTCTTCTAACTGTAGACACATAAAATGTACATATACTCGATCTTGATCTACTAACATTGCTTCATCCTGAATCATCCCTCTGTCTAACCATTTAATTGAATAGCCTTATTTGATTAAAGTCATCATAATTCCCCTATTAATTAAATAAATCCCTTGATTTAATTAAATCATTGTCTCTGTGTAATTAGCTAGGTCGTTTCATCTTCCTATCTTTATTTAATTAAATAATCCATATTATTTGATTAAATCTCTAAAGTTCATCTAATTAAATTAAATAAATCAAAAATTTATCTAATTTAATCTAGGATCACCCCCTTTTGGTTAAATAAATCAAAAATATTTATTTAACTAAGTCTAAATCATTCTTTTCTCATTTTGATTTATTTAAATACTAAAATCTAAGTTAAAATGGTCAATTCAACTAATCTTCTTTAAATTAATCTAATCTAATCCATCAAATCCTCTAGATTTTGCAACTTGCACATGAAAATCAATTTAATTGTTTTATAAATCATCTATTTTCATTCAGAAAAGGAATCCAAGTGGGAATATTCCTCAAATTTTAAATCTCCCCCTAAAAGGACTTGTCCCTTCCAACATGGAATTTAACATCTCTTACAAGTTGACATCTCCCTCCTCTTTGCACATTCTTCAAAGCTTGCACATCCTCCATCCATCACAAGTTGACAAGTGGCATTTTTTCATTGGCTCATTCTTAGTCCCACATTGCTCTATTTTGGGCATGGTTTCAACTTTTTAATCTATAAATAAAGAGATCATATCCTCTTTTGATAATCCACAAATTATGCAAAGTTATTATGCTAAAATATTTAGTCATTTCCCTCAAATATCATTGAATCATAGCTAGGTTATGTAGGTTTTTAGCTTGGAGCACTCAATCATCATCAACAAAATGGATCATTCATCAATCATCATCAACACATATCAATATTGCATCATAGGAATTGGGAAAGGGCCAATTTTGACATAAAATTGGCACCAATTCCCCCATGAGATCATGAATTTACACATTTAAATTAGGATTTAATCTATTTTGTTGTTTTCATTGTGTTCTTCATTGTTTATTTTCCTAATTTGAGTTTTGTAAATGGATTTCATGGGGAATCCTTGTTCTTTTTTGCAATCTCTAACTTAATGTGTTTTTTCTCATTGTTTTGCAGATATTTGGATCGAGGTTCACACATTTTGCGCTAGAAGGAGGGGCTACCAGAAGATCAAATCACATTTTTTGAGAAAATTTCATGGTTTTTGATGTTTTTGGTGTTTATAGCAAACAAAACCACTCACAATCTAGCGTCACCATACAGAACTGCTTAAAAATTCAAATTGCACCACTAGAACCTCCAACGTCACCATATAGTGCCGCTACAAAATCAAATAGAGCTACCATCACAAATAGAGCCACTGTAATTTCTTAGTTTTTCATTCAAACTTAAAATGGCCATATCTTGGTCATTTTTTGTCCTTTTCAAAGATTTTTTTTTGAAATGGGGTAGAATTTCATAAGCTATCCAATGGTATAGGTTATTATCAACTTTGATAGAGTTAAAATTTTCAAATTTTCATTTAATTTAAAATCATAATGAAATTTGGTCTAACTTTTAGGGTTTTTATGCTTATTCATCTATCTAACCCTCATATCTTCTTGTTTCTTGATTTCATTTGACATTTGGAGCTTGTATTGCAGGTTTTGAAGGATAAGGGAGGATGGAAGTCAAAGAAAAATCATTATCACATCATTGTAACAAGTGTTTTTAAACAATTTGGGAAGAAATTATAATCCCTCTTCTAAGTGTTTGCTATCTTTCAAGCTTTTATGACCTACTAAATTTCATTTGGGCTTTTAAAAAGAAGCTTTTCAATTTTTTCAAAGGCTTAAAATAAACATTAGGACTACAACTTACTAGAATTTGTTTTTTGGTTAACAATTGAACAAAACAACTCTCATTTGTCCTTTGGTAATTTAAAAAGAACTCACAATTGCTTTGTGGCCTTAAAATGAACAAGTGCAACTTTGTCTTCATGATGGCTTACTTAAACTAACATCATTGAAAAAGGATGTATGGACTTCTCTTGCGCTTTATAGCGATCTTGAGAATCAAAGGGCCTTTTTTTGTGGTTTTAGGTTGAGATAAAGCAATCACCCCCACACTTCATTTTTGGGTTTAAAGTTGAACAAAATCTTGTGTGAGTGTGAATGAACTTATTGCATGTGTTCTCTCTTTGTTTCTAAACAAGGGTTGATCAAGCTATGAATATGTTAATTTCCTTTTGTTTATCTTAAAGGGCCTACCTTGGGGAAAAAGTACTCACCCAAGGGAATGACTCAACTAGTAACACTCTAAAGCCAAGAGTATTTCCAACTGGGATATAAATGTGGGTGTTGGAATAAATGCTAGTATCACGTAGTTGGCTCCGATGAGATGGATCTGAAAAGGGACTCTCGCTGTATGGGTCAATCTCCACGAATAGAAATTATGAACTAAAACCTTTGTTTGTAGTAACCAACCAATCCATCTAACGATTTTATCAAAGTGGTGCATTGGAAATTAGATTCCAAGAAGTTACTTGCCATGCCTGATCTTGGTTAAAATATAGAGGTTAAGACTTCATTCTTAACATACATTTATGTTTTTCCTTGGTAGCATATAAAATAATCTCTTCTACTATGAAGGGAATGAGGCAAGCCCACCAAGAAAAACATACCAATTGAGCTAGGATGCTATATTGCTTGTGAGTCAGTTTGAAAATAAAGTGCTTGTATCCAAAAAATTGAAAACCAACATTCAACGAATCATTAGAATTTCAAACCCTTTGGGTGGAACAAATACCTTTGAAAATTCCTCATGTTACTGTTTGTCCCTAGGGGTTCTTATCCCTAAAAGGATTCTAAACACTAGGTCCTATATCTCGATTTGTTCATTCCAAAGTCAACAATAGGAAACTATGCTCTTGAAACCTTGATTTTCACATAATGGAACTTGTAGAACAAAAAGGAATTGAGACATAGACATTCAGTTTGAAAACTAAGCAAGAAGTGTGTTTGTGATAAAAAAAATCCATTAAGCAAAGATTGAATCAATTGGACCCCACACATGTGCTTGGTCTCTTTTGGTCATATGGTTTTCATGCAAACATTGATCTTTTGATTTTGAATTACTCTTAGAGAAAGGCATGTTCTTCAAAACCTTGGCCTTGTAAACATGTCCTTCCTAGGTTCATTTAGGTTCAAATCAAACACTTCATCCATTTCAAACATTTATCATCCCATCCCACAAGTAAGTTTTTAGCTTTGGAAGCATCATTATCCAGACTTGGGTACATCCTTAAACCAAATCAAAATCACCTTGTTTAATTAGGAGTATGGGAATGCATCCTTTCTCATACCTTTAGTTAAATCAAAACACCTTTGAACAAGTTTATCCTAAAGATCACACCCAACATCTTAAGGTTTACAAGTTCATTATCCAATCAAAACCAATCAAAATCAAATCCTAAAGTCTATCATTGATCCAAAGTTCCTAAGAAAAACAACACAAATATCATTCACCCTTTTCATCCTTCATCTCATCATTGGTCCTAAACATCTTAGGGGTCACTTTTGCAACAAAGTCAAAACACAAGAAGAACATGGAATATAAACTTGATCCATACATTATAAGTGGTCTAAACCAACCAAATTATCAAAGCCTTACAATGCTAATTGATTTAAAAAATCACATTTACACAATCCATACATGGGATCATTATCTCCTACAAACCTCAATTGTACAACAAATGTGACTATACCCAATCAAAAGTTTGGAACACCTTTTCGGATGATAGATTTAAATCCAAGTCCAAACCTACAAATCTATCAAAGAAACACCCAATGCATGAGCCTTCAAATGAACAACATCATCCCATCAAATACCTACATGCCAAATGTGAATGTACCAAGTACAACTTTACCAAACATGAACATTTTGAATCCAGACTTGGAAAACTTTGGGATAGATATGTTTGTGAATCACACAAATGTTGTTCAAAGTCCAAACAAGATGTTAACAACTCCATGTATTAATCCAAGTCAAGGTAACACCATGCAAAATCAAAGTTACCTAAATCAAGGCAATATTATTTCCAACACCAACAATGTTCAATTTCAACCTATCATGCCAAATCTGAACATCATCCCAAATCATAACATTGTCCAAAATCAATTTTTCCATGATCCCATGCAAACACCACAAGTGTGCATCCCAAATTTGCTTGAACAAAAGCCAAATCAAGGGAGTAAAATTCAAAATCAAGATCAAATTTTGCTAGAACAACTTGCTTCACATGCCAAGCTAATGGAATTATTGAGCCAAGAGATATCTTCACTCCAAAATTAGTACACTCTTCTGTTGGTTGAACCATGCCATCAAAGTGTTAAGTTGTGTCCACAACCACATCAAGAATAAAATCTCCAATTTCAAGAGGTTAGATATCAAGATCAACATCAACAACAAACCCAATTACCCCATCTCAAAGATCAATCGTGACATTTCAAAGTTCAATCGCCACATCTCCAAAATCAATCACCACAAGGTCAAGTATAAATATCACAAAGTAAAAAACAAAAATACACACCCCTTGGGAGACCAATCGAATTAGTCTTGCAACAATTGGTACAAGAAAATCTCATCAAGCTCCCCATCTACAGGAACTATCAAGAACCCCTAGTTAAACTACCAGGGTATAACAAGAAGCACCATTGTGATTTCCACAAAACAAAGGGACACACAACATCAAGTTGTATTCAACTCAAAAATCTCATCCAAGATCTCATTGATCAAAAGGTAATCACTATTGGGGACAATAATCAAGATCTATTCATTAATGAACACCTTGAAGATGTTTCCACCTCATCCGATGATCAAATCAACATACATCAAGATTTACTTTTTGATCATTATAAGAATCCCTCAACAATATCTGACAATGATCCAATTCAAGAAATGTCAACATCATTTGACCCTATGGTTGAAGACATTGAAAATCCCTCCACCTCAATTTTTGAAAATAATGATGAGGATCTCTCCATCAATGAGCACCTTGAAGATGTTTCCACCCCATCTGATGATCAACTCACCATACATCAAGAGCCACTTTTTAGTGATCTATTTCAAGGAGTTTTAGAATTATTTGATCCCATGGACATAATCTATGATCCATCAACCAATGATCATATTGAAAATGTCTCTACATTGCCTTATGAGTTAGAGGACATATCTCAAGAATTTATTCCAAAGAATGATCAAAATCTTTCACCAAGGCCTAGCGATGGTCCTTTCCAAGACATGTTGACCCCCTTTGACCTCATGATTATAGATACTAAAGGAATCCTCAACTTGAAACTTGATCCAAGCCCACTCAAAGATCAAGAGGATAATGAACCACTTTCCATTCCTATTGAAGATATCCTAGAACCCTTTGTAAGCAATCCATCCTTTGAAACTGACCCATGTCAAGAATTTGATCCAAAGCATGTCAAAAGAAATTTTGAAATCATTCAAGATCAAGAGTTTGTATCTCCTAGCTACTACAATGGTCTAATGGATACTCTCCTATCTATACAAGATGATCATATCCAAATAGCACATACTCCTCCATATACCCATGAGATGTTTTCTTTGGATGGACACGTAGACAATCTTCATTCAAAACATGATTCCTTTACTCCTAACATTATTACACAAAAATAGAAGGTTAGTGATTCCTATAGTCAAACTGAGTTTTCAACATTAGGATCAGATATATCCCAAATCTAGAGTGAAGACATTGACATCATGTATGAAGATATCCAACATTATCCACTTAAGGAAACCAGTTAGATAGAATAGGATGTTTCATAGTTAGTAGAGCATCCAATCAAAATAACATCATCTATAGTGGTCATTTATCAGAGAATGCACTCTAAACAAGAACTCTTGAAACAAGCAGAATCAAAGCATGAAGCTACTACTTCCACAATACTAGGGGAAACTTCATCTCAAGAAAACATCAACATAGGAAGCACAAAGAATCCTTATGATGAAACCAATGTTAATACTACAACTAGCCACGTCATGAATCTTCATCCACCCATCACCCCATCCATGAATTGGGACCAACTTCAAAAGAAAGATTCAAATAAAAGTATGAAGAATGTTATCAAAGAAAAAGAAGCTGAGAAATATAATGAACAAATCAAATACAAATGGATACCAAAGAATACATAGAAAGATCATCCCTATCAAACTCCATCAGTCAAAGAAACTATGGGGAAAAATAAAAAAGGGAACAGTATCCATCAAAGATGTCAACAAAAGAAAAAGCAATCTTTTCAAGTGACATACAAAGTATATCAAGCACTTGGTCCTAATTCCATGCACAGTTTTGTATCCACCCATCATTGCTCATCTTCCCAAGTTTGGAGAGTCAAAGGTTCCAAACTATCAACCAATCCATCTCCTATCCCTAAAAAAACTCCATCCATGCCTCCATGCATGATATCCAATTCTCATATTGACCATGTATTGGCAACGACCCTTCATCATAAAGATTTCAAAGGCACTCTATCATGATGCGTGCACAGAGACAAAGTTAACTCCGGTATCAACAAAGCAAATCAGGAATCCCAAAAGCTGCATTAAAGTGCATGTATCTTAGGAAAGCAACTTCTTTAGGCAGGATACCAATGACACATTATGACAGAAGCATCTACATCAACACCACAAGGTGGTTTGGCATGAGCTTTAAATATTTCATAGAAAAATACAAAAAAATAAAAAAATATGAAAATCCAAAAAAATCAGAAAATGGATTGAAAACAGTAAAGAAAAAAATTGTCCTCTAGTGAAAACCACTACGGTGGCACTTTGGATAGGTACCATGATGAAAACCTTGCAAACATGCATCATGTGTAGAATCGAGCATCTGTGTGCACCAGTTTAGGTGAAAGAATCTCATCCCATCCATAATAAATTTAGCATTCCATCCATCTCATCCATAATAAATCCATTCATCCATGAACCATTTATCCAATCCATTTGTATCTATCTGCATCCATCATCCAAGTTATCTTGATCTTGATGAAATTTTGGTGCACACTTTACACATGCTTATGGTAAACATCTTGACATGGGTCATTTTCATTGATCCTATTCTACCCAAAATTATTTGAGCCATGAAACATTATCCAAATGAGCATCCTTTATCTACACATTGTATCTTATCACAAGATAATCCTTGGCATCCTTTGCATGCTTACCACATCTATCCATTTGTACGCCTATCCACGCATCCATCCATAACATTCCATACATTGCTAGACACTGGAGGCAGATATTTAGATCGGGCTTTAGGAATAAACCTTGATCTATATCCTCCAACTTATGTGGTGATCCAAACATTGGAAAATGTGAAATCAAATTGGTCAACCATTTGTGAGAAAAAATCCAAAGCTGTACCCCATGGCACATTTTGATGAGAAGACACTCCTCATCAAGCTTATTGAACATCAATCCAAACAATCATATCAATCACATCTAATTCACACATCAAATGTCACATCAAATCATTCGAACAACTTTTGTTCCAAATCAAGCTTCAACAATCATGATCAATCAAATCCAATCAAAAAATCATCTTGGGATATCCTTGTGTTGCTTAACACTATCCTTGCATTGTTGTGTATCCTCAACAATGTTATCATCATCAATCCGATCAACATCTCAATCCTTTTGTTGCTTAACACTATCCTTGCATTGTTGTGCATCCTCAACAATGTTATTATCATCAATCCTGATCAATCAATCCTTACATTATTGTGCATCCTCAACAATGTTATCATCATCAATCTTGATCAATCAATCCTTGCTTTATTGTGTATCCTCAACAATGTTATCATCATCATCAATTCATTGACCTGATTAATCAACCTTAGCATGGTTTTCAACAAAATCCCAAATAGAGCACTGATATCATCACACATGTCCATATCCAAATCGTCAAAATCATGCGAAAAATCCAAAAACATCCAAAACATCAAAAAATCCAAAAATATTCATAAAAATTAGAAAAATATCAGAAACATTGGAATCCGAACTATGTCATCTCTAAGCTTAAATGTAGGCAAGGCTAATCTTTGATCAGCCCCCGAGACACAAAAAATCCAAAAAAATTCAAAAACCATCAAAATCCAAAAACATTCAAAACATCAAAATCCAAAAACATCCAAAAAACACTAAATCCAAAAACATTCATAAAATCTCATAAATAATTTGTTTTTTTTCTTTTTCTATTAGTTGGTTTTTATTTTTCCCCTTCCTTGTTCTCCAACTCTTAGGCTTGTTGTCCTTCCTTCCACCTTGACTCTTGTGCCACCCTCCCTCTTCTCTCCCTTTTTATTACTTCTTGGTCTGCAACTTTCATTCTATTCCTATGCTCTCTTCTATCCTGATGATGAATCATGGAGTGTGATTTGAAACATTCATGCAATTTTTTTTGACACAATCTAATCCAAAAACTCTTACAATGTTTGATTGGTTTGTTGATTTGATTTGAATGATTGATGTGCTAATTGTGATGTTTTATAATGATAAGAGACATATTTAGATAATCTTTAGTCCCGAGAGAGGTTCCCATGGACCTGGGAGATGATCCCACATTTGTCATAGGCTGATAGATATATCATTGAGCAATGCAGATTATCCTCACTAATTGATATGCCTCAAATTAGGATTAATCAAGGATTGTTGACTGCGTTGGTAGAGATGTGGCATTGTGACCACAATAGTTTCCATCTGGCCACCGAAGAGATGACTATTACACCAAAGGATGTCTACAGGATATTGTGGATTCTTGTGGTGGGTGATATCATGACCTATGATCACACTGAGCAAGGAGGTACAAATGCTCTACATCAGATATTCCATGATGACCATATTGCTAGGTATGAGATGCCTTGGCAGGATATGTTTGAGAGATATGCCCCCTTGCATTCTGTACTTCCAGTATTTTTCGGTGGCTTCTTATGTCTCAAAAAGAGGGCAAAGGGGTTGTCCATTGGTTGGGGTCAGACATTGGATAGATGATTCAGTTTGGGACCCATTTTGCTTGGGGTTCATGCATGCTTGCATAGTTATACCATGATTTTCACCAAGTAGTGTACCTCAAAGGAGCCATTCTATCTGCAGTTGTGACCCTCTTATAGATGTGGACTTGGGAGCATATTGTAGTGACATAGCTAGATAAAATAGATTTCAACCATTTGGGAGACCCTATGTCTATGGTTATGCAGGCCCAGTTGTCCAACATAAGCTGGGAAAATTGGAGTATTGGAGACGACTACTGGATGATCTATATTTAGTTACTTGGTGACTGTATGTAGACTATGAATAGTGGGAAGAGGATCATTTAGATGTGCCTTATTTTATGGTTGCTAGATACCTTATTGGGCGAACAAACTTTATTATCGAGAGATTATTTTTTGGAGGGTGATCAGATAGTATGACAGAGTTTAGGGGATACCTTAGGGATTGGCTATGTATGCGTGGAGGCTGCAAGATGCAACTGAGTGGGGGCCCACATTATCTTATTATGTTGCATGTGATGAGTATCATCATTTATAGCCAATGATCTAGGACTACCTTATAGAGATTGTTGAGGGATATATGACCGAGGAGTACTCACAATATTTTTCTAAGCATCCATTTCCAAGGATCTTGAGACTTGATGAGCTAGTAACAGTGTTAGAGGATGATGAGGATAGACCACCCAAATGGAGGAGGGATGAGGAAATGATGATGGTGGGGATGATGGTGGTGATGATGGCACATATGACAAGGGTGGTGGAGATGGAGGAGGTGGTGCCCATCCAAGATTGCATGTTAGAGTGTCTCGCAAGAAGCAATCTTTAGTAGCAACATTACAACAATGGGTGTAGATACAATTGACCTCGCAGTAGCAGCAGTCTTAGATTACAACATTGCATGCCCAAGTTTATACCTTTTAGAGCCAGTTGACACAAGTACAAGGACAACAAAAAATGAAAAAAAAGTTGTTGGCATAGGTTCAGGCACAACTCTTATAGGTCCAAGGACAAATACAGACTCTAACGACTGAGAGGGATGCTGCGAGACAACAACTATCTTAGGTGCAGGACCAGGGATAGGTGCAGGACCAGGGATAGGTATATGTTGTTGCATTGACTATAGAGAGGGACACACCGAGGCATCAGGTAGAGTAGGTAGAGGCTATCACTGAGAGATTGCAACAAGCTCTAATAGTTGTTGGGTATATAAACTATTCTAGGGAAGTCTATTGTACTCCACAGGGGGCCCGATTTTATAGAGATCAATATCATGAGGTGGTTCCTCTCTAGTGGTAGGCAAGCTTTACAAATTCCTTATCTAGTAGGTCATAGTCTTGGATAGATAGTGTAGGTGTCACATAGCCATTACTTGGAGATCAGAGAGATCCAAGTGTAGGTCCATCAGGTACAACAAAAGGTACAAGTCTAGGAATGTCAACAACATCTAGAGGTAGTATTACCTAGCTCCAATATTTGATGCTCATTATGATATCTATACATTGATACTCTATGATTTAATACCATTTTGATGATGTATTTCTTCATATTCAAATATCCTTGTACATTTAACATCATTTTTGAGATATATATGCAGTGATGATGATGGTTGACCTATGTATTTATGTGTGTGTTGATCATGGTGGATGCATTTAATTTCCTATTATTCATGCTATGTGATGTTTCATGATGGTGATGATATGATATGTCATGGATGCAACATGTGTTATGATCCTATGATGCTTTTATAAATGATGTTTATATGACCTATATGATGAATCTAATTATGTGAATGGAATGTGTTAATTGCTATGTTTTTATGCTTTTTTGATGCAAATATGTATGATGCAATAGATGAAATGGATGAATGAATGTTAATGCATAAATGGATGAATGAATTGATTAAATAATGATGGATAATTCTACATGTTCTTATGGATGCATGCTATTATGGTGTATGACTATGCATGGTGTTTTATATTTTTCTATTTTCTGATGCATATATATGGATGCGTGTATGAAATGGATGAATGAAAATTTACATATGTTAGTGTTTTGTGATGCATGCTATTATGATGTATGACTATTAGCATATGGATGGAAATGATATGATCGATGCATTTGTTTTTAGATTTTCATGATGCAAATATATGATCTAATGACTAAAATGATATGATAATGTCATGAATGATGTCCTAATGCTCATGCATATAAATGATCCTTTTGGTAATGTCAAATGTACTCAATTTGTTAATGATAGAAATAACATCAACCTTGGAGAAATCTATAAATACCATTACAATGGCTAGTATGAATGCAACCTAAACATGAAACTCTAATAATGCAATGTTGTCATCCCAGTAATCCATTTATTGTGCTTGGTATCATCATTGAGATTTTTAAAATGTTGAAAGTGAGTACAAACATCAATGGTATAATTAAACCATGATTACCTAAGTAATACTTTCATGATGTTTGATATTACAAGTTAACATAAGCATCTAGGTATAATTGGATCAAGATGACCTGAGCATTCCTTGTGTAAATAGACAAGAGTTAATCATTTTCCTATGTGAATCTAGAATGTCATCAATGATACTTTGTAGAGTACGTCCCATGATGATTCACATAGTAGTAATGATCAAATCACAGACAACAGATAAAGAAAAATATCATTCTTGATCATATCCTCTCTAGTTCTTGACATCCTTGAGTTACTCATAAGAAATAATAGCAACAATCACAATGCAAATAATTTGAACATTTTTGTGAAAGTGATAAAATTGTGATTCAAAGTATCATCACTAAATGAAATTTGTTTCTGATTGATCATGTTTTTTGTTGATTTAGATTATTGTTTTTGGTGAGTCTGATTGATCTTCAAAGTTGTAGCCCATTTGATTGTTGTGTTTTTTCCATGTTGTCATACTGTTGTTTGTTTGTTGTTTTGTAAGCTCAAAGATGGATTGTCCCTAGTAAGTTCAGGATTTTTCCCCTAGTGGAAACAAACCAATTTTATTATGGATATGTACAATGATTGACAAGCCAAAGTGAGACACGACTGGCATAGAAGAATATGTACATGAGGCTCAAATGAAGGATGTGGATTGTGACAACATAGAACCAATGTGGTCAATACATGTTCCAATAGAGGAAGAAGCTAGCCTGTCATAAATAGTGCATGTTGCTAGGTTTTCACCACTTGCTTTTATTGCACCTTTCTCAGATTTTATGATTTTATATATATATATATATTTTGTTACCACCAAGATGCCTATTTGCTAGGTTTTCACCAGGGTGACCATTTTTTTAGGACATTTTTTGATGTTTTTTGGATTTTTTTTAGGACTTTTACCAATGCAATAGATGAATCATGTATAGAATTTCTTAAGATGGAGACTATTCATGGGCTCTTCAAATAGGTCTCCTTCTGGCATGGATAACTGGTATGCTCCTAACCCATAGACTGACATAATGACAAAGGGGACCAACAATTCAATTCAAACTCTCCTTTCTTCTCTCTATCATGTTGGTTGCATGGGTTCTCCTTCAATACTAGGTCACCAACTTGAAATGTTATGGGTTTGAATTTATGATTGTAACTTCTAGAAATCTGTTGGTGGTAGGATTTCAATTGGTTCATTGCATGTTGTCACCATTCATCTAATAGTTCCAATTCTTGTAATATAGATACCTGATAATCCTCATCAAAGATGATACTCTTCAATAAAACCTTGAGTGATGGAAATTCAACTTTAATGGGTACAATGGCCTCAAACCCATATACCAGAGCATATGGTATGGCTCTTGTTGGTGTGTGAATACTAGTGTGGAATTCCCACAAAGTAGGGTTTAATTGGATATGAAATCACATCCTGCATCATTGACTATTTTCTTCAATATTTTCAAAATAGTTTTGTTGGAGGCCTTTTCCTGACCATTTCTTTGAGGGTAATATGGTGTAGAGAAGTGATGTTGAATGTTGAAATTCTCACACAATTCTTGCATTTCTTTGTTTTTGAATGGTCTTCCATTGTTAGTGACAATGGATTGAGGGATGTCGCATTGACAGAAGATGTAATTGAGGATGAATGATGCAATTTTCTTTCCTGTGATGGTGATTAGAGGAATGACTTCAATCCACTTCATAAATTACTTTGTAGCTGTGATGATAAACTTGTGTCCATTCAATGAATATGGATGTATTTTACCAACAAGATCTAGTCCTCACTGACAAAAGGGCCATGTTGATGCAAAAGGCTAAAGTTCTTGTGCCAATGCATGGATGAGGTTACCATGAATATGATACTTTTGAAATTTCTTGATGAACTAGAAAGACTCCTTCTCCATGCTTGGCCAGTAGTATCATAAATGAAGGAATTTCTTGGCTAAGGTTAAACTACTTGAATGTGTTCTGCAAACACCCTCATGAACTTCCCGCAAAGCCATTTAGACTCATCATGTTCTAGACATTGGAGGAGAGTTCCATCAACATGTTGTTGGTCTAGTACATCTATGATAAGATTATGTCAAGTGGCTCAATGAATGAAATTTCATTTTTTATTTCTAGATAGGTTGAGTGGAAGAGTGTTATCTTTTAGGTAGGTATAAATTTCACCATAGATTGAAACATTGGTATCAACTAGGTGAGAGATGATTTGATACTCGGTATAATCATATGTAGGGGAAAATAGTTGTTTCACCAAGAACTCATAATGGCTTCTCTTCTCAAGAATTTGTAACAAGGAATCAATAGTAGCTATGGCATCGGTAGCTTTATTGACCCCTCTTGAAATCTATTCAAATTTGATATCCATGAAGTATTTCTTAAAATCATCAATCATTCTTTTGTAGTGCATTAGGTTTTCATCCTTTGTTTATAAATCATCATTGAATTTTTTAACAACCAACTGGGAATCTCCATATACTTGCAATTTTGGAATTTTCCATTCTACAGTTGTTTTCAATGTCGATGATTAATGCTTCATACTCTGCCATGTTGTTGGTACAAGGGAACATCAATCTGTATGATTTTGGTATGGTATGTCCTTTTGGAGTGACAAATAAGATTCCTACTCTTGATCCATGTTGGGTGTGTGATCCATCAAAGTATAGCGTCCATTGTTTTGTAGCCAAAGTAAGGACATCAACATCTAGAAATTCAATTTGTAAAGGATGATCATCTAGTAGAGGTGCTTCAACTAACTAGTCAGCAATTTCTTTTCCTTTTATTGCCTTCCTATCCACATATTAAATGTCAAATTCACTGAGTATCATAACCCACTTGGCCAGTCTTCTAGTTAGGTTAGCTTTGCTAAGGAGGTATTTTAGTGGATCTATTTTGGCTATTAACTTGATAGTGTGAGTTAGCATGTAGTGTCAAAGCTATTGGGTGGAGAAAACTACTACTAAGCAAGAATTTTCAATGGATTTATAATTGATCTCATAGTCATTTAGTGTCTTGCTAATGTAGTAAACTTCCCTTTCTTTTCTTGTTGGATCCTCTTGTACTAATATGGCTCCCAATGATACCTCAGTTGTAGCAATGTATAGCAAGAGTGGTTTTCCTTCTACTGGTGGTATTAAGACAGGTGGAATCATTATGTATTATTTCAATTGGTTGAAGGCTCCTTCACATTTCTCATCCCATTGGAAAGAAAATTTTTGTGTAGCAGGTGAGTGAAAGGATGGGTCTTTTCTGCCAGTTGTGAAATAAATCTTCTAATTGATTGGAACCTTCCTTGCAGAGATCATAACTGACTGATGTAATTTCCATGATAGCCTTAAATTTTGTTGGATCTACCTCGATGCCCTTTTCTAAAAATATGCATCCTAGGAGTTTGGCTAAAGTCACTACAAACACACATTTCTTTGGGTTTAGTCGTACATTGAATTTCTCCAGTCTAGTGAAGATTTTGTCTAAGATCTATAGGTGTCCTTCTCTAGTATATGATTTAGCTAATAGATCATCCGCATAGTCTTCCATGAAAGTATGCATCATATCATGAAAAATGGTTGTCATGGTACACTGATAAGTAGCTCCTGCATTCTTTAATCTGAATGGCATGGTGTTCTAATAGAATTTTCCCCATGGGCATGTAAAGGTTGTCTTATCTTGATCCTCTGGAGCTATTTTGATTTTATTATAACTAGAAAAACCATCCATAAGAGACAACATGCCATATCCTACCATCAATTCCACTATGATGTCTATGTTAGGTAGAGGAAAATCATCTTTAGGACAAGCCTTATTGAGATCTCAAAAATCTGCACAAATAAGAATGTTGTTATTAGGCTTTGAGATTGATACAATATTGGAGATCCACTTAGCATAGTCAATGGGCCTAATGAATCCTACATCTAACAACTTATTTAGCTTTAACTTTACCAATAGGGAAATATGTGGATGCATTTTCCTTAGTTTCTGTTTGACTAGTTTTACTCTCAGTGGTAAGGAGAGATGATGCATACTAAGTTCTAGATCAATCCCTGGCATGTCAGCATAAAAACAAGCAAAGTTGACTTGTTTTCTATGAAAATTTTGAGAAAGCTTGGTTTTTTTTGGTTTGTCAAAGATGCTGCTAGATGGATATTCTTCACTGTCTCTTCACTTTCGATATTGACAGATTGGGTGGGTTCAATCAAAACCTTTGATCTTTCCTAAAAGTGATCCATGAGAGTATCAAACCTTCCATCCTTCAACATCTCAGAGAGGTTTTTTCCATTGGATGCACTCTTTGTTTTTACTTTTTCTGGATTTGATAATAGTATTGAATGGTTTTCACCATCAAATCTATTTCCTATATTACTCATTTTGCAGCTGGAATATTTGATACTCCCCTATTTGAAAGCTTCGTTACAATGTTCAATGGTGGAATCTATTTCAAGATTGTTGGCATAGAGGAAATTTATGATGGAATCATCATTTGAAAATGTAGGGATTTCAAATGGATCGATTAGGTCCCAATCTATGAGCTTGGGATGTATGAGGGGTAAGAAGTCACTAGACTGGTTAAGGTCGGAGATAGTAAGAGTTCTGATAGTGGTGTCTTCAATTCTTCCAATAGAAAAATCAAGTTCTATGAGGTAACTTTCCTCTGAATTATCTGTTTCACTTCAAGTCAAATTGTCTATGCTAGAATCATCAAGGTGTTGTAATCCTAATTCAAGTGGTCTAGAACCTAAACCTTGTCCCTCTTCAAGTAGGGGGTGCATACTTGTGTACCACATCAATGTCCTTGTTGTGAAAAGACTCTTATAATAGGGAATCCCACTCATATCCATTAGAATCAATTTCATGATCATCATTGGATTGTAACTACAAGATTCTTTCAACCACCTTATGAGTCATCTTTTCTTTTGTATCATCTTTATATCCCATCCCAGTCTTGTATTGTGGATTAATTAAGAGTGGTTGAATGGGTTCTACAATTCCTTTCTTTCTTTTTCCTATAGGGCCTTTTCCCTCATATCCCATCTTTTCAAAAATAGTGAAACCTTTTCCATATTGGGTTGTTTGTACATTTGCAATTGCTGCTTGAGATTCTTCTTCATCCTTATAGAGCCAATTTAGAATATCCTTGTCTTCTGCTTCATCAAACCTAGTGCTTTCTTTTATAAATTGACCATCAAATTTGGTAACTGGTTGCGATGTCTACTATGTGGAGATTGAGGGTTTCCCATATGACTTTGGAGAAGAGAACTATGAAAGACATAGTGATCGTTCAATGAAATATTCACCAACACCTTTGTCTTTGACTTGGAATTTTTCATCAAATTGTTTGGACAAGCCATTCAATTGGGATTCATGGTTTGAGGAAGTCAAGGAAGTAACTTCTTCTTTATTCTTAGACTATTTGGACATGGAATTGGATTGACCTTCATGATTTGAGGATATGACCAATGGTTTGGATGAAGAACTTGATTGGCTTTGATCATTGGAAGGGGTGGGAGTGGAAGCTTCTCTGTTATGAGGCACAAAAACATATTGGATAGATTTCAGGGTATTTCAATACTAAGGACTATTTAAATCATTCGACATGGTGATTTCCTGGCCAACACAAGGAAATTTAAAACATTGATGGTAGGTTGACAAAACTACTTACATTTTATGTATCCATGGATGACCCAATAGTATATTATAGGTCAAATACTTGTCTAATACTTGGCAAATTACATCTTTATGAATTGGTCCTACTTGTATAGGTAAGAAAATCAATCCCTATGAAGATCTTTCCTCATCATCATATGATTTTATTGTAATCTTTTTCTTTGAATCAATTGCATTCTCAAAAAATCCTAAGGCATGAACAAGCTTTAAAGTGTATATATTCAGGTCAAATCCTCCATCTATTAGGATGCATTTTACATGATGTTTATGAATTAGGACTTTGATATGGAGAGTGGCATTATGGGGATGGGAAATAGATGCATCATTATTTTCTGAGGAGGATAACCAATGTGGTATAGTCAAATGTCCCACCATGGCTTCGAATTTACAAACTTCCAGATTTTTCGGTATTGTTGTGTCAACTAGGGATTTTTCCAAAATATCTTTGTGGGTAGGTGTAATCTTGAGCAATTTGAATATTGATATTTGTACAAGGATCTTTTGTAACTGGTCCACTATGTTGTATTGATTGGATGAGGCAGTGGGTGTTTTAGATGAACTTCCTTTTAAGACATTTAGCTTGTGCTCTCGTGGTCATGTTTATTGGAATGTTGTCTTGTTTCCCATTGATTTTAATGACATTGATTTGAGTATCATTTGCAGCCATATTTGGTTTGATGTCTTTGATTTTATTTTCAAGGATAATGATGTCTTGTTCTTGTTAAAATGGAGTTTCATAGATTGGACTATTAGTTGCAATAATGTCTTGATGGTCATTGGTTGCAAGGGTATTCATTTGATCTTCTACTACCGAGATATGATTTATGACAGTATCATGGACATGGTTTACATTCTTTCCCTTGCTATTTGTTGTATAGGACTCCCCATTTTCATAATTTGGTAAAGGATTTTTAAATACTTCGTGATTGGAATTTGTTTGAAGTCCCTCTATTTGTATGATCTTGTTATCTATCAAATCTTGTATTTTATGTTTCAATTGCATGAAACTATTTGTTTGATGTCCTTTGCACCAATGAAATTCACAATAATAGGCATCATTCCACCATGATGATGTTACTTTTGGTTCAAAGCCTCAACTGTCAAGCAGTGTTATGAGGTTATTTTCAAGAAGTTCCCTCAATGCAGATTCGTGTGATTGACCCAAAGGCATAATTTTTTTGTGGTTCAATTGTGTTTGATATGGTGGAGGTTTGAACATGGTGTTACTTTGATTGTTTCCATTTTGATTATTGGGTGGGTTCATATTTTGATTAGTTCCTGGATTGATTTTTTGATCGGTCTTGGTTGTGGTTCCTGATAGATTAAAGACTGGTTTGGCATTATGTGTTTCAACAATACCATTGTTTTCATTCTTGTTCCTTGTCCAAAATGTGGGTTTCTCATTGTTATGATGGTTAAAAGAGCTAGCATTGTTTGATCCTTCATTGTGAATTTTCAACACCCCTCTTTTGACTAAAGCTTCTTCAATTTTAACACCATTTTCTACCATCTTCTCAAAGCTAGGGGGACATTGTAATTGTAGCCTATAGCTCATTTCACTGTTAAGATTATCAATGAAAATCTTCATCTTTTCTTGTTCGGGTATGGAATGAGCGTATCGAGCGAATAAACTTCTCCACCTTTGTAAGAATACGAGAAAATATTCTCCTTGTTTCTATTTGGTATTAAAATATCCTTCATGGTTATCTCATGTACAATGTTAAATGAATATTGTGGGATGAATTTGTTAACAAGTTCTTCGAAGGGTTTTATGCCTAGTTGTAGTTTCAAAAACCATTCCATACAATGGCCTCCCAAGCTGCAAGGAAAAAGTCTCCTTAAGTATATGTCTTCATGAGAAAACTCAAGACTCATGGTTCAAAATTCTAGTACGTGGTCTATGGGGTCTGATTTTGCATTGTATTTTTCATATTTTGGTAAGTCAAAATTTGGGGGAAATGGTATCATGTTTAACCTTCTATCAAATGGATAGGGACAAATATTTTGTAATGAGTATATTTTTAGAGTCCCTCCTTGCATGTCTTGCAATTGTTGTTGAAGGTTCATTTGATGTGTTAGGATAGCCATTTGATCCATAGTGGTTGTTTCAATTTTATTTTTCTTTGGAGTTCCTTTCAATTTATTGACATCAAAATCACTTGGTAATTGGACCCCCTGGTTTACCAAGATTAGAAGGTATTTTTCTCCATCCTTTTTGAAGATTCTTTCTAGGAATTTATGAAATTTGGGATCTTGGTTTTTTTGTTCTATTTCCTCCTCTATTATCTCTTCCATTAAATTTTGAGGAATCTTGTGAAAGGGATTTTCTTTTGGTTCACCCATGGTATTTTGAGGTTCAAGTTCCTTATCCTTAAGTTTTTTCTTTTGGGACCTTGTTAAAACGAGCATGCAAGTGATGAAGGTTTGCTAAATTTTGGTCGTTATTTGAGAGTGCCAAAGGAATACCTAGGTTGAATAGAATAATGAATTATATTGATGTAACCAAGGTGATAAAATTTTTCGTAAAGTGTATTGTTTCAAGATTAAGCATGATAAATCCTGATGGGGAAACTCAACTTGATGATCAAATTCTAGGTTTTGATGATGATTGGGAAATTTTAGATGTTTGATCAAAGTTTAGGTAAAGGATTTCACTTGTAGAAGTCAATTTTAACAAGTTTAGATTGTCCAAAATTTAAGGAATAATTTTGAACTTGAGAAGATTCTGCAATTTTGGTTCTAGTTGTGAAATGGGGATAAATTTCCTTTTTAGATGAGATGTTCAAATCTTTGGAAATGTATTGGATTTTGGAAATAGTAAAATGAATACAATTTGGGGTTATTCTTTGAAGCTTTTATGTAGAAATTGAAGATTAATCTATCTCTAAATTCGTAGAGTGTTGAGAGATGTTTTTGGTGAGCTTTTGAACTAAGAGCTATCGACTTTAGTTTCTAGATTTTAATCTTTCATAAAATAATTTAATAAAGACCATGTTTTAGCCTTTGTTGTTCCTAAGGAATGATTCTAGATTGGAATTTTTTTCTAAATCTAGTTTCAAAATGTCAGATAGGAGTCAAATTCAACTCTCTGGTTATGAATTTTGGTGAATGTGTCATAACAGTTAGTGTATGTGCTAAAAGGAAGATTTGCTATAACATTGATTTGATGTGCCAGAGAAAGGTTTGAATGCATTGCAGAATAGCTCAGATGTGCCAAAGTTTTAGGTGTATGCATTAGGGAATAGCTTGGATGCGCCAATTTTTTAGGTGTATGCACTACAAAAGTTGGCAAATGCACCACAAAAAGTAGGGGATGTGATGATAAAATTTGTGAGTGCACTATAATAGTGGGTGAGTCATGTGCTGGAAAAAGTAGCGAATGTGCTATAATAGAGGGTATACGTGCTACAGAAAACATTGAATGTGTTGAACAGGGTAATGTAACAATTTGTTGGCACCAGTTTACTTGATTTTTCTAGTTTTTGGTCAAAGAATGGTTTGTTTCAAGTGATGTGTTCTGAATCATAGTTTTACACTTTTCCAGTGTGTAAGTTTTTGTTTGAAGTTTGTTTTGAAAATAATTTGACAAACACAATCAAGCAATGTACACTACTATGGCTGTGATAGACTATATTCTTTTGGATTGCATGCAAGTTTTACCTCAATCACACTTATTCTTAGCGGATGAATTTAGAAGCTTGGCCACATGGGATCCCCCTTATAGTGCACTCACTTCATAGGTCAACCAAGCTTCTAGCCCCAATAAAATTCCCATGGAAAGTTGATCATCTCTACTAAAAACTACAAGAATGTGGATGTCTTTGCAACAACCATTGTTGCACCAAAGAACAGATAAAGGTTTTTGGACAATCTACAACAAGGGTTCTAGTATGGTCATTCTGTTCGTGGGGGATAATCCATGTGGTGAGAGACCATTATTTCCCTTCCCATTGGAACTATCCTCGTGATACTTTCCTTTGTTCCAATACCCACATTTATATACTGGTTGGAAGTCGCTTGGTTTTAGCATGTTACCAGTTGGGTCGTTCCCTTGGGTGATTAATTTTTCCCACAAGGTAGGCCCTCTAGGATAAACCAAAACAAGCAAGTATACATGTATTTCAATCAATATTTCTTTCACATGAATAAAGAGAGAACCCATGTTGTATACTCCACTCACATTTGCAAATAAAAAAGAATGGGTCTGGCTTTTTGGTCACCTAGTTAAGGGGAGAGCATATGCCTTCCATTCAATACACACAATAGATAATGAAAATGAATGGGTTTGGCTTTTTGGTCACCCCATTGAGGGGAGAGCATATGCCTACCATTCAATACACACAAAAAACATGGTGTTCTTTCCTTTCTAATTAGTCTAGATTCCTAATTTAAGCATAAAGGAAATAAATCACTCCAACCCCTGCATCAAATTTATCAGCAGTTTCCAATAAATATTTCTTTGACAACATTCTTGAGTTTTAGTGGAGTCTCTGACAACATTTATAAAGCTTGCACAACAGAAAAACATTCATTAGTTTTCAAACTCCAAAGAAACTTGCAGAGAAAATGAAATGTGCCACTACAATAGGCTGATGTGCCAAAAGGTATATGCTTTGCAAAAATAAATCAATGCACCATACAAAACATGAAATGTGTTATAGAAAGTTGTAAATGTTCTATAGAAACCCCTTGATTTGCCATAGAATGGCATAGATGCACTAGAGAAATTCTTTGTTGCACCAGAATAGTTGGTGATGTACTAGAGAATCTTTCATATGCATCAGAAGAATTAGTGGTTGCACCAGAGAAACTCATGTCCTAGCTTGTAAAACATACTTTCCAGAAAACTATTAAAATAATAGGGGCTAGGCCCCATGGTGGGCATCAATTTATGTGTGTAAGAAAATATGTGAATTAAACTAATCAATAACACACAATAAATGCAATGTATTACATTAAGGGAATCTAAATTAACAAAAAAAAAATTGATAGAGTGACTCTTTAAGAACATTCCATCTTCCTCTATTCTTAAATGTCCATGGTAATTGTGTTCTCAGATCTTAATTATGCACTAAATTATTGGGATACCACTTAAGAAATGAGTAGCCTCTATCCAAAACCAAACAAAGAATTTCCTAGATCCCAGTGTTGTTTTATCCTTTCAAAATTAATACTAAAAGCCCCAACCTTGGTGATCATCAATTGCATATCCTTAATTGTATATACCTTGTAAAGAATCGGCATGACAATTAATTTCCACGTCAAACCACAGTGTTGTCTATCTTATCAAATAGCGAGCTAGTACAAAAATCTAGGTGCTCATGATTTGAACCATAATCCATAATGATTGCACCTTTATTCTAGGAATTAATGTGAAATATTAGGTAATTAATGAAGGTGGCAAACTACCTATGTACTTGGCACTACTTCAAACATGCAATTTCTTTTACAACACTCCACTTTGCATCACACTATAAAATTGCTAAAGAAATTGAATTAATGAAATTATATTGGCGTGCAAAGAGAGGTAAAATTTTGAGAAGCTGAGTTGTAGCTACCAAGGGTTTTGAAGTTGCATTCTAAAGAATCACCATTTTCAACTAGAATCAAGTATGTTCCAATAACCGATATTTTGCTAAGAGTTTCTCAAGCTAGAAAATCTTGATAATGGTATTTTTCTCATTCTAAAATCGAAATGTTAAATTTTCTTTGAGTTGTTACATTTAATCAAAAATGAATTGAAAATGTTATGAAATGTAAGTTTGGTTGAATTTAACCTTAACTCGCACACAAGATGAATTTTTTGAAAATTGCAGAGCACATTATATCCCAAAATGCGCACTTCTGATGCAAGAGCAGAAGATGAATTCAAGTATGGAAATTCACAAGTAATATGCATTAATGTAGTGGTTATAGATACCCACATCGGATGGTCTTTCAACGTTGAAATATGTTCACGACTATTGCAAGAAACTGCTACGCAATGTAGCAAAAATGCCATATCAAATGAACTACTTCCTATAGGAGGGTTTTTATTAGCAATGGAAGCTCCTAAATTAATTATGCATAAACTATTACAACCCATCCAAAAGGATTGTTTTGAAAGAGGGAAGGCCTTATGCAGATTTGTTGTAGAAAGGAATCATGTGTACATTTAATATCCCCTCCTACACACATATGTTCAATGTCAACCTGAAATCTAAGGCTAAGACATATCAGAGTGCTGAGGAGTGTAATAGAAAAATTATGAGAACCTAGTGGTGCAAAAAGCCAATTACACCATAGACCAAGGTAATTTAGAGGTCAATGTTTAAACAAGAAATGCAAGACATTATAACTTTTATGATAAGAGTATCTAGTTTGAGAGATGCAAGAAAATTTGAACCTTGGATGATCTTGATAATATCCCGCATGATAGAGGGTCCAATGGAGTTGCATTAGGGAAATTTGATAAGTGACAAATTACTACATTCCCTAAAACCAAGTGTTTCTACATTGTCATATGTTATTTACTCCTGTGATATGAGAGCTAATAAACAAGGGTTAAAATAGATTAGTACTTTGGGCATGCAAGCTGGAAATAGTCTAATATATGCACATTTACTCCAAATCATTGTTCATAGGTATAAAGATGATTACATAAAAGTTAATGATTTGTTCTCCATGAAATTGGTGTGAACAATGGAAGGTGATAAATCCAAGAGACTATCCCTGGAAGCACAAAGTGTCATTCAGCCTATGGGAGGCTGCTACATATAGTTCCAAAATTACTCCTACATTAGAGTGGAGGGATTTAATGAACACCCATTTATGCTGCCTAGGTATCCTACAGATAAAATTATTTTATTGGAATGAGTGAGATAGCTAAAACCATCTCAGGCTCTTTACAACCATGCTCGCAAAAATAAATCTTTTAAATTTCCCATAACAATAGGAAATTATAAGTGTAGTGCAATTAGAGTAATTGATTTATGTGAAGAAGAGCTAAGGACCTATCATTTTGAATAATTTCCACTCCAAAGAGTGTACTATGATATTGAAGGAAATATTGAGAAAAAAAAACTTGGTTATCATGCTCATGTGCCTTATTTAGAAGATTATTGGATTAACTGTGAAGATGAGCACATGGTGAGAAGAAGAAAGTATGAAAGAATGACTTTAAGACTTTCTAGGATGCTCAAGCTTTATGAAATCCCAAACCAATTGGAAGAAGATGATGGTCAAGTGCTGAACCAATTCTACAATGATGACACATGTATATGATGAACCCATTCCAGACCCAGGTGTTGATGATGAAGACATGACATTAGTTAATGACTTTACTAGGCCAATCCTAGGTATACTCAACACTGTATTAATGACTTTTGCAAAAGTTTAAGAGAAATAGGAATCAAACCCATCTTCTTAGAAGATAAAATATGAAAACAAGGAGATGAAAATACTTTTGAAAGTGGGGAGCCTATAAAGAAGAAAAGAAAGATTAGTAAGGTTACTCCAGGTGTTAGAATTGAAGAAAGAACCCTTGAAGCAATAAGACAGGAAAATCCCATAAAACCATCGGAAAAGATAGAAAGATGCAGAGATAGGTAAAGATAAATCAAAAGTGAGACTTAAAGGTGCATCTTCTTCTACAACTAGACCCAGAACAAGAGTAATTGTCAATGAAGGAACAAGAATAATAGGGAATGTTGGTATGCAAACTAGGTCTACATCTCAAAGAGTTGCAACATTATTTACTTATCCCCCTTCTATTAATATGGATAGTATGAAGCAAGAACTGGACAAGTCATAATTAAGGAACACGTAGATAAATGGGGTGATATGTGGGAGAAAATACAAGAGAATAAGTCTAAAGACAAGCCCATGGAATGCCTAGTGGTAGAAGAAATTTATAATATGAGCTCTAACCCTATAAATATTGAGGAAGAATAATTTATTCAAGGAACACTCACCTCAGAGGTAGGAAACCCTAGTGTACTTGAAATGGAAATAGGGGAAGATGCAGAGCAAAATATTTTTGATGAAAGAGTTGTTGAAGATACTCTTGATTCCCAGCCTTCTTTTGGGAATGTGAAAAATGTTGATGAATAATCATAGGTCTTTGGAGAATTAGATAAAGGCCATGCTGAAAATGAAATTGAAACTAAAATTCTAGAAGATGAAGCTACATAATTTGTAAGAGATAGAACTAAAAAATGAAAAGAGTCTTGGTGTAGCAATAAATGAAGAAGGTAATATGTAGATAAATGAATCAGAAAATATGGATAGATAGGAAAGTGTAAATCTCCAAATCGAGGAGGTAGTGTCAAACCCAGCTAATCCCAAATCTATACTAGACATTTTTAAAGAAGTACCCATTTCAAACAATATGGCAAGTCAAAGAGAGGAAGTTCCTAAAACAAGTAATAAACAGGGACATGAAAAGGTTACATAGGTACAACAAGATGATGATACACTTGATTGGTGAATTAGGGAATCAGTTTCTCCAATGGAAGTGGAAATATTACCTCTGAATCTCCATAATTTTATGCAAGAAGTAAGTACTCCTAAGCCTTAGAACAAAGCAAAGAAAAAGCATGTCATACAGAGGAATGCATATGGAAATATAACTATTCATATAGCCACTCCTACAATTGATAAAGATAGGCATGAGATAATGCCTAAGGAATACAAGATCACAAGTATTAATCTTGGACACTCATCTTGGCAGCAAGAATTAGATGAAATAAAAGTAAATTTAAATGCTAATGTTGCTAGGGTACAAAAATATAAACAAAAGAAAAGAGTATTGAAGGAACGGGTTGCTAGCTTGGAATAATTTATCAAGTCGTTGACTTTATCTAGTTGACAACAAGCAAAACTACCCCAACATCTAGTGTTGATGTCACAAGAGCAAGTGGATGCCATTGCTGCAATTCATCATAAGATGAATATATTTGAAGAATGGATTGAATATAGGGTAAATCAAGGAGATGAATTTATTATAGATGCAATAAGAAAGTACAAGGAAGCATATCATCTTTTAGAGAAATTAAAAAGATTGAAATATGAATGTAAATTTCTCCCAGAATAGGTCATAGATGAAAGGCAAAATATCAAAATTCTCCTATAGTCAGACATCCAAGAATTAATATATAATAATGTAATATCAGGACATGAAGCCTCATAGCCAAGAAAATGGAAGAAACAACTGAAATGGGAAGATGGCATGATAATGTAATGCATTGAAGGATTTGAAAGAGTCACTATTAAGTGTAGAAGACTGATTAGTGAAAATCAAAAATTTATTGAAATATTGACATGTCAAGGATTTGATCTTCTGGCATTAGGTAAGGAGGGAAAATAAGAAAAATCTTTAAATTAATGGATAGAAAGGATAAATAAATATCATGTTCAATTGGTAAAATGAGAGGTTATTGATGAAATAATATAGTATAGAAATGTTATAGTCAAATATGAAGTAGACAAAGAGCAGAAGAATGACATCATACTTCAAGCAACTGAAGAATATACCAAGATCAAACTCACTTGGAGAGCAATAAGAAGAATTTCAAAAGAATGTATACATCAAGTATTAAAGGCTTTCTAAGAATATCAATTAAAGAAAGAAGGAAGAATCCCATAGCCTGATTCATAAGCGAATATGGAAAGAACAAGATACCAGATACCGAAAATATAATTAAGTTCATTTGTTGTTTTAAATTTGTAGGTTGATCTTGGTCCCGATAGGTGTTTCTCATTATAGTGTTTTGAGAGAAAGCTAGTAGCCTTGATGGAGATAAAGTGTTCATGCTGAAGTATGAAGAAAAGTGTTGTTGTGGGAAAAGTCAAAGGTTTCACTTATTCTAGAATGTTCTTGATGATAGTTGGCACATGCCACGTGACACATTTTTATTTGATATTTTTGATTCTCTAGAAAAAAATTTAAGTTGGACTTCTGAGTGCCTTATTTCTATAAAAGGCCATCTCCTCCCAGTTTTTTATTTTAAGCTTAGAATTTGTGGATGTCGGAGGAGCAAAAACATCTTTTATGTTTTGTTCTTTTTTCCTTTTTTTTTGAACCATTTAGGTGTAAAACTTTGTATGCACGTAGAAATTAATTGATATCAAAGCTTTATGGATAGCCACCTATATAAGTATCTTTTGTAGTTGGTTTTGTAAGTTTGGCCAAACAAGACTATATGTTGTGCCATTTAAGGGTGCATACATAACCTACTTGGTGTCCATAAATGAAACCCTCTCTCTTTAAAAGCTTGCACCATTTTATACATAGTTGTGAAGCAATCTGGTGAAATATAAAGATGTTATCTCTATTTTGATTAATTATTTGGGGCATCCATGGAGAATAACTAGGAGAAACTTTTATCTTTTTAGTATTTTTACATTATGTTTTAGAATAGATGTTTAATATTTTTTAAAATGTTCCAAAAAATGTATGTGAATGGAAATAGTTTTGTTGAAAATATTTTATTTTCCATGAAATTGTTGAATGCTTAATGCTAAAACTACTTAAGTGATAGCAAGATTTTGTGATTATTCATAAAATATTATGTTGAATCTTTCAATTTCATGATGTTATTTGATGATGAAATGAAGTTTTATGTGAAATTTTTATAATTCTTTGTAAAGCTAGAAATAACCATAGTCCCTTTGAGATTAACAACAATTATCACATCATTACCTGAGAGTGACCCTAGTGCAACCATGACCAGGTTATCGAAGACTTGGGATTGAATGGAAGTCAATATTTTCTTTGTGAATGAAAAATTTCCCCTTAGGTTGTATTTGTTCCATATCTTTCAAGAAAGATAGGGGTATGTGCAGGATCATGATGGGCCAAAAAGTGGCAATATGATGGGTATTTGTAGGGTATGTGGCTGATGACTTTTTCTTCACCCAAAATTGATGAAATGAAAAGGGGGTTTTAAAGGATATTCTTAGCTTTCCACCAATATAAATTATGCTTTACTTTGAATTTAATAAATTATTATTATTCATTTTCTATTTGAATTATGACTAAAGTGCTGATTGATAGGCTGATTGAAAAACATCTATATATTTCAAATGGTATCACATTTTTTGAATCCAAAACATGCATCACATTCTATGCTTTGCATACTATAGATTAAAAAAAAAAAATTGAATTTCATGAAGTTTTGACCAAGTTAAGGTGGTCAGACATACGAGATTTTTATATTTTTTAAAAGTTGTAATAAAAAATTCATAATTAATTATTTACTTCGAAAAAAATTACAAAAAATATGCATCACATCTAGACATGAGTCTTCTACTTATGTATTAAATATTATAAAAGAATATTATTAATTTATTGTGGTTAGGGTGGTCAGATAGAAACCTACTTCTTATTTTTCCTTGAAATTTAAGTACTACTGCATTGAAATTTCAATTTTTCACCAAATAGATTTTTTTTTTTTTAAATAAACCTAGTAATTTAGAAACTAAATTCAATTTTCTACAGATTCTATTCTTACATAGTTTTGAAATAATATAGATAACTTATTCAAATTTTTACATCAAGTTGCCTAACTTTGATTTTTCTAATTTTTTTGCCACTTAAGGGCCTATTTTTTCCATGATGATCCTACACATACCCATAGGCTCTTCGTGGTCTTGTTTGTACAAAGATTTTATTTGATTTGTTTAATATGAGTAAAACCCTTGTCAAAATTGGCCAATAGAATCAATATTCTCATCACACATCCTTGTGTGTAGTACATCACCAAAGGTGAGATAACCAAGAAAAGGGAAAAATGGATCACCAAGATCCTAGAGTATCATGTGGACATTAGACCAACCAATCAAGTTTGAGGAAGAGGCCTATGTGAATATCTTGCGTAGGAATCAAGTTCCATAGATGAAAAGGAGTTTGATTAAGTCTACTCAAACTAGTTCAAGTTTGATGAGTCCTAGGTGGTGGATCAAACACAATATATGCAAAAGGAGTGGTACTCGAACAATCTTATATCCCACAAAAGGCGATACTATTGATTAGAGGACACTAGGTATGTAATAATTGAAGGTATCTTATTTAAAAGAAACTATGATGATGTCATGCTTTAATGCTTAAACAAGCCATAGGTGGAAATAGTTCTTAATGATTTATATAGTAGCCCTGAAGGTGGAAACTTCTCTACCAAGACTACCACCTTAAAGATAATGCGGGTATAATATTATTGGCCCTCTATGTTTTTTGAAGTGCACCATTTGGTGCAAAAGTGTACTTAGTACCAATTCTTTGTTGGAAAAAGAAAGAATTTTGTCTTGCCTTTGAGCCCAATTAGAACTAAGGAGCCCTTCACTCAAAGGGGTTTGGATTTTGTGAAAATTATAAATCCTATTTCTAGTGTTGGCCACAAGTGGATCATTATGGCAATCAACTACTTCACAAGGTGGACGGAGGCTATCACCCTAAAAATGCTACAAAAGGTGAGATCATCAATTTCCTTGAAGAGTTGGCAACCAAATTTGGTTCACCAAAAACTATCATGTATACCTAATAATGCTTGGGCTTTTGTAGGTTTGGGGATGTCATATTTTTCTATCAAACATGGGGTTTTCCATAAAACTTCATCAAATTACTACCCACAAGGAAATGGGTTAGGGGAGTTAATCAACAAAAACCTAATTAGGTTAATCAAGTGTATCGAGTCAAAGCAACAAAGGGACTAGCACAAGCACCTACGAGTTGCTCTATGGGAAGACTAGATTACACCCAAGTAGATACTAAAGGCCTTTGCTTATGAACTAGTATATGGAAAAGAGGTAGTTTTACCTATTTCCATAGAAATCACTATTTTGCAGCTACTAAAAGCCCTGAAGATTAAAGAAAGTGGCAGAATGGAAATAAGGTTGGTGGAACTCCTCAAACTCAAGGTAGGTAGAGAAAAAGTTTATGGAGCCATGATTGGCCACCAATAGACAATAAAAAAATGGTTTCAGGGAAGGGAACCTAGTACTAAAGAATGATGAACACACTATGAAACTAGGACAACATATAAAATTTGAAGTGGTATGGAAGGGACCCTTCCAAATTCACACATACAAGGAAAATAATGCATACAAACTTGAAGATATGGAAGGTAATACTATTAAAAAGGCGTAGGAAAACTGAGAGGGGGGTGAATCAGTTGTCACCAAATTCAAATTCAAAACTTTAAATAGTTATTAGCTTCACAACCACACTATTTATTTATTAGCTATGAACATGAAATGTAGATAACAAAAAGTAAAATCAACACAATCAACACTAGATTTTATGTGGAAAACCCAATGATGGATAAACCATAGTGAGGATTAACTCACAATATAAAGAGATAGCAAAATCGATTACAAAGGATCACTGCCTATAGAAAGGACTCACTATCCAACAAGGAGGCTCACTACCTACTGATACCAAAGAGAAAAAAAGATCCACCCCAAAAATTTACACACATGTGCAACCTTGATTAAAAGATTGCATAAACCTTCAGCTCATTCCCTTCAAAAATCTAACACAATGAAGTACTATTTCCTCAACTCACTTTTACACACTTCTAATCTTTTTATTTGTGGCTTACTTTGTCACTTTGCATCACCATCCAATTCTTTGTAATTTGACTTGCATTTATACCATCTTCAACCTTAGAAGCTTTCTCCAAGGTCGGTCACATAAGGTTCATTTCATAAATTCAAATTAGGTCAGAAACTCAACATTCTCGTGGTAAAAAGGAATGAGTGGACCAATAAAAATACTTAACCAAGAACAAAAATAATGTCTTGAATCAACCACACACTTAATTAAATTTAAATCTTCATATGAAGTGTAAACACCAGGTCAGCCAAACCTAATGAAAACATAAATGAACATTGATCTACACACATCCCAACAAGAAGATAGCACATAGATGATGCAAAATGTTTCATTATGTGAAAGAAAACATCTCAGGTTCCTTCAAATGCATCCATGGCAAGTGCAAAAGTCTTCAAACACCAAACTCCTTCCATCATTCCATCTAGACTATACAATCATATACAACAATTTTGAAACTCAACTTCTAGATCACCAAACTAGAAACTTCTTTTTTAGTACCTGGAGAACACCATTATGAGACACATTCCAAATTTACAAGATTTGAAATAGAACAATGGTGGACTATAGAGTAGAAAAATTTCTCCCAATCCATAGAAGACTAAATCTGTCAGAACAGTTCACACACCGGTGAACATAAATTTCACATCCCATCAAATCAGAAGCTACACCTCAAGAGATATCACCACTAGATCACCATTAGAAAACCTTCAGATCCACACAAGCATAGGATCAACAAAGGAAATACGTAAAGCACATATCGAAGCACATTCTAAACACATTCACAACTCTAACTTCTCTCTTTATTAATTTTATCAAAAGCACTTGGAAACTCAGCAATTCAACACATCTACAACATCATAAGGATAGCTCCATGTACTCACAACATATGAATATAATATCAACTATACATGCACAATCTGCAACATATAGAACTTTGTTGACATCAATGACAACATTAATGACAACACCACAAAACTTACTCATACTTGCAATAATCTCCCCCTTGTTCATTGATGGCAACACATGCTGTGAAAAACCATCAAATACAACATCCTACACAATATTCTAGGAGAACACCTTCTCTTCCTCTGCTACTATTTTTCACATGAATTTCTCTTCCCCTTTGACATTAATGGAAAAGATAAAAAACTATAATCACTCCCCCTTAGGATTGCACCCATTCACCTCATATTTCAACAATGAAAAAATTTTCTACTCCCCCTATAGAGTAGACCCATTCATCAGCCTAGATAAATGAAGAATCTGTGAATTCACTATATTGATGCACCTTCATGTGCACCTATTTTGGAGGGACAATGACCCTCAACCTCTCCCTAAGATACTCAAACGTATCCTTTGGAAGATCCTTAGTAAATATATCTAAAATTTGTTCCTTTATTGTCACATACTCCAACCTGATTCATTCTTGGTGCACGAGCACCTGTTTGATTTCTTGCCTCCATGAGGCAATTTGTAAATATTTGCTCTACTTTTTGTATTGGGTTTTATAATAAGGTTTATCAAAACATTTTAGAGGTTTTTGAGTCTTAGGAAGTCATATTTTAAGTCATTTGTCAAAAAATATTTCAATTTGTTCCATATTGTAAAAATTCTAAAAGTTGTTCAAGAAAGTTGTCAAAGAACTTGTCAAAAAGTGTCATTAAGGTGTTTTGTCAACAAAATAATCAAAAGGTGGTTGAAAATAGTTGGTTTTGGTTAAAAAATATAAATACATCCTCCAAAACTTGAATTTTGGGTTGGAGACATTGCTTTTGAAGATTGATGAATGGAAACCTAAAATTTTGTGTGCATTTTTTGATTTTTACATTGTTTCTAGGTTGAAGTTGTGCATTGTATGGCCTATTATGGACTCATATAATGGATTATCATATATGTATGGAAATATATTTGTTTGTAGTTTCCAATTATTGTTTGTCTCATTGAATTTTATTGAGTTTTGTGGGAGATATGACTATTTTGGTGAGACTGCCCTATTCTAACAATATTGTGTGGAATTTGCAGTCTAAAAATTATGATGGTACAAATTTTAAATTCTATATTTTGTATCTAGAACCAATTTTATTTTGTTTCCATGTGAATCCACTTTCATTTTCTTCAAGTCACATAAAATTTAATTAAGATTTGAATAAGTTATGACCATTTTTGTGAGGGCAAGTCTGAACCCTACCTAGGGTTTGCAGTTTTGGTGAAAATGTAATAACTTTCTTAGCCATTGTTGGATCTTCATAGAAATTGGAGGAAAAGTATATAACTATTTTTTCTTCCATCTCACTAGAGAGACTGGATTTTTTTTTTGTTGTGGAAGTTATTAATGATTTTTCATCACATTAAATTATGGGTTGTCATGGCTATGTTTCCAATGTGATATAGAATTCCTAATAGCATGTGTTATACAAAGATTTCTTTGAATTATTATTGAAGGTTTGTGAGATATATTGTTGAATCCTCCTAGCTCTACATCAGTTTGGTATCAGATCTTGAATATTCTCTAGGAAACTTGTTTGTGGTTTCTATGTTTTGCAGGTTGGTGCAGTGAGAAAGTACAAGAGACTAGGGAGAGAAAAGTGGAGACACCTAGGTGAGGCAGAGAGTTGTGAAGCAAGGAGATACTTTCTTGTGAAGATGGATTTTTTGAGAAGATTGGAAATATAGTTGCAGGCTAAGGATTCACAAAGGAAGAAGAAAAGAGAGGAAAAAGAGTTGAGAAATAAGGAAAGAAAGAAGGCAAGAAAAATAGAGTTTTAGAAAGCCTTGAAAGAGATGAGTAGAAAGGTGGAAAGATTAAGCAAAGGAAACCAACTTCTTAAGGAAGCACAAAGGAGTTGGAATATACCAATGCCAAAGAAGTTAAGATGGCCTCTAAAGAAGATTATGAGGAAGTAAAGAAAACATAAGAGGGCAACAAATTCAGTCAAAGATGAAGAAGAAGAAGAATTATGGGCACAATATCCAGCCATTGAAGAAGAATGGGATAGTAAGGTTGGTGATGGACAAGTTAAACAAGAGGAAGAAGAACTCATCAAGGTAGAAGAAGACAAGGAAATTGTTGTTGCAAGTGAATTGATTTTGGAGAGGAATGATATTGAGTTGGATAAGTTGGTCATGGGTGAAGAGGAAATTGAAGTGCGAGAAGACAAGGAGGAGACCTCAAGGTCTCTATACTTTGTTTCTAATTTTTCTTTAGACTATGTATGTGCAGGTTATGAAGGACAAAGTGAAGGATATGATGATTTGATAGAGTTTTGGGACCTCCAAGTTGTAAGAATGATTGATAGTAGAAGGAATAAGAAGAAGAAAAGGAAGAAAATAACAAAAATGATTGAAAAGACAAAGGAAAAAGTGCAAAGGAACTAGAAGATCAGGAAGAAGATAGTTCAAAGGGGCTTGAAATCATTTTCCCTCGGGAGTTTGGTGTAGGAGCACCTCTTTGATTTATTGCCTCCATGAGGCCATTTGTAAATAGTTGCTCTATTTTGTGTATTGGGTCTTATAATAAGGTTTATCAAACCATTTTAGAGGTTTTTGAGTCTTAGGAAGTCATACTTTAAGTCATTTTTCAAATAATGTTTAAATTTGTTTCATATTGTAAAAATTGTAAAAGTTGCTCAAGAAAGTTGTTAAGCAACTTGTCAAAAAGTGTCATTAAGGTGTTTTGTCAACAAAATAATCAACATGTGGTTGAAAATAGTTGTTTTTGGTTTTAAATGTATAAATATACCCTCCAAAACTCGAATTGGGGGTTGGATTCATTGTTTTTGAAGTTTGATGAATGGAAACCTCAAATTTTGTGTGCATTTTTTGATTTTTACATTGTTTCCAGGTTGAAGTTGTGCATTGTACGTCATGGTATGGACTCATATAATGGAGTATAATATATGGATGGAAATATATTTTTTTATAGTTTCCAATTATTTTTGTCTCATTGAATTTTATTGAGTTTAGTGGGAGATATGACTATTTTGGTGAGACTGCCCTATTCTAACAATATTGTGCAGAATTTGTAGTCTAAAAAATGTGATGGTATGGATTGTAAATTCTATATTTTGGATCTAAAAAAAAATTATTTTGTTTCCATGTGAATCTCATTTAATTTTCTTCAAGTCTCATTAAATTTAATTAATATTTGAATAAGTTATGACCATTTTTGTGAGGGTAGGTCTGAACCCTACCCAGGGTTTGCAATTTTGGGAAAAATGCAATAAATTTCTTTTCCACCATTGGATCTTCATAAAAATTGGAGGAAAAGTCTATAACTATGTTTTATTCAATCACACCATAGATATTGGATTAATTATTTATTTTGTGGAAGTTATTAATGACTGTTCATTGCATTAAATTGTGGGGTGCCATGACTATGTTTCCAATGTGATATAGAATGCCTAATAGAATGTGTTATACAAAGATTTATTTGAATTATTGTTGAAGGTTTGTGAGATATTTTGTTGAATATTCATAGCTCTACATCAATTCTCCAACCCTTTTTCTCTCAAGAAATGATATCTGATAGATATGTGTTTTTTTCTTGAATGCATAACAAAATTCATTGAAATGTTTATAACACTTATTTTGTCACAGAAAATATGAATAGGTTCATCAAATATTACTCCAATGTCTTTTAGAGTTTGCTTCATCCACAAAACCTATGTGCAACAACATGCTACAACAATATATTCTACCTGTACAATGGATAAAGCAACCAAGTCCTATTTCTTACTCAACCATGAAACCAATCTTTTTCCAAGAAAGAAAGAACCTCCACTGGTAATCTTCCAATCATCCACACAACTAGCCCAATCTGCATCAGTATAAGCACTCAAGGTGAAATCAACACTTTGGATACCATAAGCCATAATCGAATGTACCTTTAAGATATATAAATATCCTCTTTATTGTTGTAACATGTGCCTCTTTAGGATCTGCTTGAAATCTGAGAACTAAAGATACTGCATGCATAATATCTAGTCTGGTAGAAGTAAGATACAATAGTCCACCAATCATAGATATGTATTTGCTCTGATTAGTTATAACAAATTCATCATATTTATTCAACTTAGATCTAGTCATCATAGGAGTACTAACCGGTTTGGAATCATCCATTCCAAACTTCTTCAATAGCTCTTTCACATACTTAGATTGTGAAATGAATATTTCCTTATCATTTTGATTTACTTGAAGATCAAGAAAGAAATTGAACTCACCAATCATAGAAATTTTAAATTCTTTTTGCATTTCTTCTACAAATCTTTAACACATTCCTTCATTTCCACCAAAGATGATATCATCAACATATACAACTACTATCAACATTTTGTTACCTTGCACTTTGAAGTAAAGATTGTTATCAATAGAGCCTTTGTTGAATCCTTGCTTTGTCAAGTATCTATCCAATCTTGCATACCAAGCTCTGGGAGCTTGCTTCAGTCCATACAATGCCTTCTTCAACTTACAAACCATATCTGATTTGTCAGATAACTAAAATTCTTTGGGTTGTTCCATGTATACTTCTTCCTCCAATTCACCATTTAGAAATGCTGACTTGACATCCATCTGATATACTTTGAAATCCTTGTGGGTAGAAAATTCAAAAAACATTCTAATAGCTTCCATTCTAGCCACAGGGGAAAATGTTTCTTCAAATTCTATGCCTTCAACTTGTGAGTATCTCTTGCATACAAGTCTTTCCTTATTCCTTACAACTTCTCCACTTTCATTTAGCTTATTTTGAAACACCCATTTTGAAATAATTGTAACATTCTTATTCACAGGTCTAGGGACTAATTCCCATGTCTGATTCTTTTCTATTTGTTGCAACTCTTCTTTCATGGCTTTCATCCAACTCTCATCTTCACATGCTTCACTCATAGACTTAGGTTCAATTTTAGAGAGTAAACACAAATTTACCTCAGTTGTTGCTTTACTTCTTGTCTTCACACCTTCACTCTTATCTCCAACTATCTTTTCCTCTAGATGATTCTTCTATATACATTGTATATGCATAAAATTGGTCATGTTTGATTAATCCTCACATTTAATTAAATATTTATTATTTAATTAATTTCTCTAGAGTCCTCTACATATGATTAAATTTAATTAATTTAATTATATTGTTCATTCAATTTATTCTTCTATCATGATTAAATAAATCAATCTTTATTTAATTATTTCACATTCATATGTCCACTTAATTAATTAAATGAATACAATTCATTTATTTAAATTAATTATCACTTTCTAAATTTAATTAAGTCTTTTTTATTTAATTAAATTTAAATATTTCTTTTCAAAATATTTCTTCTAATTAATTAAATATTGTATTTAATTAATTCCATTTTCATGTCATTTCTTAAAAAGTTTAATTAAATATTTTTATTTAATTAAATATCTTCCATATCTTTTCAAATCATAATTAAATATTTTATTTAATTATAAAATCCTCCTATATTCTTCAAATCTAGGGTAAATATTCTATTTTAAGAAAAATCTCCATGCCACCCATAAATGAATAATTGAATTTAATAATTCATTATTTATCTTCTTCAAAATCTTTCCAAAATCTTGCAAAAAGATTATTTTTACAAATAATCTTTATCATCTCATCTTATCTCTTTTTCAAAAAGAAAACAAAGTGTGTTTTCTATTTTCTTCTATTTTTCTCTCCAGTCTTATTCATCTTCAACTATTTGATCTGCCAAGAATTTTCACAGTCGTTGATCACATCAGCCAATCACAATCTTTCAAAAACTCTATAAATATCACTGTCAATCCAAGCATTGTGGTTAATTATCTAGATTACTTGCATTTTTAGCATTATCATTATTAGTTTTAGTATTCATAACATTATCATAATCTTTCATCTTATCAAGCATGTTTAGCATTAGAATAATCACATCTTAGCATAGTATTGTATGCATTCATATTTAATCTCATTCTCTAGGAAGACTGTTTGTTGAGCCTAGCATGAAAATCTAAGAGCCAGCTAGAATCTACAAAAACATTGGAGATAGAGAATGATAGGATGACCTCAAAGACAAAAGAAAGAGTTTGCATTTATTTTCATTTAAATTCTTTTTTTAATGTAATGTTCTATCAGTGTGTTTGATTTATTTGTTTTTAATCTAGATTTATCATACTCAAAATTGACCACACATTTTTGGCACCCACCATGGGGTCCTTGCCCCATTTTTTTAACATCTACTTGCAGGTTTTTTGATAGGATTTCACATTCTAGAATTTGAATTTTTGGCAAAATTTTCTATTTCAGTGCATACGAGGATTTCTGTACCACATACAGGGGTTTTTAGAATGCATCTGTGGTTTCTTTCAGTGCTTTTACAGGTACTTTGATGCATCCAGGAACTGTTTCGGTGCATATGAGGAACAAAATGACGTATTTGAGAAACAAAATGGTGCATATACCCAACTTAGTTTATTAAAAACTTTGTAAAAAACCAAAAAAAAATAGTTACATTTTCTTTTAGCACATTTGAGACTTTTTGCAGCTCTTATAACATCTATTCTAGTGCATTTACTTGTTTTTATGGCACATATAGGTATTCTTTTGGTGCATGTAGGTTGTAACTAAACATGTTTTTGGTTATGACGCCTTCCACAGATAGAACCTTTTTCTAGCTTAAAAGGAACCAATCTAGGATAGTCACATCTAGTTTTTAAAAAGAAGCAACCCTAGGGTAGACATGGATTTAAAATGAAGCAATATAGGATAGTCATGACACAATGATTTTGTAGTTAAAATTGAACAATTTTTTTTTTGTGAAGCAACATCTTCACTTAGATTAGATCATTGTGATTTGGGTTTTAAAAAGAACATTATCTACTATGTTTGTGGATATAGTTCTATGCTCTCCCCTTAACTGGGTGATTGAAATACCAGACTTTCCTTTTACATTCATGCAATTTTACTGCTTTATTACATCCTATAGAGGGCCTGCTCTTGTGGGAAAAAGTACTCACCCAGGAGGAATGACCCAAGTGGGTTTAAGTCAAAGCCAGACTATTCCACCCCACTATAAAATCTAAAGTGAATCTGGGGAAACCCTCTTTTTCCAGTAGTGTGCAAGATAAACATCCTGACAACCTTTGTTCTAAAGGTTGGGAGGTCTTTTGAGGTAGTTTATTATTTTCGCACCAAATGGAAACCATTACTACAAACCTAGTGTAGTATCTCACCATGTCAATTTCCGAACATCATAATAATCATAGTGCAAGGGGAGGGAAGAATCTTCCCCCAAGATACTCACCATATAGTTTCCAAGGACTATTTGCTCAGGGGATCTAGTTTCCACTTTCATCACTCTAAGTACGTAACTAGAAAAGACAAAAACATGGGCGCCCCTTCGAGGGTGACACAACTGTGTGAGTCAACGTAGTTCTAAGATGTGGGCTATTGATTATTATGATAACCTACTTGAGTACTAAGAGTGAGTCTATCTGAATTGTCGTTTATGTGTCAAACCTGTGAGAATACTTTTTGAAAAAAAAATTGGAGCATACACTTGATGTTTAGTATAGGGCTCAAGACCAACTATTTTTAGAGTGTCTGTTGTGTTTTCAATCACACTAATTCAAATATAAGATCATCCAAAATGAACATGTCAAATTTTAGCTGAAACTGCTCACAAACTGTTCAAAAAATTACCTTGGAAAAACTATTTTAGTGCATATAGGGTATATTCTAGTGCATATGAGGTCTATTCTAGCGCATTCATTGGTTATTCTAGTGATTTTAGAGTCTTTTTTAGTGAATTGTGTTTTTTAGAGCATACGCTAGATATTCTAAAAAAATAGTTTTTGATCACTATCACATCTTTTCTATAGCGCATTTGAGACATATTGTAGCGCATTTGACTATTTCTCTGGCATATATACCTATTTTTGCAGTGCATACAGGGTATAGAATAGCGCATCTATCACTTTTACCAAATCATTATTTTTGATAGATCTGAGTTTATAGAATCCATGGTCCAGTAGCATATCGACATTTCTCTCATGCTTAGTGAGCGGAAATCTACCAAATTTTTCAAGAAGTCAATTGCCAATAGAATCAAGAAACCTCTAGGTTACAAGAAAACCTTACAACGAAGGGAGTTTTTATACAAGATTCAAAATGTCTTGCTCCATTACTACAAATTTCTCCATAGGTACCAAGATTTTGTTAGGGGATTTATTGACGAATGGGTTGTAGACCCTTTAGATTCATGAGCCTATTTTTAGAGACAAGCTCTATCACAATGACACAATCACAATCAGCCTCCTAAGTTCAATTATATACCACAACCTTCTATTGAATATTCAACACATCCTAGTCAAATCCTTCAGTGATCTTAATCAGGCTACTTTGATATACTTATCATTCTTTGAAAATGAGGATCAAATCTTAAAAAGTGCACCTTTCAAAAAAAAATTTGATTATTTGATTCAACTTCCCCAAATAGGATTCTGACATCCTTTATCATTAGAAGCCACAAACATAAATTAGGAACATTTTTTTTATCATATCATAATATTTTCATCTTATCAGATCAAAAAATCATCATTTTTGTGCTTATCAAACTATGATCTAAGTCTAGAAGAACATCTTGAAATCATACAATTGTTTTTACAAGATCACAATACAATAAGCTGAAGGAAGATATTCAAAAAGAAGATCATACCCCAAGAACTCAAGAAGAAGGTAAAAATAGTGATCATCTTTATAGTGTGAATCAAAATCCCCTTTTTGAAGACAACATGGCCAAAATAGAAAAAGATCCATTTGCTTCCAATAGAGATATGAGCAAAACCCCTGAAGCTAGTGATGATGAACAAGAAGAAGAGTGTCACCTTAAAGAAGTCGAGAAAGATCCTAAATTTCACAGAGTGTTAGAAAAAATATTAGAAAGCAACAAAGAAAAATATTTCCTATATCTGGCTGACAAAGGAGCTAAGTTGCCTCATGATTTCAATACTAAAAACTTAAAAAAGAATCTTGATGAGACACCCTTGACTGATATTACTGCCTTGTCCCAATAATTTAAGGCACTTCAAGGGAAATTTAAAGACCTACAAGGGGGAACCACAATGAAGACATATGCTCTTGATGACATCTGTCCATATCTCTTTGATCGATGTCTCAACATGATCCTATTTCCTAAGCATTGTGAAATCCCAAAGTTTGATCATTACAACGGGAAATTGGACCCAATTGACGATATTAAGGACTTCTTAAACATGACTTTAGATTTTTTTCATGAGGATACATAATTAATGTGCTTGTTTCCTAGAAGTCTTGGAGGAAAATCTATGGAATGGTTATCAAAAATCACACCACCTGTCAAGACATTTAAGGAATTGATTAATGAGTTCATATCATAATATTCCTACAACATACAACAGCAAATAACCATGATTGATCTATGCAAGGCTAAGAAAAAACTTGGTGAACCATTCATTGCATTTCTTCAGAAATGGAGAAGATTGTTCACTAGATATCCATGTCATGTCCCTGAAAAGGAGAAGATCACTACCTTTATAAACAACTTAGATCAAGAGATGAGTTATCATCTAAATCTTCATTGTCCTCCCTCTTTCATAAATTGATTGAAAATTCTATCACAATTGAAAGTGCATTGGTCCAGAGGGGGATAATCAAACTTGATAGAGACAATCCTAGCTCATCAAATCACCACAATGACAAATCTAAGTTTTGGACTCACAACAAAAACATGGTGAATGATGGTGTTGTAGATGCACATTATGTCTCAACTAAGCCAGTTGTTCTTAGTGTTCCTCACAACAATAATAATGTCAACTAGGTTATGAATCAAGGAAACAATCCTCCTCCTCCAAGGAATAACCCAAATCAAAATTTTGTTCCAAATCAAAGTAATATCAACAATCAAGGATATTGTGGAAAAAACAATAACAATACCTTCAGAAATACATCCAACATGAATCCACAACGATCTTCATTTTTCTCCAACATAAGGATTTTTAGTCTGTTGGATCAATCTTTGGAATCCGCCCTTAAATACTTGATGGCAAAGAATGTTATTACCCTACCACCTCAACGTAACTTTGAACCCAGCATAAAACCACCATCATGGAATGACGCGTACTATTGTGAATATTATAGGTGTAAGGGACATTGTATGAATAATTTCCAAGCCTTGAAAAATACTATTCAAGACTTAATCGAAAATGGCACCATCACAATAGAAAGAAATCAACAATCAAATGAAGAGCACCAAGCATTTCAAAACCCTTTTCCCAACTATTAAAAGGGTGAGTCTTCTGGAAAGAGTGTGAATCATATCGATGAACATATAATCAATCATATCTACACTGATGACAAGTGGGTCAATGTTATAAAATTTAAGGAAAAAATCGAATATGGAGAAGTTAACGTAACAACAAGGGCCCAAGCTAAAGTTGTCTTAAAGGGTACTTCTTCAAAAACCACTATGACGCTGCCTCAATATCAATACGATTTAATCAATCAACTTGGGAAAAATCTTTCTCAAATTTCTATTTTAGAACTCTTGAAGATTTCCCCAGCACATAAGGAAATTCTCGAAAAGGCCCTCATTGAAACAACTATATCCACTAATTTGGATGTGGATCGATTTCAAACCATGGTAGGACACTTATCTTAACCCGCATGCCTCTCACTTTCCAAAAAAGATGACATTTCCATGACTCATCCCCATAATTCATCGCTATACTTAGAAGTTATGATCCACAATTTTTCTTGTCTAATGTGTTCTAATAGATGGAGGTGCTAGTTTGAACATATGTACCATGAAATTAATTCAGGCTTTAGGATTTTCTAAGGACTCTATTGATCCCAGAAGAAATATTACTATTAAAGCTTATGATGATGAGGAAAGATAATCCAAGGGTTTAATCATGCTTCTAATCAGAGTGGGAGTTGTTGTTAGCTCTCAAAAACGCAGGCAAGATGCCTCAAGAGGCTTCCAATCTCTTGATATGCTTCAAGGTAATAGACAAGGTCAAGAGAACTCAACCTTCTACTCTTTTAGGAGCTATTAAACCTGGGTGGGTGTACCTCTTTGAATAGTGCAGACTTAATTTGTGATTATCTCCTTACAACAATTTGTTCACAATGGGAATTGGAGGTGAACAAATGAAATCCAACTTGAAAATGATAACAATATTCTGATCTAAATCCTAAAATTCTAAATTAATGGATATAAAGAAATTGAATGAGTTCAAAATGATGAAATGCAGAGACCAGTGCTTTATTGGGTATGTGGAGTCAAATGAGATCAAGATGAGCAACACTTCTCTAGAGAAAACTCAAATTATTTGGCATATATTCTATTTACAACTGCTATAAACATGGAATTATGTAATTACTAAGCTCTTCTTGAATAATCCAAATGAATCTCTCTTATTACAGTGATTAACTAAAAGGATTTAATCTTTACTTGAAAGAACCAATCAATCAATCACACAAGTACAACAAATGTGCACTGATAAATTGAATACAAACTTGTTATACCAATTTAAATAGTAAAAAAGAATCCATCTTGGAGATAACTTAGAAATACTTTCATTAGATTCAACAAATAATTGGCACCAAAAAATTGCAGCAACATCAACTGATTTTCATAAATACCTCCATTCTGAAATCATGCAACAATGGTCTCTGATTTGATAATTTTATTCTATTGTATCTACTTGTAGTGTACTGAATAATCTAATAACTGCTGGTGATTTTACAATTACAAAAAGCCTATTTATACACTAGCATCAAGAAAATAAATCAAATTGAAAATCCACATCAGCAGACCACAAAAGTCAAGCTCAAAATATGTCAACTTGCAACAGTTCTCATGTATCTTCATGTTGGCCATAGGATTTGTATTTCATTTATTCATCAGTGAGACAATCGATGAGACATATCACTAACCATGCCAAAGGAAATTCAATCGCTAATCATCCTGTGTTCACTGTGCTCGCATTCACCATGACATGTCTGAGTCAAGGAGATATCCTATAGATCAATTTATGTTTCCCTGAGAGCACCTTTGCCCTTCACATGTCACCGGGACAGAAGAGGTCTCACACTGAACCGCACCTTTCATTTCATCCACTTCGCTATAGCTCATAGATATTGGGGAGACCCTATGTCAATCATACAATGTTTCACTGAAGGCACCCACTTATTCATATGTCGCTGTAACAACCCCATTTTCATGCCGACAACGCGACCTCAACATTACATTCGGTGAGATCCTGGGCACCTCACCAAGACCACACATCAAAACAAATAGGTAACACTGAACAGTTATGTTTTGTTCTATTCACTTTCGCCAAGACATTTTGGATTTCTTACTGATAGAAACCACATCATGTTATCGGCGAGACAATGATGTTGAGGAAACCTTATGTAGAGTGCTCTTGTTTCACCAAAAGTTACCCCAAGCTAGCCCTTTGTTCGCCAAGAGAAAATAGATCTCACATCGAAGGCCATCTGAAAGAACCCTTATGCTCTGTCGATAAAACCTGCACACGTCGCTATGACCCTTTAGTGAAGACATATGTTTGGCTAAAGAGGAGACACATATGAAGTGTTGGTGAGACCAAAGGTCACTCGCCGAGACCTCATACCTGATAGCCCGACTTGCACCAATATGCACCCTCCTGCCACCAGTCAGCAAGACAATGTGTAATCGCTATGACATACTCCAAAGGAAATTGTCTCACTGACGAGCCTCATGTTTAATGTTGGCAAGACCAAAGGTCATTCACCAAGACATTTCATCGAAGGAAAACATTTGCCCATAGGCTGCTCCATGGTCACTAAAACACCAAAAGAGTCTTGCTGACAGACTTGTAGTATATAAATGTTAGCATAAAAACAATACAGGTCAGGGAGACATTCATGGACCTATTTTGATATGGACCAAAAGGTAGAGAATGCAGACATGGATGGTAAATGGGACAAAAATGAGCCAAAGTATGAGCAAACATATCATGAAATGCAGAAAATATGGATAAGGAAGGATTCATATGGAGACTCAGGGGTATGAAAGATATTAAAATTATCAAATTTTAATAGTTCCAATAGTGGCTTCGTTTGGGGATGAATGATGGTAAGATCATTGCAAAGAACTAGAATCTTTGGGTAAGTAGACCATACACAAAATGATGAGCCAGTGAGCAAAAATTAAGTGAAAGGAAATGGAAATGAATGGAAAGTAAATGCAAGATGGAGACGAATGGAAAATGAGAGTGAAATGGAGATGGATGAAATCCTAAACTACTGTGCATGGAAAATAATTTTAAAGAGGATAAGCAAGAGTTGTCCATGCACTGGCAACCCTTAATCCTCTGTGTTGCTCAAGAGAAGAAAAGCTTCAAGAATTGCCCATGAACAGGCAATTCATGATCTTCACCAGCCATATTTTGTAAATAGTATGAGTCTTCACCCTTCTTTCCAACAACCACAAAAGTTCCCAACCACAAAGCTTCAAATTTACCATGCTTTCCCTTCTCCTAACACCTTGCATTCCACATCAACACCAAGTACTTCTCTTCAAACTTTCTATCCTTTGCCTTCTTGTCAAATAGATATTTCATCTGTGCTTGTAACTTCATGTTTTGACTTTGGGCATCTCTCCTTACTTCATCAAGTTCAACAAGTTGTTCCATTCTATCCTCCCTAGGCTCAGGAACCTCCAAATCTTCCTGTAAGACAAACTTGTAAACTGGTAACAAATTTTGCAGAGGCATCCTGCCTTGTGCTCCATACACCAATTCGAATGGGGATTTTCCAATTGCTTTTTTCACAGTGATCCTATCATCCCACATAGCCAGTTTTAATTTTGAATCCCAAGCCTTCTTGTCCTGCCCTAGCATTCTCCTTATAATCTTCAAAAGAATTTTATTGCTAGACTTTGCTTGTCCATTAGCTTGTGGATGGTAAGGAACTACATAAGAAATAGTAATGCCATACTTATCATAGAAGCTTTTGAATTCATTTGATCAGAAACACATCCCATTATCTGTGATCAACCTCATTGGTGTACCAGATCTAGTGATAATGTTTTCCATTGGGAAATTATTAACTACCTTACTTATAGCTTGCTTAGTTGGGATCACCTCTACCCACTTAGTAAAATAATTAGTGGCAACTAGTATCCACTTGTGTCCTCCACTTGACTTTTCGTGTATCTCTCTAATGAAATCTATTCCCCATTGATGGAACAGGGCATCAGCCTGCAAGGGTCAAAGCGGCAAAGCACCCTAGTACTTCAATTTTCCAGAAAACTTTTGGCAGGGCTCACATCTTCTTACATGTGTAAAAGAATCATTAAAAACCTTTGGCCAATAATAACCTACCCTGAGAATTTTGTGTGTATTTGTCTTTGCTAAATTATGTCCTCCAAAAACTCCTTCATGCATTTCTCTTAGAACATGCTTGCCCTATGACTCATCAAGACATAAAAATAGTATACCATCCCTGCTTTTCCAAAACATATCTCCATCCATGAAAATATACCTTGATGCCTACAACTTCAAAGTTATCTTTTGGATGTCACTCAATCCATCTAGACACTTCATGTATTTAAGATAATGCATGATATCAATATACCAAGGGGTATGCTCAATGCTTGCAATTGTAATCCCTTCTACATTACAGACTTGACTTGCTTCAATATTTGATTCTGCCATCAACCTAGCCAAGCCTTGACCTCTTACTAGCTTACTGATCTGTATCTCCATGTCAAACTCTTGAATCTTGTTGATCCATCTACATATTTTCATTGTAACTTCAGACTATGTCAGAATATCCTTAACAGCAACATGAGGGACATAAGCAATCACCTTCGCTCCAACAAGATATGGTCTGAATGCTTTTGTGGCCTTTACCAAAGCAAAATCCTATTTTTCCATTATGTGATACTTCAATTCAGACCCCTATAATGATTTACTAACGAAAGACACAAGCTATTCATGACCATCATTATTTTTTCTAACATAACAACAGCAATAGTATGCATTGAAGCAAATGAAAAAATCTGAAAAGGCTTTGCAAAATCTAGAGACTTAAGTATAGGAGCCTCCTTGATAGCCCTTTGGATAGATATAAAAGCATCTAAAGCTTCTACAGTCCAATCCATTTTTTGTCCTTTCTTCAACATTTTCGATATGGGCTTAATGATCTTAGTAAAATTAGAGATAAATCTTCTAACAAAATTAATTTGTCCAAAGAATGACTGAATAGCCTTGGTAGTTTTGGGAAGAGGAATTTTCTCAATAGCTTCAACCCTCTCAGGATCTATCTTAATTCCCTCTTTTGAAACAATATGTCCTAAGAGCTTACCCTCTGTGACTGTGAAATGACACTTCTTTGGATTTAAACTAATACCATATTCAAGGGCTTTAATAAATACCTTTTCAAGATGTTGCACATGATTTTCAGCCTTCTTCGAATAAGCAGTCAAGTCATCCTAGTATACTACCATGATAACATTGATCAAGTCTACAAATGCTACATCCATGGCTCTTTGGAAAGCCGCTCTAGCATTTGTAAGACCAAATGGCATTCTTATATATACATATGTTCCCCAAGGAGTTGTGAATGTTGTCTTGTATTGCTCAGACTCCATGACTTTAACTTGGCTTATCCTGAAAAACCCATCCATCATGGACAACAGTTCACACCCTGTTTCCTTATGCAATATAGCCTCCATATTGGGTAGAGGATAATTATCCTTGAGAGATGCCATATTTATATTCCTGAAGTCCATACATAATCAGATATCACCGTTCTTCTTTCTCACAGGAACCAAATTTGAAACCCACGTTGAGTTCTTGATTGGTTTGATAATTCCTCCATCTCTGATCTTTGTCAATTCTTCTTGCATCTTAGACTCAAGTGTTGGATTTATAGACCTTTGCTTCTATCTAAAAGGTTTGGCATCTGGCTTCAATGGTATTTCATGCTGAAATAAATCTTCCCTATATTCTTTTAGATCTTCATAAGACCATGCAAAAATGTGCTTGTACTTTCTCAGCAATTCAATCAGCATTCGCCTAATTGTTGGGCTTATTTTCTTCCTAATGTACACCTTTTGTGGTGTTGTCTCAATCCCCAAATTGATTTCTTCAATATCTTCACTTCTGACTGGTGTTTGTTTCATGAGAGACCGATAATTTCCATCATACACCCTCTCCAATGCCACTAAGCCTTTAGGAAGCTTTTTTTTTGAGCTACAATATTTCTTTTCCAAACACTATTTGCTTCCCATCTACTTCTTCAACAAAAGCATTGAAGTCAATTTCATGTGCTTCATATTGATCTATACAATGAAGAAAATTCAGCAAGTCAGTATCATCATTGAAGACTTGCCAACTATAAATGTTATTAGGAACAGTAGGCCTTGTTTTGAACTCAGTCTGTGATACCCCAACCAATGTGATATTATCTCTTTTGAGTGCCACATTTACTAAGAAATTAGCCATTATGTTCTTTGACCTGTCAATCCACTCAATTGAAAATGCATCAAATAATTCAATTGTATCCCATACAACATTCCTATATTATTTTAATCTTTTGTGCTTTGCTACATATTTTGATTTGATTTGTAAAACAACCAACTCAGAATCGCCTAAAATAGCTAGCAACTTGATTTTATGTTCAATAGCTATGTTCAAGCCTGTTAATAAAGATTCATACTCTGCCACATTGTTTGTACATTCGAATGCTAACAGAAATGAATATTTAAAAGTAATACTTTCAGGTGAAACAAATACAATCCCAGCTCCATTACCTTCTTGGCTATAGGCTCCATCGAAATACATCTTCCAGACATCATTGCAATTCTGTGCAACATGTTTTTTGATTGGATCACTATTGGTTAATTCTCCCTGAGCACGTTCAATCTTAAAATTCCCAAGATCAACATCACTAAAATAATTGATCTAATTCTGTGGCACACAATCAACAAGCTGATTCATTCTTGGCTCCCTATACAGCTTGACCTCTTGACCATTCATTGGAATTGTAGGATAGGATAGATCAAATTGAACATTTCCACCAATAGTTGTTGTCCACTACCTTGATAAGAGCATCCTGAATTAAGGAGTATCAATCACTGTTATGTCTATATTATAAGCCACCTATGGATAAGTAGCCAGTTTGACTTCAACTCCTCTCATAATGCCTACCATAGGAATAGGCCTGTTATCCATTGCATAACACTTGCCTCCAGTAGTATCAACCCACATGTCAAGCTACTTCATAACTCCTACTGGCATAATGTTTATAGCAGGACCGAAGTCTATCATGCAATTTCTCAGCAGTTTGTTATTTATAAGCAATGTAGTGAAAAAAGGATCAACTTAAGGGGGAGTTGGTAATATATCACTTAAGTAGACTTCATAATTATTTATTTTCTCCTGCCTACTGATTGCTTTAACAACTATGTTGCTTTCAAAATTCATACATTTTTCATTTCCATTTGTTATCAATTGAACAACATTGTCCCTATATTCCTTAATTTTCATCAACTCAAGTAATGGAATAGAAATTTTTACCTAGGATAATGCCTGAGTGAAATCAAAAGAAGAGCTCTCCACCTTAATAGTCTTTTTCAATTCTGGTGCATCTCCTTTGTTTTCTTCCTTTTCTTTTTTATTAGGCTGGCTAGGCGCTTGTGTCTCTTTATGTAATTCCTTCACTTCCTCCTTAACTTCCTATTTTTGGATAGACTTCTATTCATCTTTATTAGGCAATCTCTTTTCTGACTTCTTCATAGTTCCTTGTGTTGCCTTGTGATCCTTCATAAAGATTCCCCCAGGAATGCCATCCTTCTCATTTATTGTTTTGTTCCTCAACCAGTATTTACTCCTTGCTTCCTCAACTGCAGCTACAATTATTTTCTATATTTCATCTTTCACAAGTCTCCTCACATTGCACTGAGTAGGCACCTCAGCTAAATATGACTCAGTATAATCTTCATCAGAATCATAAAAAACTTGTTGTTCAGCCATATGGACATTATACTTCTAATTAGAAACATCATACTCATAGCCATCCTCCTCTGAAAATGAGTATCTTTCCTCAACATGGTGAAAAATATTTGAAGTCAAATACACTATGTGATCTTCTCCATTGTTTTTTGTTAACATTCTCTCCTCTTGCAATCTTCGGGCTACAACACAATAATCTAGGGAATGTGGCTGATTACAAACTTCACATAAGTAATTATTACTCACCATATAAGTTCCCTTTTTGCTCAAATGGTCAGGAGTCTCTTTGTTTCTTGGCCTGGCTGTTATAGGTTTTCCATCCTTCCAGTGTGTATTATAAGGCATGTCATGTAACCTAGGCCTCTCATTTCTATTCTCATTTATGTATGTATTCTCCTATCTGTACTGATAATTGTTGCTTTGCTGAGGAAGCCTTGAGTTGTTTCTTTTACTGATTATACCAGCAGCTTTCCTATTGTTTTCAATTGTTAATGCTATCTTCTAAGCTTCAGCCAGATCTCTTGGGAATCTATTTCTCAGTTCATACCCTGTTTTAGGATCAAATACATTTAAATAGACAATCAATGCTACAAAATCTGGCAACCTTGATCTAGGAGGTACCTTAGTCTACAATTTGTTAAATCTTCGATTGAAATCATAAACTGAGTCATTCTGATTCTTCTAGATTCACATCAATTCATGAAGAGCTACATCTGGTGCATTTAGATTCCCATACTACTCTAGAAATCAATCTTGGAATACTTGAAGAGAATTAATTAAGAAGGCTGGCAAGCTGTTGAACCAATCTCTAGCATCTTCAATAAGTGACATCATAAATAGCCTCATGTGCAAATCTTCATGTGGAATACCTATATCTTGAATGAGCACATTGAAATTCCTTATGTGTTCTTCAGCAGTGACTGCATTGCTCCCTATAAATTTAGGGACCAGACCTCTCCAGCTGCTATCCATAGGGTATGGGCATAGATGGAACCTTGCCAAATCAAACTGACTGATCATTGTTGCGTACTGGTGAGGGAGATGAATAAGTGGATACTGATACTAATGCATAGGGTTATTGTATTGCGCATTATGCTATGGTATGTGATGCTGACTAGGAGGTGGATGCACATTGGCTACTGAGTAGGAATGTGAGGTGGATGATTTGGATTCTTGTGGTGATTCCTTGTCTGATGATGATGGAATGGATCAGAAGGTCCTGCACTATGATTACCTTGCTTATGAGGTGGTATATACTTTGAGGTGGAGCTAGCTGTCTGAGAAGTAATTTAGAATTTCTGCAATGCAACCTTCAACTCCTCTATCTCCTTCCTCTATGATTCAAAATGTGCTTTTACTTCCTCAGGAAGCTCATGATTAATCGAGTTATTTTGGTTACTGTAGACACACAAAATGTACAAGTTTGCATTGCACATCTAAGTCTAACTACCGACATCATTTCATCCTAAATCATTCCTCGACCTAACCATTTAATTGAATATCTTTATTTGATTAAATTCATTTGTTTTCTTCTCTTAATTAAACAAATCATGTGTTTAATTAAGTCTCTTAAATCATTCTCCATCTCTTTTAATTAAATAATTAATTTTATTTAATTAATTAAATCTCTAAAGTCTATCTATCAAATTGAACAAATTAAAATCTTATTTAATTTAATCTTACTTCAATATCTTTAGTTAAATAATCAAAACATATTCATTTAATTAAACTCATTAAATCATTTCCTCCCTTGTTTGATTTAAATTAATCCAAAAGTCTAAGTCAAAATAAGTCAAACTTCCTAATCTTCATTAAATTGATCAAATCTCAATTGAATCTAATCTAATCTTCAAAATCCTCTAGCTTTTCCCACTTGCACAAATAAATCAATTTATTGATTTATTAAATCTTCATTTTCCCTCAACAAAGCATATTTTGGAGGAATATTCTTCTATTTCAAAATTCAAAATTTGAATAACATGTCCTTCCAACATGTCATTTACTCTCTCTTACAAGTCCTTCCAACAAGGCATTTACTTCTTCTTACATGTCCTTGCCTTGAGCCAAGTGGCATTTATTGCAATTTTCTTTCCCCCTCTTACATGTCCTTTCTCAAAATTCAAATTCAAATAATGCATTTATTGGCACATTTGTCAAAACTTGCACATTCCTCACCCAATCACATTTGGACAAGTGGCATTTTTCCATTGGCCAAATCTTTATCCCACATTGCTCTATTTTGACTTTGTTTCCATTTCAACATTCTATAAATAGAATGCTTCACCATGCATTTGATCATCCACAATTATGCAAAGTTATTATTCACAAATATCTCTCAAATTCCATCCATCTTCTTAACTAGTTTATTGCAGATTTTGGAGCTCATTGAGGGACTTATCAAGTGGATCAACCACCTTCAATCAACATTTGCATTCAAGGAGTTGGGAAAGGGAAAATCTCCACACACCTATTTGCACCAACTCCCCCATGGGATCAAGTGTTTGCATGCTAAATTAGGATTTCATACTTCCATTATGTTCTTCATTATTTTCTTTGTTTTATTTCCTATTTTTAGCTTTGTGAATGGATTTGATGGGGAATCCTTGTTCATGCTTACAAAATGACTCTCTAACATTGTTTGTTGTTGTATTTTTGTAGGCACTTCAAATTGGGGTTCACATATAGGCACTTCGAATTGGGGTTCACATATTGGCGCTAGAACCTATTAAACTCATTAAATCATTTCCTCTCTTGTTTGATTTAAATTAATCCAAAAGTCTAAGTAAAAATAATTCAAACTTCCTAATCTTCATTAAATTGATCAAATCTTGATTAAATCTAATCTAATCTTCAAAATCCTCTAGCTTTTCCCACTTGCACAAATAAATCAATTTAATTAAACTCATTAAATCATTTCCTCTCTTGTTTGATTTAAATTAATCCAAAAGTCTAATTCAAAATAAGTCAAACTTCCTAATCTTCATTAAATTGATCAAATCTTGATTAAATCTAATCTAATCTTCAAAATCCTCTAGCTTTTCCCACTTGCAAAAATAAATCAATTTATTGATTTATTAAATCTTCATTTTCCCTCAACAAAGCATCTTTTGGAGGAATATTCTTCTATTTCAAATTCAAAATTTGAATGACATGTCCTTCCAACATGTCATTTACTCTCTCTTACAAGTCCTTCCAACAAGGCATTTACTTCTTCTTACATGTCCTTGCCTTAAGCCAAGTGGCATTTATTGACCTTCAATCAGGAAGGACACCAAAACCACAAAAAAAACCTATGCCCTTATCCATTTGATAGGAGCGTAGAAATGAAACCCTTCCCAAAAGGGTTTGAGATCCCTAAATTTGACAAATATCGTGGAACGGGTAACCCTAAAGATCACATCAGGGAATTCCAAGTACATTGCATGGAGGTGGCTTACGATGAAATGTACTTGATGAGATTATTCCCAAGAAGCTTGGTTGGAAACACTATTGATTAGTTTTCTTGACTTTTTGGAATAAATTTTTTTTAGGAAATCATAGATACCTTCATACAGAATTATTCCTTCAACACTCCCATGGAGGTTAGCTTATAGGAATTATCAACTCTCAAACAAGAGAAAAATGAATCATTTGGTGCTTTCTTACAAATATGGTGATCCAAAGCTAATCGAAGCAAGTGGTCCATGCCTGAGGAGCAACAAGTGGGAACTATCATTGCAAATCTTGATGGGCCCTTGGCCTTCCACCTCAAAGTGCAAAACATCACCACTTATGACCAGTTGATCCCTAGGGTGCTCAATATCAAACGAGCCCTTGCCACTCAGGGAGAAACTTCATCATATCAAGAAGGCCACTCATCATCTAGTTATCATGACAAACCATGAACATGGGAAAAGAATTTTAATGTAACCAATGATGGTGTCGTTGACACCAAATTTGTCATTAGTGCCCCACAGAAGAACAATCCACCACCCCAACAATAATGCCAAAATACCAATCAAAGTAATCGACAAGTCAATACTGTGGTCCAACCATCCCATAACAAAAACACAAAAAACATTGATAATCAGGGAGGACCACAACGAAACAAGTTCTTCCCCAAATGAAAATACACACCCCTTGGGGAACCTGCTGAAGCAATCATGAAAAGATTGGTAGATGAAAAATTGATAACAGTCCCTACACATAATAATTATCAGGAACCATGAGTCAAGCCACCATGGTATAATGAGAATTATCTTTGTGACTTCCACAAACTCAAGGGACACATGATAAACAACTACATGAGGCTCAAAAATATAATTCAAGACCTCATAGATGACAAAATCATAGATGTGGAAGCACCATTAGGAAATAAAGATCTCAAGATTTACACGAATCCGATGTCGAATCATGGCAACAAAGGAAACAAAGATCAAGACAAAGGAAAAGGGGCTTATAAAAATGTCAACCACACATACGAGGGTGTTGTCACTTGTTTAGAGGAGTTTTGTGGAGTCATCACCATCAAAGGGGCCTAAGCTAATTGTGGAGTCACCACAAGAGGTGAAAAGGTTACCATTGTAGCACCATCCCAACCAAGCAAAAATTCCACATCCAATCCAAGGTCTAACCCTAGTGGCTATAATGTCTTGGATCAATTCAAAAGAACCCCTGGACATATCTCCATCATGGAGTTACTCAAAATCTCATCGGCACACAAAAAGATTCTAGAAGAAGCTTTGGCATCATCCATTGTCCCCGTAGATCTAGATGCACCAAAATTCCAAGCTATGGTCTCAAGTATTACCACACCTAACATTCTTACATTTTCTAAACAAGAATTCCCCACACAACCATCTCATAACTGTGTGATTCATCTAGAGGTGTACGTAAATAAAAGGAAAGTCAAGAGAGTCTTGGTGGATGGAGGTGCAGGCTTAAATATTTGCTCCTTAAAGCTTCTAAAGAATTTGAACATTTCAGAGGACTCAATTGTCAAAGGTAAAGGTATCACAATAAGAGCATATGATGACCAGGAAAGGGTATCCCAAGGCACCATTCAACGTCTTATCCAGGTTGGACCCACCATCATGCAAACCAACTGTCAAGTCTTGGACCTCGATTTACCATACAACATTCTCCTAGGGCGACCATGGATACATGCAATGCAAGCTATAGCTTCAACCTTTCGTCAATGTGTGAAATTCACACATGAAGGTCAAGAGGTTACTATCCATAGAGATCCTGAGCCATTTTCCTACTGCAAAAATCTAGAGGCAAAATACTACAAGATCCTGCAAGTACCCAAGAATGATGAAGGCCCATCAACACCTTACGTGGATCCCGCCACTCTCACTTTTGCAACAGAGACACCCTCCATCCCCACCATCCCTACCTTTTCTGATATCAAAGTCATAATACAAGATGATGGTTGTGGAAACTATTCAATGCCTAAGAATGCTTTTGTAGTAGGAGAGCTACCATAATCTCCTAGATCAAGAGGATGACCACAATCACAAGAAGCTTCAACATCTCAAGGCTCCTATGAACGAAACCCCATCTTCACAAGTGTAGGAGATCTTGGTCAAGAAACATTAGAGGGGGACCTATCTCATCTCCTCTATTGAGATGATATACCAGCAGTTGAGTTGCCTATGGATGAAAGAAACAAAGGTATGAAGATGATGCTCTCGATGGGCTATAACCAGAACCAAGGGTTAGGCCAAGATAATAACGGGTGTGTAATACCCATTATACCTGAGAAGCAAATAAAAAATATTTGCATTTGTCATCCTACTCCTAAGGTAACTGTACTTGGTCAAGGTGCCCATGGTAGATGGAATCGAACGCCTCCTCAGGAATCTGTAGCTACTCCACAATCCTCCATGACTTTAGGAATGCCCACTGATTTAACTAAGTCACTAGAAATAGGATTACCTTTGCTGTTTGAGGATACTAATGTCCTTATGATTAGCACCTTGTCTTATGAGTCTAAAAACCAAAGCAATGAAATCCAATTAGTCTATCCCCAACTGATTGATTATGACCAACGAGGACCACCAATTCTTGACATGTTCGAAAACGATGAGGCACTCTCAGAATTCATGGGACTTAGGGATGACATTCCATGTGGGGATCATAAAGCAGGTTTTATCATAGAGCTGGATACACATGCATACTATGGAGAAACGATTGAATCCCTCAGTCGCAAAAATGAAAAATTGAGAATAATCTCCAAGTCCTTGAGTGAAAACCACCTTGTGGCACTCTCCAACTCTGAAAAATTAAAAAGAAAGGACACATCCAATGGTGAAAACCTCTCTAAGGTGTCTAAGGATGGGGGATTCAATCTTCCTCTTACAACTATACACCAAAAAAAGTTATCTATGCTAGCAGAAAAGTGCAACCCCATCAATCTAGGAACACAAGAAACTCCTCATATTACATTCTACGTTGATTCATTATTATACAAAGAACAAGAGCAGTTGGCTACCTTCTTAAAGGAGAGGAAGATAAAATTTTCATGGACCTATGCTAATATGCCAAGATTGGATCCAGAGGTAGTGGTTCATCACTTGGCAGTCTATCCTAAAGCTAAACCTATAAAACAAAAGTTGAGAAAGATGCACCCACAGATTGCTCTATTAGTCAAGATGGAAATCCAAAAACTACTAGATGCGAGATTCATACAAACTATTGCCTACCCTGAGTGGCTCTCCAATCTAGACCAGTTTCAAAACCAACTGGGGGCATAAGAATCTATACGAACTTTAGGGACTTGAACAAGGCTTGCAAAAATGATGATTTCCCATTGCCTAACATTGATATGATTGTAGACATGACCGCGGGGCATGAGATGCTTTCCTTAATGGATGGATTTTTAGGCTACAATCAGATAAGAATTGTAGAGGAAGACCAACATAAAACATCTTTCACTTGTCCTTGGGGAACATACTACTAGAACATAATGCCATTCGGCTGAAAGAACACCGGGGTCACATACCAAAGGGCCATGAGACTAATATTCCATGACATGATCCACAAAATAGTTGAGGACTATGTCGATGACATCCTAGGAAAATACAAAAAGAGGAAGGATCATATATCGGTCTTGAGTGCTATCTTTGACAGACTAGAAGAATACAAGGTTCGTTTGAATCCCAAGAAGTGTGTCTTTGGCATACAATCAGGAAAGCTGTTGGGCTACATAGTGTCAATGAGAGGCATTGAGATTGATCTGGAAAAGGTGAAAGCAATACTTGAAATGAAAGCTCTTAGGACATTGAAACAACTGAGAGGTCTCCAAGGCAAGCTTCAGTCAATTTGCAGGTTCATAGCGCAATTAGCAGACAAACAAATCCCTTACTCTCACTTACTCCACAAGGGGGTAATGTACAAATGGAATGACAAATGCAAACAAGCCTTCAAAAAAATCAAGGAATATCTATTAACACCTTCAATACTAAGGCCTGCAATTCAGAACAAACCATTGATCCTTTATATCTCAGCAATTGCAGCAGCCCTTGGTGCTCTCCTAGCACAACATGATGAAAATGGAACAGAAAAAGCCATCTACTACATCAGCCGTACAATGGTGGGCCATGAGTTAAACTATACATTCATTGAAAAATCTTGCATAGCAGTGGTGTTTGCATCCCAAAAATTCAGACACTACATGTTGGCACACATGATCAAACTCATAGCTAAAATTGATCCCCTAAAGTATCTTCTTTCAAAGGCAATGCTTACAGGAAGAATGACTAAGTGGGTAATGATATTATCAAAATATGACATTGAGTATGTGGAGCACAAGGCAATCAAGGTATAGGTCATTGTAGACCAACTGGCAGATGCACCTATCTATGCAAAGAACCCACTTGTTTCAGAATTTCTAGATGAATCCATTTTCAACATTGACATAGCTACTCACTAGAAACTATACTTTGATGGCTCCTACACACAACATGGGTCAGGAGCTGGTATCTTCTTCATCACTCCACAAGGGGATTATATACCAAGATCATACAAACTAGCATTCCCTTGTACCAACAACATTGTAGAATACGAGGCTTTAACTATAGGTCTCAGGATAGCAGTACAGTGGAACATTATGACACTGAAGGTATATGGATATTCACAGCTTATCATGAATCAAGTGAAAAATGAGTACCGAACAAAGGATGATAAGCTAACTCCATACAAAAGGCTAGTGGAAAATCTCAAGGAATCTTTTGTTGACATCACATTCGAGCAAGTGCCAAGAACCAACAATAGAGTAGCAAACGCAATGGCAAATATTGGATCACTCTTAGAGATCCCTCGAAATGTTTTGAAATACGACTTCTTAGTAGAGCAGCTTCTCGTACTAGCATTCAAGGTACCAGAGTTAGAATTTTTGGGTGAAATCATTGGTCCAAATGATCAGTGGTACCAAGACATTTACACATACCTTAGGATAGGTATCATTCCTGTCGATTTGCATTCAAGCCTTAGATGAACCTTTATCAAGAAAGCATCTTGTTTTGTCATTTTAGGAGAAACCCTATATCGTAGAAGCATAGAAGGAACATTAATAAGATGTCTTAACCCTGAGGAGGCTTCGAATGCCCTAACTGAGGTGCACAATGGCATCTGTGGTTCTCGTTCAAGTGGCATGACCTTGGCTAAGAAATTGCTGAGGAGTGGGTATTACTGGCCTACCATGGAAAGAGAGGCACATGAATACATCAAGAAGTCTCTACAATGTCAGCAACACGGGGACCTCATCCATGCTCCAGCTCAAGAGATTCATCCAATTGTCACACCATGGCCCTTTTCACAGTGGGGACTCGATCTCATTGGGAAAATCACACCCACCTCATCCAATAGCCACAAATTCATTATAACTGCAACTAAGTACTTCACAAAGTGAGTAGAAGCCATACCCATGATGTATATCACTGGAAAGCAGATCTCAAAGTTCATCCTGAACTATCTCATATGCCGCTATGGTGTTCCACAAGCCATTATTTCAAATAATGGGACACCATTAAAAAATCAGGAAGTCCATGACCTATGTGATAAATTCAAAATCCAACATCACTTTTCCACCCCGTACTATCCCCAAGGCAATGGCTAAGCAAAAGCTACAAATAAAACCATCCTCAAAATCCTTAAGAAAATAGTCAATGACATAGGTCATGACTGGCATTTGCAGCTTAATCCTACCCTTTGGGCTTACCAAACTAGCATCTACACACCCACTAGTGCCACACCATTTTCCTTGGTCTACAGATCAGAGGCCATCTTGCCCATTAAGATCGAGCTACCATCCCTTGGAGTATCATTGCAAAACCTCATCATGGACAAGGAGTATCGAGTTTCAAGACTGAACGAGCTGGAACTATTGGAGGAGTGATGTCTGGATGCTTTAAACCATCTGCAAGTGTATCATAATAGACTCAAAAGAAGATACAACAAGAAAATCAGAAGCAAAACTTTCCAAGTCAGAGAATTGGTGCTAAAAGAGAATCAGAAGAATGTCTTGAACCCAAATGGCAAGGGCAAGTTTGAACCCAACTGGCTAGGACCCTTTGTCATCACAGCAAGCTACAAATCAGGGGCATATCAGTTATCAACACCCAAAGGGGAACCCTACAAGAGCTAATGAATAGCACCCATCTTAAAAAAATTTATGCCTAAATCCTTCAAGGTATAGAACCAAAAAATCCAAAAAATCATAAAAGGTCCTAAAAAAATGGTTACTTCGACAAAAACTTGGCAAATAGGTGTCTTGGTGACAACAAAAAAATCAAAAAATAAGAAAACAGTAAAGAGAAAAAGTCATCCTCTAGTGAAAAACACTTCAGTGGCACTTTGGGCAAGTACCTTGGTGAAAACCTGGCAAACAGGCACCTTGTGTAAATAAGCACTCTCCATCCATCTTGGTCTCCATGACTTGCTTTGCATCATTCACTCACCCATCACATATCATTGCATTTCACCCTTCCATCTGCATCTGCACCATAGCTTGGTCTTGTGTTTGTGTCACGATTCCTCCTAGAGATACTCAACCCACTTAAAAGGTCAGTTTGTCCTACCTATATCAGAGTAGTATATCACCTCACACTGGGGGCACGTTCTCATCGGATCAGATTCGTGTATGTTCTTAAAGTCCATAAAATAAAAAAATCCAAAAACATCAAAAAAATCAAAATCCAAAAACAAGTCAAAAATTTAGTCAAAAAGTCAAAAATAGAGTCATCTTGTTGAACTACATCGTCTCTGAGCTGGAATGTAGGCAAGGTTGATCTTTGATCATCCTCAGAGACATTTAGGTCAATCTATAGGAGTTTGTCATAATAAATTGACATCTCATCATGTATATCATCATTTGTAAATTGGTCAAGTTGTCAGTCGAACTACGTGGTCTCTGCATGTATAACGTAGGCAAGGCTAATCTATTGTTCAGCCCTCGAGACCCCTAGGATAGGTCTTTAGGTTAGTCTCTTGGTTGAAATCTTGAAAAACACCTAACAAATTATAAAACTTCAAAATCAAAACATTTGCAAAATCCAAAAAACCCAAAAACAACCCCAAAACATTGTAAAACTCCAAAAACATCCAAATATTTGAAAAAAATCCATCCGCCTCATCTTGCTTACACTCGCGATAATCAATCATCCATAATAAATCATCATCACCCTCAACCTTTGGTAAAACTATCAGAAACAAGTCTAGCAGTCAAATGTGAAAACCTAAACTGTCAAAATCTCAAGTATAGGTTAGTCAGCAAGCAAGTTGGTCAACTCTTTTCTTATCAATAGCATATAAATCATAAATCAATTTCATCATCATTTGATAAAAGCATGTCCTAGGATCCATTCCAACTATGGGCACTTTTATCAAACCAACCACTTTGGGTAAATGAAATGATGTGTCATTAACATGTCCTAGGATCTGTTTTGACAATGGACATTATCTTTTGGCAATAAGTTTTGGCTCCTATTTTTTGAAACATCATTTCTCTCGACTAACGGTATGAAGAACATTAGTTTGTTTGCTCACTTACTTTATCTTGTTTGATTTATCTCATTGTGCTCATTCCAAGGACCTCTCGATGATGTCTGAACGAAGGATTTAGAGAGATAGGAATGGGGCAATGATCATTATCTTTTTTCTATTGTGCTTGTTGGATATCTTTGTAATATAACCTTGGTCATGCGTGCTTTTGTTTATTCTGTAGCAAGGGTGTTTTAAGTTTCTTGTTGACCACATAGAAAGGCTCATCTTCCTATGTTTTGGTTTGAGATATTTGAAATATTTGAACTATTTTCTAGATAGGGTTCCATATGTCAGGTGTGAACAAGAATACTCCTATCCGATTTTTTGAGTCAAATTCCATCACACTAGGTACAATACCATCCTGGTTCTCGATACCTTGATGCATTGTATTGCGTGTATTATCAAACATAAGGAAATTAGCCCTTTGAAAATCCCAACTCCACGGCAAGTAGTCTTCATCATTTGCATGATCATCACATTCTTTCATTCTTCTATCACATTCTTCTATCTTTACTAACATTTCTATCCCAGTTAGTACATGAAGCTACCCACAGCTAATGAATGTCCATTCATCTACATCAACCACTCCTCTCGCATTTTATCATGATTTTGATTGGCAATTGGCATTCCCATTCAACATCTCGAGGGGGCAATATACCAGTGCAATTCTTCTCACTGGGGCAATAGTGGGGCATCCAAAAAAATTAGAGAAATTTTGACTATTGATCATGACAAGATCATTCTTTGAATCAATGCAACAAGTACATTGCTTCAAAGAGGGGCAAAATGTAGACACGCAAAATGTACAAGTTGACATTGCGCATCTAAGTCTGACTACCAACATCATTTCATCCTAAATCATTCCCTGACCTAACCATTTAATTGAATATCTTTATTTGATTAAATTCATTTGTTTTCTTCTCTTAATTAAACAAATCATGTGTTTAATTAAGTCTCTTAAATCATTCTCCATCTCTTTTAATTAAATAATTAATTTTATTTAATTAATTAAATCTCTAAAGTCTATCTATTAAATTGAATAAATTAAAATCTTATTTAATTTAATCTTACTTCAATATCTTTAATTAAATAATCAAAACATATTCATTTAATTAAACTCATTAAATCATTTCCTCTCTTGTTTGATTTAAATTAATCCAAAAGTCTAAGTCAAAATAAGTCAAACTTCCTAATCTTCATTAAATTGATCAAATCTTGATTAAATCTAATCTAATCTTCAAAATCCTCTAGCTTTTCCCACTTGCACAAATAAATCAACTTATTCATTTATTAAATCTTCATTTTCCCTCAACAAAGCATCTTTTGGAGGAATATTCTTCTATTTCAAATTCAGAATTTGAATGATATGTCCTTCCAACATGTCATTTACTCTCTCTTACAAGTCCTTCCAACAAGGCATTTACTTCTTCTTACATGTCCTTGCCTTGAGCCAAGTGGCATTTATTGCAATTTTCTTTCCCCCTCTTACATGTCTTTTCTCAAAATTCAAATTCAAATAATGCATTTATTGGCACATTTGTCAAAACTTGCACATTCCTCACCCAATCACATTTGGACAAGTGGCATTTTGCCATTGGCCAAATCTTTGTCCCACATTGCTCTATTTTGGCTTTGTTTCCATTTCAACATTCTATAAATAGAATGCTTCACCATGCATTTGATCATCCACAATTATGCAAAGTTATTATGCACAAATATCTCTCAAATTCCATCCATCTTCTTAACTAGTTTATTGCAGATTTTGGAGCTCATTGAGGGACTTATTAAGTGGATCAATCACCTTCAATCAAAATTTGCATTCAAGCAGTTGGGAAAGGGAAAATCTTCACACACCTATTTGCACCAACTCTCCCATGGGATCAAGTGTTTGCATGCCAAATTAGGATTTCATACTTCCATTATGTTCTTCATTATTTTCTTTGTTTTATTTCCTATTTTTATCTTTGTGAATGGATTTGATGGGGAATCCTTGTTCATGCTTACAAAATGACTCTCTAACATTGTTTGTTGTTGTGTTGTAGGCACTTCGAATTGGGGTTCACAGTTACCTTCCATCTTTTGATCATATTCATGCTGAATTTTGATTCATTCAGCCTCACATGTAGCTTCAAACTAAGCTTGTTTCTGTGGATCAAGAGAAAAGAAAGGGTTTCTTTGGTCTTCTGGAGTACAAAGTTTTGCACTTGAATTATCTCTCCATGTATCATAGCAATTATATGTTTCACAATGTGCTCTTGGTGCTTTTCCTTTGTTTGTTATGCACATGTCCTCATTGATCCTCTTTCCTTTATCAACTCTATCATCTTTGTGTGTCCACTTACGGCTGCCAGTAGGGGCTCCAGTATGACCTCCCCTATACTGAGATCTTCTTCCATTCATGATGAACAACTGTAAAATTTTTGTGAGAGTCGCCACTCACTTTTATCAAAAATGAGAAAACACTTGATGTTTCTTATTCCTAGTGGAGTCTATATATAGTTCCTGACTCTATGATTAAGGCCTTGATTCTGAATGTATTCCCCAATAGAGTCACCAATTTGTTAGCTCTCAAAAATGTAGGCAAGATGCCTCAAGAGGCTGCCAATCTCTTGATACGCTTCAGGGTAATAGACAAGGTCAAGAGAACTCAGCCTTCTACTCTTTTAGATGTTGCTAAACGTGGGTGGGTGTACCTCTCTGAATAGTGTAGACTTAATTTGTGATTATCTCCTTACAACAATTTGTTTACAATGGCAATTGGAGGTGAACAATGAAATCCAACTTGAAAACGATAACAATATTTTGATCTAAATCCTAAAATGCTAAATTAACGAATATAAAGAAATTGAATGAGTTCAAAATGATGAAGTGCAAAGACCAGTGCTTTATTGGGTATGCGGAGTCAAATGAGATCAAGATGAGCAACACTTCTCTAGATAAAACTTAAATTATTTGGCATATATTCTATTTACAACTGGTATAAACATGCAATTCTATATTTACTAAGCTCTTCTTGAATAATCCGAATGAATCTCCCTGATTACAGTGACTAACTAAAAGGATTTAATCTTTATTTGAAAGAACCAATCAATCAACCACACAAGTATAGAAAATGTGCACTGATAAATTGAATACAAACTTGTTATACCAATTTAAATAATCATAAAGAATCCATCTTGGAGACAACTTAGTAATACTTTCATTAGATTCAACAAATAATTGGCACCAGAAAATTGCAACAACATCAACTGATTTTCATAAATACCTCAATTCTGAAATTATGCAACAATGGTCTCTGATTTGATAATTTTATTCTATTGTATCTACTTGTAGTGTACCGAATAATCTAATAACTACTGGTGATTTTACAATTACAAAAAGCCTATTTATACACTAGCATCAAGAAATTAAATCAAATTGAAAATCCACGTCGGCCCAGCACAAAATTTGGGCTCAAAATATGTCAACCTGCAATGGTTCTTAAGTATCTTCATGTTAGCCACAACATTTGTATTTCAGTTATTCATCAGTGAGACAATTGGTGAGACATATCGCTAACCATGCTGAAGGTAATTCAATTGCTAATCATCCCATATTCATTGTGCTCACATTTGTCGTGACATGTCTGAGTTGAGGGGATATCCTATAGATCAATTTATGTTTCCCTGAGAGTGCCTTTGCCTTTCTCATGTCGTCAGGACACAAGAGGTCTCACACCGAACCACACCTTTCATTTCATCCACTTTGCTATAGCTCATAGATATGGGGGAGACCATATGTCGATCATACAATGTTTCACCGAAGGCACCCAGTTATTCATATGTCATTGTAACAACCCCATTTTCATGCCAACAAAGTGACCTCGGCATTCCATTTGGTGAGACCCCAGGCACCTCACCAAGACCACACACTAAAACAAATAGGTCACACTGAGCAGTTATGTTTTGTTCTATTCACTTTCGCTAAGACATTTTGGCTTTCTTATAGACAGAAACTACATCGTATTATCAGCGAGACATAATGATGTCGGGGAAACCTCATGTAGAGTGCTCTTGTTTCACCAAAAGTTACCCTGAGCTATCCCTTTGTTTTCCAAGAGAAAATAGATCTCATGTCTAAGGCCATCTGAAAGAACCCTTATGCTCCATCGGTAAGACCTGTGCACGTCTCTATGACCCTTCAGCGAAGACATATGTTTGGCTGAAGAGGACACACATACAAAATGTCGGCGAGACCGAAGGTCACTCATCGATACCTCATACCTAATAGCCCAACTTACACCAATATGCACCCTCCCACCACCAGTCAACAAGACAATGTGTAATCTCTATGACATACTATGAAGGAAAGTGTCTCACCGACGAGCCTCATGTGTAATGTCAGCGAGACCGAAGGTCATTCGCCAAGACGTTTCATTGAAGGAAAAATCCCACTGATAGGCTCCTCCATGGTCACTGAAACACCAAAAGAGTCTTGCCAACAAACCTGTCATATATAAATGTTAGCATAAATACAACACAAGTCAGGGAGACATTCATGGACCTATGCCGATGTGGACCAAAAGGTGGAAAATGCAGACACGAATGGTAAATGGGACAAAAATGAGCCAAAGTATGAGCAAACATATCATGAAATGAAGAAAATATGCATATGGAAGGATTCATATGGAGACTCAGGGGTATGAAAGATATTAAAATTATCAAATTTTAATAGTTCCAACACTTGTTATCAAGAATACTTTTTGTCAAGTGTTAGACCATGATCTTGCATACAATATTTCATTGGGTCATCCTTGGATCCATGAAATGCAATCCATGTCATCCACATACCATCAATGTCTTAAGTTTCCTTATGATGGATAGGAGATCACAATACTAGCTGATAATTCTCTCAGTCAATCTTGTGCCAATATCAAAGCTAGTCAAGATAATTTGGTTCCCAACAATTGAGAAGTGCCTACTAGTACTTCTCCAAAAGTTGATACACAAATAATTCAGTTAACTAGAATCTTTGACAAGCAAATATGGTTGAAGGATAATGGTGTAGGAGAATATTCTCTTTGTCTGGCTAATCTCCCTACATTTCCTCGGTCACATGGACAACCTTCTATCACACAAAATCAGATATTTGTGGCATCAACATCAACAAAAACACCAATGAAACAAATTACAAAGTTTAATGAACAATTTGTCAAAGAGAAATTCCCCATGGAAGACTCTAAGGAAAGAGAAATTCTAAAGTGGCTCTATAAAGATAAAGATGAAGATGATGATAAAACAATTCTAAATGTTAAACTACCAACAAATCAATATGGTAAAGGATATTCAATCATTGAAAAGATAGGTTATGATGGTAATGGTCCTATCAGAAAGAGAAAAGGAGTAGTTGAGCCTATTCACCTTCCAAGACTTGCTGCAAAAGATAAGATAGGACTAGGCTATGATACTAACTCAAAGGAAATAACATCTAAACAGTCACATGATATTATCCTCACATTACAAGAAGGCTCTAATCTAAGGGAAGCTTGCTTGATAGCAATTCAAAATTTCATGGATAATAACTCTGATAGATTCTAGAGAATACGAATGGGACACCATCCACAACGATGAGTTCTAGAGGGATAAAAGGGTTGATGTGATAAACAATTATACACCTACTCCAATCAAAGGTGAAGGTTCAGGGACCCAACCACAAGAATCTAAACTACAACACAACTATGATTCTAGTGATATCGAATCATATTTAATCGAACAAGATTATCGTGAGGACAATACCATCACTGATCTACCTCATACCTCAAAGCCTATAGACACCTTCGTTATGAACATAACCATAGCTGATTTCATGTAGCTTAATGAAATACTACCGCTAATGCATCTCGATCTCATTGACTAGGATCTATCTAAACCTCTTGATGTACCTATATTTCCAACCGAAAAATCTATCATGACTTTCCTTTCCATAGATGATGTAAATGATTGTTCCACCGGCAATTTTCAGCATAGAGTCTTTAATGAGGAGAGTGTCAAGTCTCCTAGCTGCAAAAGTAAAAATCAAAAAGAAATATCTAATGGTGAAAACCAAAATCTAGTAGTGTTAGATCAAACAAAAGTGAAAACAAAGAGCATATCGGATGGTGAAAAACTTTTTAAGGCAACTGAAGATGGAATATTTCACACTCTCCTAGAGCATTACCATGAGTGATCACCTATCTTGATTTATCCTACAAAAGTAGTAAATCTTGAAACTACAGAAAAACCAAGGATTCTAAAGTTAGCTACATCAATGACAGATAAAGAAGTGTCAGGATTCATGGGACTTCTCAGAGAAAATCAAGCCAACTTTTCCTGGTCTTATGCAGACATGCCAGGTCTTGATCCTGATCTTATAATGCATCACTTATCCATTAAACCAGGAGTTAAACCTGTGAAAAAAAAATAGAAAGATGCATCCTCATGTTGCACTACTAGTTAAAGAAGAACTCAAAAAACTCCTTGATGTGGGATTTATAAGATCAATTGACTATGAAAAATGGATCTCCAACATTGTTCCTGTATCCAAGCCCGACAAACATGTTAGAGTGTGCACAGATTTCATAGATCTTAATAAGGCATGTCCTAAGGATGACTTCCCACTTCCAAGAATCGATACTATAGTTGATCTAACAATTGGCCATTCCATGTATTCACTAGTGGATGGTTTTTCTGGTTATAACCAAATGAAGATTGCACCTGAAGACTAGGACAAAACAATGTTCACATGTCCATGGGGGACTTACTATTGGAATGTCATTCCTTTTAGTCTAAAGAATGCCTGGGCTACTTAACAAAGAGCTATGACTACAATTTTTCATGACATGATGCACACATTCATGGAAGATTATGTAGATGACATATTGGAAAAGTCATACAAAAGAGAAGGACATCTTGAAGTGTTATCTAAAATATTTGCAAGGTTGGAAAGGTTTAAAGTTCACCTCAACCCCAAGAAATGTGTTTTCGAAGTCACGTCTAGAAAGCTCTTGGGATACATAGTCTCAGCAAAAGGAATTAATGTAGATCCTACCAAGGTACAAGTAATCATGGAAATTCCTCCACCAAAGAATATTAGTCAGTTGAGTTCATTACAGGGATGACTCCAATCTATATGTAGGTTCATTGTACAACTAGTGGATAAATGTCTACCTTTCACACATCTACTACATAAGAACATTCCTTTCAAATGGGATGATAAGTGTGAAATGGCATTTCACCAAATCAAGTAGTATCTAATAAACCCACTAGTTCTAGTACCACCAAATCTAGACAAACCTCTTATCTTATACATTGCTATGATAGAGACATCTTTAGGGGCATTGTTAGCACAAGAAGACTCTACACAAAAGGAACGTGCAATCTATTATATCAGCCGAACATTAATAGGTCATGAACTCAACTATAATTTCATCGAGAAGGCTTGCCTAGCAGTGGTCTTTGCTTCAAAAAAATTTTGACACTACATGTTAACTCATACAATCAATCTTGTTGCAAAAATTGATCCACTCAAGTATCTATTAAGTAAAGCTACATTGACAGGAAGGCTCACAAAATGGGTTATGATCTGAAGTGAGTTTGATATCCATTATGTTGATCACAAAGCAATCAAAGGACAAGTTATCATTGATCAACTGGCTGAGGCACCACTACAAGCAAAGCATCCCATGCACATTGAATTTCCAAATGCTAATGTCTTCATTGCATAATCCAAACAACCATGGTCATTATACTTTGATGGTTCTTTTACTCAACATGGATCAGGGGCAGGCATACTCTTTGTCACCCCTCAAGGAAATACCATTCCTCGGTCATATAGGCTAATGTTTCCATGCACTAACAACATAGTTGACTATGAAGCTTTAATCACTAGACTTAAGATAGCATTGGAATGGAGAATCACATAACTACAATTCTACGGTGACTCACAATTAGTCATTAATTAGATCAATGATAATTATCAAACCAAAGATGACAAACTATTGCCATATAAGAAGATGGTTAACGATTTCAAGAAGTACTTCATAGATATCAAGTTCACATAGATTCCACGACTTGAGAACAAACAGCTAACACCATGGCCATGATCGCATCATTGCTACAACTCCTAGAAAATTAGGCTCACTATGAATTTTTGGTGGAACAATCATTTGCACCTGCTTACAACACACCCAAAATTTAAATCATTTTTCACTTAGTAGGATCTGATTCACCTTGGTATGGCAAGATTTATGCATACGTAAAAGATGATAGCTTACCACTTGACTTATCTCATAACCAAAAGCACAATTTTATTCACCAATCCTCTCGCTATACTCTTATTGCTGACACTCTTTATTGCCATGGTCTTGATGGTACTTTACTTCGATGTCTTGAATGTGATGAATCTGACAAAGCTTTACAAGAAGTTCATGGTGGAATTTGTGTTACTCATTCGAGTGGACTGACCTTATCCAAGAAATTGATTAGAATGGGTTACTATTGGCCAACTATGGAAAGGGAATCATTCATTTTTGTAATGAAGTGCTCTAAATGTCAAATACATGGAAATCTCATTCATGCTCCCACACAGGAACTACAACCATTTATGCCGACCTACCCATTCTCTCAATGGGGGTTAGATCTAGTTGGAAAGATTCATACTTCATCATCAAATGGACACAAGTTCATCATCACAACAACATAATACTTTACCAAGTGGATTGAGGTAGTACCTCTCACTAAGGTTACTGACAAACAAATCTCATCGTTCATACTCAACTATCTCATTTGTCGGTATGGCATTCCCAACTCCATTATCATAGATAATGGATGACCATTCAAGAATTAGGATGTTGATGAACTTTGTGAATGATTCTATATACAACACAGACATTCAACACCTAATTATCCACACCTTATTATCCACAAGGGAATGGCCAAGCAAAGGCCTCAAATAAAACAATACTAAATTTTTTGAAGAAGATTTTGAATGATGCAGGGAAAGATTGGCATGTTCAACTTAATCGTGCATTATGGGCCTATAGAACTAGCATCCGAACACCAATGGGAGCAACACCATTTGCTCTTATCTATGGAGAAAAGGCTATACTTCCTCTAGAAGTTGAGATTCCCTCACTTAGAGTATCACTGATAGGTCTCATAACAAATGATGAATACAGAGTTTCTCAGTTGCAAGAGTTGGAACTCCTTGATGAGAAGAGACAATGAGCAACTGACCATTTAAAAGCATACCAATAGATGATTTCTCATAGCTACAATCATAGAGTCAAGCAACATACCTTCCAGGTTGGTGATCTTGTTTTGAAAGAAAATCCACAGAATCAACAAGATAGAGACAAGAAAGGAAACTTTGAACCAAATTGGTTGGGTTCGTATGTGGTCATAGCAGTATACAGTTCAAGAGCATACAAGCTATCAACACCAGAAGGGGACCTATTTGACGAACCCATCAACAACATGCACCTAAAAAAATATTGTCTGAAATAGTCATCGTACTCCATTAACGTCCTAAAGAAATACAAAAATAGTAGAAAAAGTCTTGAAGAAATACAAAAACAATAGAAAAAGTCCTGAAGAAATACAAAAACAATAGAAAAAGTCATGAAGGAATATAGAAAAAGTAGAAAAAGTCTTGAATTTTTTTTTAAAAAAATTAGAAAACATTAAAAAAAAAAATCAAAAAAATCATCATAGGGTGAAAACTTGGCAACAAGTAGTCTATTGAAAATAAAAATACAAAAACACAAAAAAAAAATCCAAAAAAAAAATTCCATAAAAACAAATAGTGAAAATCTGGCAAACAAACGCTATTTATAGCTCTCCATCTATTAGTTCATGTTTTGCACTTAACTTCTTAGCCTTCATTTTCAATGCATCTTTCCATCATCTTATGGCCATACCAGCTCAATACTATCATCATTTTCCTAAAGCGATAATGTCTTACCATGGCTTGATCAATATTATACATATCTATTTCGACAAGTTGTGTCAATACTGGGAGCAAACATTGACATACTGGGGACAATGAACTTTTAGAGTTTATTGAAACAAATAGACAATGACATATAATCCACTCAGGTAAACAACAATCAAATCCTATACATAGCTATCCAATCATTGATCTGTAACACCATAGTTTTCAGCTAAGTATCATATCATGACTAATATCTGGGTGATCTACAATCTAAATAATGTTTGGAAAAGCAGTGGTATATTTTGAACAATGGTTTTTTAATTTTTTGATATCATCTCTTTGGAGCACACGCGATGAGGTACTGAACTAGAGTAGCAAGGAAAAAAGATGATTTTTCTTTGTCTGTTGTCTTGATGTTAACTATTAACTTGGTACAAATATGTCGCGAGACATGATTTCTGCAGTGTATCATTCATGACAATTCCACATTTGCATCAGAAAGTGGTTAGTCTTTGTTTGTTTATGCAAGCAATGCTCAAGTCATCTCGGTTAAATTATACCTCAATGCTTGTGTTCACTTGCTATATCAAAAATCATGAAAGTTGTACTCAGATCATCATTTGGTGCTAATTTCCCCTCTGATGCTTGTACATACTTCCAACATTTTAAAATGCTTTATGATGATTCAAGAAGGCTAACAAAAAGCTCAACAAATAGTTGGTTTCATTTAGTAGCATTTCATTTCATTATATTTCAGTTAGTGGCATTTCATTTAGATCAATATACATATCTGCATATTGGATTCACATCAAAGTTTTGAAAGGCTGAACAAAAACATCAACGACTGTCATGTCTCTTTGGACTATTTGTGGAGGACATTTAGAAATTTGTTTCATTCATCATTATCATTTCATCTAGGTCCTATATATATCCTCTAGTTCATCATTTATCATTCATTCTTTTTATCATTTCAAGTACTTTATCATTTAGTTATCCATCATTATGCATTTGGCATTTTTTTATATATCACTTAGTTTCATTGCATACCATTGATCATTCTCATATCATTCATTGGCATGTCATTTAGATCCTTTCAGTTATCATTCATGTCTCCATTTAACATCATTTCTATTCATATCATTAACTTCTATCATTTTACTTCATTTCGACATTTCGTTTCATTTCATTATCATTTCATTGGCATTATCATCTCATTACACTATCATTTCATTTGCACTATCATCTCATTACACTATCATTTCATTACATTATCATTTCATTGCACTAACATTTCAGTATATCGCACTACATTATCATTTCATTTCATTTCATCTTTTATTTCATTTTTCTCATATCATTATCATTATCATTTCATAACATTTCATTATCCTTTTTACCATCATTATCATATCAACATTATTACCATGTCATTACATTTCATTACATCGTACATTTCATCTCATTTATTTATCCTACCATGCATTTATCATTTTCATATCCTTTTCCATAACCAAATCCACATAAACATAAACATCCATTACCATCACATCATCATTATTTATTGCATTAGAAAAATCCAAAAACAAAAACATACATTACAGTATGAGCATTTCAAAAATCCCATTGCATATTTTCATTAATCACAACATAGGACATCCACTTGCATGACATCATTAGTACGCATCATAAATCATCATCATTCGCATATCAAAAAAAAAATATATCATCATGAGGATATCATAACTCCTCTTGCATATCATGATCAGTCGTCAAATCATTTACATACATATCAAAATCCATATCACATCATGCAGAAATAAATGCACATCCATATCATCATCACATCAAGGCAACGCATCATCAAAACTCATTGCTGCTGCATATCATCACTCATAAAAAAAAATACAAGTGTCCAAATGTCCAATGAAACTCAATAGTCTAGAGAGATAAATGAGATATGATAAAAAACAATACAAACTCAGATACATCAATAATCCTACATCACAGGCTCGAGGATGGCTAGTGGACCCCCCTGATGGTGTTGGTCTCGAAGATGATGGCTTTCCACTCATCCCTACATCAAGATCCTGTCGAGGCCCGGTAACCCCCATGCTCTGTGTAGCTATTTGTGTTCTTCTCCTAGTCCTACTGTGGAACCATGGGAAAGGCTCTTTGTGATTAGGACACAACTCCTCGTATCCAACTCAGTAGTACTTATCCTCCCTATCAATCTCAAAGCCCTTTGCAATGGCCTCTCATAGTGACACACTCTTCATGGTACCCATGAGCCTCTAAGCAACACCCTCTTCCTTTGCTACCCTTCATCTAAATGAATCCCTCTCTACAATCAACTAGGCTACCTATGGGTTTGGGGAAGGAGGGTGTGCCTGTGCTTGTGCCTATACCTATGCATGTGACTATGCTAGCTATGTCTGTAGTTGTGCTACCAAAGCCTAATCCAATTGGCTCTGCAATTGCACTTGCTATCCCTACAGTGTCTACACCTAGGCCTACAAAGTATCTATCTATCCCTACTATGATGTGTAGGAAACCATGATCACTATCCTCTATCCGATACCAGTCCTCGGCCTCTATATAATTCGAACACCACAAAAAATTCATACCTCAGTCTGACTAGTCTCTACTCCCCACCTCTTCCCTCTTTGCCATCATCTCCATCACTATCATTTGAACTTCCATCCTCTCCACTCTCCTCATCCTTTCCCCCAATAGCTGCCTACTCACCACCTGCCTCATCCTCCTATCTCCCAACCCCTAGCTGTGGTACCACCAAAATGGGTGTTAGCTCATCTGTACATGTATATCCTGGAAACAGGTGGGTGTGATAATAAACTAAGTACTCCTCTGACATACCAGCATCCACAATATCTGATCTTCAATCCCATACCTTTGGCTGCAAGGCCATATACTCTGTATACGTGATCTAGTAAGAAATGTAAGGACCCTATCCAGGCTCATCATTGCACCATCCATAGTGTGCAACACCCTATGGCATACCTTGTGTAAAACCAAACTGTCTCTGTACTCATAGGGCCAAAAATATCTCTATGATGAATGGTGTGCAGCCTATTAGAAATCAAGGTATACCTACAAATGAAATCTCTAGGTGATTTGTATCCCACACATCACAATCAATATATGTCCTCCATATCATGGTATACATGTCATCCAGTGTCCATCTCCAATTCTCCACCGTGCCTAGCTATGGCTAGACAACTGTAAACAAATAAGCATACGCATATGGCCTTCTTGGCAGCCTAGCCCTTGGACATAGCAGTCTAGTAACAACAATATGCTCCCAAGCCCAGATCTGGAGCAGAGTAACCCGGTATGAAAAACTCAATGATCCCCTATAAACAACCTCATGTAAGTCATTATTTAAGTGGGCTAGCATGCCACTCCCCTAGGCATATCTTCATGGCTGACCCAACATCTACTCAATAATCCTCCCCATCCAACTAACAGCCCCTTTGACCAACCATCCAAACAAAGGAAGCCTCCGATGAAAACACCCAGCACTACAGGTAAGGCCAGATAACCTCTGAAGTCTACCTATGACACCCAGTACCCTACTATATGTGTGTTTCCATACAACCTCCTTAATGCATCTATGCCACCCAACTCCTTGTGATCATAGAACACTAGGGAACCTACCACTGGGATCCCCAAAATCCTATACACATCCTCTGGGGTCACCATCAACTCACCAATCAGAAAATGAAATGTGTTATGCTCATAGTGCCATCTCTGTGCTAATGCGATCAATAGTCCCATGTTGACCCGAATAGGAGGCATCACCAACAAAGATCCCAACCCACAACTCACTATAATTTGCACATCGACATGAGTCAAATCCTGAATCCTATCCCAACCCATGGGGAAACACTCTTTAATCAGGAGGTTTTTGAAAACCTCCTATTTTTGGTCATCACAAGGAAAATCAATTAAACTCATATCATCAATACATCTCAAAGAAATCTATCTACCTCAATCAAATTCATATCACAGTATCCATATCAATCAAATGACACATATTAGATTCATATCAAAAGACCCATATCAAGGAACTCATATCAGGCCATCAATGCACAAATCTATCTATCTGCACATAAAATCAATCTACTCTATCATCATTTACTATTTGTTTTCTATAGTAGGAATCAAATTTATCAACTCACACAATCATCATCCTATTTGTACTTCAATCATGAATGCAAATATGTTTTCACTAAAATCAATCTAATGTTTGTTTTCTATCACTAAAAGCAAATTTATCAAAATTCATCTCAATCATCTACTCTCTTTTTTTCATTCTTCTGGAAACAAAGTTATCAGCTATCTATTCCTTGTTTTCTATTTCAAGAAGCAAAGTTATCACTTTATCAAACATGATGACATGACAATTTTACTATCTATTAACTAAGGAAGCAATAAATTCATCATCATTTTCATCAAATCAACATTCTGTCTAAATTTCCTAAATGCACTATTTTGTGGCCTAAAAGCATTGAAACCCTAAATGCGCTATAGTTTCCCTCATATGTGCTAAAACTCCATATGTGCGGTTCTGTGCCCTGAAGGCGCTACATCATTTCCTGAAAGTGCTATTTCCCCAAAAGTGCTACTTCATTTCTCAAATGCGCTATTTCACCCCCTGGATGCAATCAAACCCTGTAAGCACTAATCTGCAACCTAAATGTGCTAATGTACCTGATTCAACCCTAGCCACCTATAAGCACTACTTTGTTTATCGCATGTGCTAAACTACTAAAATCCTCCAAGAGTTATTTTATCACCTAAAAGTGCTACAAAAACCTTTGAATGTGCTAAACTATTCCCTAAAAGCACTAAAATGGCTTGTTGATACCAAAAACCACGCTAAAATGCATTAAAAATTGACTGAAAACAAAAAATTTCAACATAAAAAGGTTTGAATTGACTCACCGGTGGTTCGTACACTGTTGGTCATTGATATCAATGGAATTGCTCGAATCTGTGTCAGAGATATGGGATCTCCATCACGCCATGTCACTATCAAAGCAAAAGGTTCCTCACAAGTCAAAAAGTGCAAATGACTTTTCTTTTTACCTTTTTACCTTTTAAGAGTAAAACCAAGTGGCTTTTTGGTGGCATATTTTTTAACTGGGGCATTTTATTTTCATCATTTATTGGGAGCTAAATCATTGTGTCCCTCTCATCATCCGACTTTTATCATCAACATTTTCTCATCCTTAGTGCTTTACCTCCCGAGGGGACATCATCAATATCAAAAACATATCAGAGTCAGATCAGGGGCAAAACAAATACAACAAATTTCAAAAGCAAGAATATTTTCTTTGAAGCAATGCATTTCACACATCGCTTCAAAGAGGCGTAAAATGTATATGCATAAAATTGGTCATGTTTGATTAATCGTGGCATTTAATTAAATATTATTATTTAATTAATTTCTCTAAAGTCCTCTACATATGATTAAATTTAATTAATTTAATTATATTATTCATTCAATTTATTCTTCTATCATGATTAAATAAATCAATCTTTATTTAATTATTCCACATTCATATGTCGACTTAATTAATTAAATGAATACACTTCATTTATTTTAATTAATTATCAGTTTTTGAATTTAATCAAGTCTTTTTTATTTAATTAAATTTAAATATTTCTTTTCAAAATCTTTCTTCTAATTCATTAAATATTTTATTTAATTAATTCCATTTACAATTCATTTCTTAAAAAGTTTAATTAAATATCTTTATTTAATTAAATATCTTCCATATCTTTTCAAATCATAATTAAATATTTTATTTAATTATGAAATCCTCCATTATTCTTCAAATATGGGGTAAATATTCTATTTTAAGGAAAGTCTCTATGTCACCCATAAATGAATAATTAAATTTAATAATTCATTATTTATCTTCTTCAAAATCTTTCCAAAATCTTGCAAAAAGATGATTTTTACAATTCATCTTTATCATCTCATCTTATCTCTTTTCAAAAAGAAAACAAAGTGTGTTTTCTGTTTTCTTCTATTTTTCTCTCCAGTCTTATTCATCTTCAACCATTTGATCTACCAGGAATTTTTACAGTTGTTGATCACATCAGCCAATCATAATCTTTCGAAAACTATATAAATATCACTGCCAATCCAAGCATTGAGGCTAATTATAGATTACTTGCATTTTTAGCATTATAGCATTTTAACATCTTAGCATTATCATTATCAGCTTTAGTATTCATATCACTATTGTAATCTTTCATCTTATGAATCATGTTTAGCACTAGAATAATCACATCTTAGCATAGTATTGTATGCATTCATATTTAATCTCATTCTCTAGGAAGACCATTTGTTGAGCCTAGCATGCAAATTTGAGAGCTAGCTAGAATCTACAAAAACACTAGAGATAGAGGATGATAGGATGGCATCAAAGATAGAAGAAACAGTTTGCATTTATTTTCATTTAAATTCTATTTTTAATATAATTTTCTATCGGTTTGTTTAATTTATTTATTTTTAATCTACATTTATCATACTCAAAATTGACCACACACATACTTAGGTGTCTTAATAGCAGGTTTTTTCTCATTCTCTTCTTCTTCTTCTTCAGTCTATTCTTCTTTCTCTTCTTCTTCCTTTTCCTTATTCTCCTTAGGTACATGTCCATAGATAGGATCATCAAGTTCAAATTCACTTATCTCAATAGGTTTGTGCATGTCTTCATCAAATTTCACATTAGCACTTTCAACAATATTCCTCAATCTTTTATTGAAGCATCTATATGCTTTGTTGGTAGTGGAGTACCCAAGAAAAATTCCTTCATCAAATCTAACATCAAACTTTCCAAGATTTTCATCATCTCTTTTAATGTAACATTTTCTTCCAAATACCTTGAAGTACTTCACAGTAGGAGTCTTTGTGATGTTGCCTCTAACCTGAAATCTATTAAGAACATAAACAACAGTGTGCATTTCCTCTCTCCAGTACACATCCAATATATTTGGTTCTATTGGGATTCTAAAAAACTTGCATTTTTCTGGCCTTGATTCATGTTCCCCATGAAGTTCCCACATCATAATTTCATAAGTAGTACAAATTGTTAAGATTTGTGTTACCATATCCATTTAACAATCTATGTTCACCAATGACCCCATCAAAGTGACCCTTGACACATATATTCCTCTAGTCATCATTGAGTAGGAGTTTCAAAATACTAGTCTATATTGGCAAGATCAAGGAAAGTCTTTTCAATCAATAGATCATAGCTTCTTAGCTTGAGTATTCTTTACATATTGGCAAGAAGTGAATTGAGTTATACCGATGGGAGGTCATGGAGAATGCATAATCGGTAAGACAATTTTTTTCATCTTACCGATGAAAGTTATCAGCAAGAACAAAATAGTTAGAGTGAAGTTGCTAGGTTAGTCCGATCTCTTAACTCACACCATTGGAAATTGCATTGGTGAGACAAAAAAATTCTTTTGCTGACAAGATAAAAGAACAACTATCAGGAAGACTTGTGCAATCAAAATGAATCACATAGATCTTGCCGACCATATTGGTTATGTCAATAATGAAAATTTCAGGAGGAATCTTGCCAATCAATTTGTACAAGGTGATGTGGTACATGGAGCTTATTAGAGAGACATGCACAATCAAAGTGATTTTTTCTGTTCTTTCTGACCTCACATATTACATCGATGAAGGAAGTTTTTGGGAGAGTCTGGCCAACCCATCTAAATGAAAGATGTACTAGATGGATATTTTGAAGAAACCAAATGACATTAAGGTAGTGTTTTGCCATGCTGATGATAGTACAAAGGGATCAATATTCTCTGGAGTAACACTAGCCAATGATGGAAGAGGGCTTCTAATGATCCAAAACAATTTCAAATTGGAGTAACTTCACAATGATCTTCCCAAAGTGGTTTGTGTTGGAAAATAGGAAAAAGGTCATTTGTGTAGCATTGGGCGAAGAATCACTCGGTCCTCCAGACCAAGGAGTATAAATCAAAGGTTGCTCCTCATTGAAAATATAGTTGGTTATGTCTTGCCAATCAAATAAAGCAAGGTTGGTGGAAAAATGATACACAATTTGACCAAGAACCAAGGGAGTCTCACTGATATGATCTTGTTATTCTAACATTTTGAAATTCAAAAAATCTATTGCATTCACAAAAAGAGATAGACATTAATGGCCACACAAATGTGAATTATGTATATATCTTTTGATTGAGAGAGGAATAAACAAAAGGGATTTTTTAGAATTTGCAACAAGAAGGATGAAAGATTAGACAAAAGCCAAAAATTTGAGTGTGGATGAAGATTCACAAGTAAGTTCACAAAGTCTCTTTACAATTGAAATTCTATTTCAATTCTATTATATTGAAAGATGGAAAGGTCAAGCTCTAATAAGATAAAGGGTAGAAAACAACAAGGTGAAAGTAGTCTGCCAAAAGGTAAAAAATAGAGAATTGAGACTGACAAGGAACCTAAAACAAAGGAGAGGAAACTAAACCAAGACCTCATTGACCAATTACCTGGTTTAGGACCAAAGGCCAAAAGATCTACATAGTTCAGTGTTCATGTTGAGAGGTTAGAAGATAAATGTGCACATGTGGGTGATATGTGGACCCAAATTAGGGGATATGAACTTTTTATTTTCCATTATGGTCAAGGAAATAGGTTTGACCTTGTATGCAATCCATGGAATTTCAATTTAGGAAAGCTTGTCATCCCAAATGTATTCATAAATATTGACCTTATAAAACTCCTAGAAAAATAATATAACCCTGATTTGAAAGCCATATGTGACCTGCAAGGAAATCCCTGTATACATTTGTCAAAAAATTCTCTTTGTGAGGTGTTTGACCTAGATGATACCTATGGTGAGCCCATAATACATGAGGATTTAGAGAAAGAATATTCGAGAATGGACACTACTTATAAAGGCTAGAGACTACCATTGCATAGACCTAGAAATTATGGGAATTTGGTACCACTTGAAGATGGGGATGGACCTCCTTTCCACATTGATCTGTTTGAGCCATACATGAAATATACCTACTTCTTAGTAGGGAAAGTAATAGGAACCCAGGTCCCTGAGGTCATGTCTATAAGAATGATGGTAATTGTTGCAGATGTACAATGTCACAATTAGAGGCCTTTTGATTATGCCTCACATATTTGCAAGGAGATTGATTCAGCATTAATAGCCATCAAGAATGGTGCTCCTATAATATATTTCAAACATTACTCTCTTTTCATGCATATGGCATTGTACTATGGGTAGGAATTAGGGTTGTGTCTGGGAGAATTGATAATAACAAAATATGATAAGAAAGGTCAACCACTACTAGTATAGTTATGGAATGCTATATTGGATAGTAGATTTGTGAGTTCTTGTTATGTGAATTTTGAGGAGCATTTTTTCAAAGTACTATACAAATTTTTCAATCATCCTTGTGATTATTCTTTAACTAAAGAAATTAAGAGATTTCTGAGGTCAAAATATTCCAATGGATCACCAACTATTGGTCACAATTGGGTGATTGGTACTGTTATGAAGATTCCACAATGAAGAGTGTATGGCTTTGAAGGCACACCTTTCTTTATCCCAAGAACAGTACTAGATAGAATTGCATATTTGGAAATTGTTAGACAACTAGAATTGCATAGTGTTATGAATTTGAGTTCTTTTGAGAAACAATCATTTATGCCAAGTACACTATGTTTTGGAGATTTCACTATCTTTTCTAAGGAGGGATATGATTTAATTTTAAATAAATTATCTTAGTTCAATTTGAAGAAAGCATCACCAAGAAAAGGGTTTGACCCTGAAGGCTACATTGATTTTTCTAGAAAGAAGGTAAATTTGGGCGGATATGCTCATATACCTTAACCACAGGATGACATAATTAGAAACATGGAAGAGAGGGAGGTAGGATTAGCCATTGATGAATACAACAGAAAGATAATGGAAGAGATAGAAATGCTATCCTCTAGTGAAGAGTTCTTTGGTGAACGAGAACCTTAGGTTCCAACTGAAAAGATTTCAAAACTAAGAATAGAAGGATATCAATCCCCAAACAAAGAGAAAGAGGTTGAGGAAGTGTCTGATTGAAATGCAAGGAAATTCTCCTATAGGTCTTTAGTTTATGATGATGAGTTTATCAAATCTTCTGAATTTAGGTCATTTTTGTTTAAGCAAAAGGGGAAAGCAATCATGAGAGTCTGTTGTAGATATTACCACTAGCAATGAGGCACAATTATTGAAGACATTGAAGTTAGAAGTGGAGAATGAAATGAAAGATATGACTCTAGAAAAGGGAAGAAGGTTGTTAGAAGAATCTAGCATTATGATATTCCTTGGCTTGGATTTGAATTCAACTCTTGCCTTTGACAGTTTTTTACACAATAATGGTGCAACACACAAGTTAATCCTAGGAGTTACAAAAGTGTATGTAGGGTCAAAGTACAACCCTGATGAAAATTCTCTCATGATTTGGGATTTATATCCTCCACATAGGAAATCAGTGATAATTAACACAGAAAAGGATTTTGGCCATGTGATGACACTAAAGGTTGGAGAAGTTGATCCAGTTGCAACTATTGACATTGGCATCAATGTTACCAAACTGAACAAAGCACAAATTCAAATGTTTATCAAAGAAATGGATATGTACAAAATAAGTAATGAGAAAATGCTTAAGGAAAATTATTTTCTAAAGGATATAGTCAAGGGTACAAGGTTATGGACTCAAGGAGAAATCTCCCAGACAACTTAGAAAAAAAGGAAGAATCAGATATATATGCTCAAGCCAAATTTGATACACTTTATGTAGTATTCAAGAAGAGACATTCCAATTTAATGCTTTTTATGAGTAAGCTCTAGGGAAAACATTAAAGGATTTATGATACAAATCAAGAGCACAAAAGGATCAGTGACAAAATTCAAGAAAATTTTGAGGAAACACAAAAGAGAGATACTTCTAATAATGAAGTTGTCACTGCTGCCAAGGAGATCATGAGAAAGAACAAGGCTTACCATGAGGAACTTCAAGGAGATGCAAAGGGATTTTCTAATGTTGCAAAGGAAGGGATATCGGTGTTGTTTAGAAGCAATGGAAAGTTAAAATACAAGACCAAATGGGTTGAAGAATGGAGGTTGATGTTACATAAAACATTGGAAGTAGCCACAAGCAAGGACTCAACATTGAATGAGGCATGTGAGCAGATGGAAAAGATGGTGATCATGGAGATGGCAGCCAAAAACTTATTAGAAGATGCTGACACCCATGCAAGACAAGATTATTTGGATCACTTGTTAGAATTCCATCTATGCCTAACTAGAGCCTAATTCATTATGTTAATTGTTGTTAAATTCAAAATGTAAGGAAAATTAGATGTGGAAAAAATTCTCCTAACATTAAAACCTCAAGGAAGAATGTAGATACACTTTTAAATTTTACAATTACAGTCAAATTGAGATGCACATGAAATCAAGAACATAAACAAAGTATTTGACACACACATATGGACACCAGATATACGTGGGAAAATCCTTATAGGAGAAAAAACCCACCACACCAAGATAAATCACTTTGTATTACAGTAATAAAGATTACATACAAGTATTAGACTTATCTTTCTGATGTCATAATACAAAAACATTCACCATGAACAACTTTGTACAGGAACCTTCAATTTTTTAGTCTACACAAAATAGAATTCATCCACTGATACAATTTGAACTGTTCATCCAACTGTTGATCGAACCAACCAAACCGATCCAACCGAGCATCATATTCTATTCCAAACTATATTCATGTCACCCCTATCTATCAAGCTTCCGCACAGAACTACCACAAGGAATTGTCTTCCAACGGTTCCCATTCGACATCTCTGATTGGTCCATGAGGTTCCACATAGGAAAGTCTTCACTCGGTCAAATGGCTTCACATTGTATTGACATGTCGGTGAGACACAAAATTTGTCTCCCTAATGCCCAAAAGCTCCATATTGATATCACCAAGAGTTCCCCTATCGGCAAGATATCATACCAAGTCCAAAAGACTATCGCTAAGACCCATTGCTTTCAAAGAGACATCATACAAAAGCTCCATAAGTCACATAGACATGATTTTTCCATCGGCCATACATATCACTATCGCCAGGAGGTTACCTCGATGTTCAACAAATGCTCTGAAGTATTCAATAGTCAGCAAGACTATCATCCTTCACTGAGATTCCACTCTGAGATCTTTAAGTTACATCAAGCACCGAATAGTTGGCAAGACTTAACACTCTCACCAAGACCTTTCCCCGATCACCTTGAGTTACTCCGATGAACGTTTGGTTGTATCCCCGTCGGTGAGACCTTTATCGTTTGCTAGGACTTCTTCCTGAAGCCCTTTGAGTTACCCCAAAGCCTCCAAGTGTGTCCCCATCGGCAAGACCTTCGTCGTTCACTGAGATGTCTTCCCAGGACATTTTGAGTTACTCCGAAGGAATACAGTCAATGTGATATTGCCTCATCGGTAAGACTTCTTACCGATAGTATTCCTTCCAAGCAGAGTTCCTCGATGACTCTAAACCAAATGTTGTCAATGAGATATTAACACATTACTGAGAGCTCATAGAGATCTCCCAAGACTCTCCCTAATATTTGATAGAATGGCTTGTCAGCTAGAGATCTCTACGAGCAGTGAGAGGTCAGAACAAACAAACTGTCACAATGATAGGCTCCAATGTAAATGATGTTCGGTGAGACTCGTGCAAGTTCATAGCGACCTAATGTAATTCAACAAGATTACTACTGCTAGTTGGACAGACATGATGGATGTCACACTGACTTTTCCCCAGTAGAGGTTACAGCTTGTGATGATTGAGACACATATTTCCAACAATCTCCCACTTGAAAAAGATCACACAGGCACCTGTAGAGCACAACAAAACTTATTGAAAATCATGGGCACTAAGGCCCATTGAAATGGCACACCACCTGAACTTTTCTATGCTCACTAGCTTCATCAATGCATCTGCAAAATTCTCCAAAGTGTCAACCTTTTTCAAACTAACCTTTCCATCCTCCACCATATCTCATACAAAGTGGTAATGTACATCTATATGTTTCATCCTGGCATGGAAAGTAGGATTCTTTGCCAGACAAATTGCACTCTGACTATCACAGAAAATAGTTATTTCCCATACATCAAAACCAATGTTAGAACACAAATGTTTTAACCAAATTACTTCTTTACAAACATGAGTAGTTGCTATGTATTTAGTCTATGTAGTGGAAAAAGTGAGTATAGCCTGCTGCTTACTCATCCAACTCACTACACCACCATTCAACATGAAAGTATATCCACCAGTGGATCTCCTACTATCAATGTCCCCTACGCAATCAGAATCTACATATCCATGAATGCTGAGGGTCCTCTATGATTTAACCAAGTTCCCATGATAACACAAAGCAAAATTTGAAGTCCCCTTCAAATATCTAAACACTCTCTTCATAGCATCCCAGTGTGTTCTTCCTGGATTAGCCATAAACTGACTAAGAACTCCCACTGCTTGGGCAATGTCTGGCCTTGTATAGACCATTGAATATATAAGATTGCCTACTACACTAGCATAGGGTACACTGGTCATGTCCTCCATCTTAGTAGGATATTTTGGATAGTCTTCAATAGATAGCTTCGTTCCCTGCAAGACAGGAACAACTAACTACTTGCAATCATTCATGCAAAATCTCTCTAGAATAGTCTTGATATACTTACTCTGGCTGAGCCAAATTTTTCTACTATTCCTATCCTTGGTTATCTCCATCCCCAGAATATACCTTGTTGCATCAAGATCTTTCATTTCAAACTTAGCAGACAATTGAGACTTAAGATAAAAAATGATTAGCTTACTATTGCCTATGAACAACATATCATCAACATAGAGAGTAATAATAAGAACCTGATCACTTTCAACTTTATAATAAACACAATGATCAGATTTTGATCTCACAAATCCCAAAGACAATACAAAAGTATCAAATTTCTGGTACCACATTCTAGGTGACTGCTTTAACCCATACAGAGACTTTTTTAATTTGCAAACCAGTTTCTCTTTACCTTTTTCAACAAAGTGCTCAGGTTGAGACATATAGATTTCTTCTTCAAGATCACCATGAAGAAATGTTGTTTTCACATCCATCTGTTTGACCTCTAAGTCATACGCTGCTGCAAGTGACAAAAGAAATCTGATAGATGTCAGCTTAGCTATAGGAGAGAAAATTTCTCCACAATCAATTCCCTCTACCTAGGAATAACCCTTTGCAACCAATCTTGCCTTATATTTTTCAACACTGCCATCTAGACCAATCTTCTTTTTGAATACCCATTTGCAGCCAACAACATTTTTGCTTTTAGGCAATGGTACCAAACTCTAGGTTTCATTATTTTCTAACCATGCCATTTCTTCATTTGTGTCTTCCAACCAAGAGTCTAAATTAGACATTTTAAATGCCTCCTTTCAGTCCTAGGCTCATCAGTGCTAGAAATTAAAGCATAGGCACAAGTAGAATCTATCAAAGAGAACCCATACCTATCAGGTTGTTTTCTTTCATAGGTTGACCTCCTCACCTGCTGAGGCTGAGGTTCTTCTTCTTCTTTAGAACTTTTAGAACTGCTTGAGCTCTCCTCAGTTTTAGGTACATTTTGAATCTTCAATTCCTCTTTCTCTAGAGTAGGAGGAATTCCAACTATATCTTTATTGTTTTTTGACTTTGTCTTTGACTGCAGATCCAAGGTGGAAGGTTTCAACTCATGAAAGATTACACTTCTACTGTATACAACCTTCTTTGTATTAGGATTCCAAAGCTTGTATCCATTTATGCTAGCGCTATAGCCAATAAAAATACATTTGATAGCCTTGTTCTCCAACTTAGATCTTTTCTCATATGACACATGAGCATATGCCTCACAGCCAAAAACAAAAATATGTCTTAAAGAGGGCTTCTTACCAGACCATGCTTCCAAAGATGTTTTCTCAAAAAGAGCAGAATTTGGATAATGATTAATTAGGTAACATGCAGTAGATACAACCTTAGCCTAGAAATTCTCCTCCAAGCTAGCACTACTGAGCATACTTCGTGCTCTCTCCATCACTATCCTATTGAACCTTTTTGCAACTCCATTATGATGTGGAGTATAAGGTGTAGTCTTATATCTTTTAATCCCACGGTCTTTGTAATACCTTTTGAAATCGTTAGAACATAATTCACCGCCATTATCAGTCCTTAAGCATTTAATTTTTCCTCCAGTCTGATTTTCTACAAGGTTCTTAAATTCCTTAAATCAACTAAACACTTTTGATTTACTTTTCAAAAAATAAACAAATGCTCTTCTTGAATAATCATCAATGAACGACACATAGTATCTTGACTTAGACAAAGAAGGAACATTCACTGGACCAAATACATCAGAATGGATATAATCTAGCAAACCAGAAGATTTATGAGGACTGATATAAAATGAAACACGGTGTTGTTTTCCATATATACAATGCTCACAGAAATCAAATTCGAGATTACACTCTTCAAGCCCCTCAACCAGGTTTTTATTCTTCAAGGTTTTTAAACCTTTTTCTCCTATGTGGCCTAGCCTATGATGCCAAAGCATAGTCTTCTCTACTAGAAGTTTTACTTCCATAGATTTTACATAATTAGGGATATTTCCCTCTTTACCTCTAGAAGTAGCCTTCTGTGACTTTACAGAGACACTGTTACATTGAACAACCTATGCATCCAGCTTGTACAGGGTACTAATTCAAGCACCTCTAGCTAGCACTAATGAACCTCTAGTCATCTTGCAGCCATTTCTAGAGAACATGACTTGTAATCAAATATCATTCAACTTATTGATAGACAATAGATTTCAAGCGAGACCTAGTATGTGCATAACATCATTAATTCCCTTCACTCTACCATCAGGGAATTGGATTCTAACTCTTCCACGGGCAACAATTTCCAAAGTTGAATCACTTGCCAAGTACACCTTTCCACCATTATATTCTTCATACTTTGTGAACCATTCTCTATGAGATGTCATGTGGAAAGATGCTCCAAAATCAATCAACCAAACATCATCCGATGCCTATGTAGCCAAGGCTACAATGAAGGAATCTACATCAGTATGAGAAGACTCATTGTCAAAAGAATACTTCTTCTTCTTCTTCTCCTCTTTACAATCCTTTCAGACATGACCAGGTTGCCCACAATTCCAACACTTCACCTTGGACTTCTTGCTAGGAGACTTTGATCTCCCCTCTGATTTTGATTTAGACTTCTTGTCCTTCTTCTTGACTTTATCTTTCGACCTTCCTCTAACAGCAAGAGCCTCCTTCACCATCTGAGAAGATTTCCTTCTCATCTCTTCTGACAACAAAGATGCAACAACATCTTCCATCTTGAAACTGGATGTTGTACTCCCAATAGCCATCACCAAATGATCCCAAAAGTCTGGAAAAGAACACAATAGAATCATACAACAATGCTCTTCTTCAGTCTTCACACCAACAAATGTTAAGTGTGCAATCAACATGTTGAATGTGTTCAAATGATTAGCTATAGACCCTCCTTCTTGAATTCTAAAACTATATAGCTTCTTCCTTAGGAATAGTTTATTCACCAAGGACTTCCCCTGATAAATAGATTCTAGTCTGTTCCACAAACAAGATGCAGTCTTCTCTTCATGTACATTGAGAAGAATGGAGTCTACCAAGTAGAGCCTTATCAGCCCCTTAGACTTTCTATTTGCAAGGTCCAAATCTTCTTGCTTCATTCCTATAGGTTTAGTTCCAGACATAGCAAGCCACATATCACGATCCACTAAGAGATCCTCTATTTTGAGTTTCCACAACTCAAAGTTTCTGCCATTGGACTTCTCTATTTCAAACTTTCTTGATGTGCTAGCCATCTCAATTTGTAATTAGAAATTGACAAACTTCTACAGGACTCCCACTGAATAGAAATTGACTCAAAAAACCCAACGTACCCGCAAGGATAACACAACTGGCCAGGATCTGATACCACTTGTAAGGAAAATCAAATGCATAAACAATTCTCCTAACGTAAAAACCTCAAGGAAGAATGCAAATACACTTTTAAATTTTACAATTATAGTCAAATTGAGATGTACATGAAAGCAATAATAGAAACATAGTATTTGACACACACATATGGAAACTAGATATACGTGGGAAAACCCTTATAGGAGGAAAAACCCACCACACCAAGAGAAATCACTTTGTATTACAGTAATAAAGATAACATACAAGTATCAAACTTATCCTTCTAATGTTATAATACAGCAGCATTCACCATGAACAACTTTGTACATAAACCTTCAATTTTCAGTCTACACAAAATATAATTCATCCATTGATACAATTTGAACTATTCATCCAATTGTTGATCGAACCAACTGAACCAATCCAACTAAGCATCATATTCTATTTCAGACTATATTCATGTTGCCCCTATCTATTGAGCTTCCTCACAAAACTGCCACAATGAACTATCTTCTAACGGTTCCCATTCGACATCTCTGATTGGTCCATGAGGTTCCACATAGGAAATTCTTCACTCTATCAAATGGCTTCACATTACATTAGCATGTTGGTGAGACACAAAAAGTGTCTTGCCGATGCCCAAAAGCTCCATATTGATATTGCCAAGAGTTCCCCTATCAACAAGATATCATATCGAGTCCAAAAGACTATCGCTAAGACCCATCGCTTTCAGAGAGACGTCATACCAAAGCTCCATAAGTCACATAGACATGAGTTTTCTATCAGCAAGACATATCGCTATTGCCAGGAGGTTACCTCAATGTTTAATAGATGCTCTGAAGTATTCAATATTCAGAAAGACTATCATCCTTCACTGAGAGTTCACCTCAAGGTCTTTAAGTTACATCGAGCACCGAATGGTTGGCAAGACTTAACACTCTCGCCAAGACCTTTCCCTAATCACCTTGAGTTACTCCAATGAATGTTTCATTGTATCCCTATTGACAAGATCTTTATCATTCACTAGGACTTCTTCCCAAAGCCCTTTGAGTTACCTTGAAGCCTCCAAGTGTGTCCCCATCGGCAAGACCTTCGTCATTTGCTAAGATGTCTTCTTGGGACATTTTGAGCTACTATGAAGGAATACAGTTAGTGTGATATTTTCTCATCGGTAAGACTTCTTATCGATAGTATTCCTTCCACCGAGAGTTCCCCGATGACTCTAAACCAAATGCTATTAGTGAGATATTAACACATCGCTGAGAGCTCATAGCGATCTCCCAAGACTCTCCCTGATATCTGATAGAATGGCCTATTAGCCAGAGATCTCTATGAGCGGTGAGAGGTCAGAATGAACAAAATATCACAATGATAGGCTCCAAAGTAAACGATGTTCAGTGAGACTCCTGCAAGGTCACAGTGACCTAATTTGGTTCAACAAGATTACTACTGCTAGTCGGCCAGACATGATGGATGTCACACCGATTTTTCCCCAGTAGAGGTTACAACCTGTGATGATTGAGACACATATTTCCAACACAAAAGACACTTATGAAGAGTCATGTCCTCTTTAAATTATTGATAAATATGTTGGAAATATAGTGATAAAAGGATATGGGCAAATAGGGAGAAAATAGGAGATATAGAAGAAGCATTTTCAAAATGTTAGTCATATAAATTATACTAAATGGACATTGATGCATGTATAAATTTTTTCTGAAATCAATGAAAGATCTTTAGTTCTATGTGGTGCTATACTAGTATCTATTGTTTTTTGATCTAAAGCAATTACTTAATTGTCTCCATATTGCTATTTCCATGTTATTTGGAGTTTTATATCCAAGTTGATTTTTTAATCCCATAAATTTTTTTTTTTGTTGTTGTGTGGTCAAATTAATTGGTTTTTTTTCAAGAATTAAATCCTTTTATTTTACTATAGTAACTTTGGGGTAAAAATTGGATAAATAAAGAAGAATTGGGTAGTTGATATGATTATGAGGTTGTCTCCAAGTTGATGCTATCCTTTTATTCAAGTTAATGTTAAACTTATGTGTAAATACATATTTGTTGATATTGTGTGTTTTTGTTGATTGGTTCCTTCAAACAGGGATTAAAAATGCTTTTAAGAGATCATAGTAATTTGGTAGAGTCAATTGGATTAGTCACATCCTTACATGTTTGTATAAAGTACAAACAAATTAAAGTTCCAAACAATTAGAATTAAAACTACAATCTACCACCAAGTATAGAATTTCATTGATTCCACTCACCCAACAAAGCACAGGTCCATCTCATATTTCATTCACATTTACATTTCATTCATAAATTATTCATTCACTTTCATACTTTGAAATTCCAACTATTACATTAGGAGTAGAAGTAATTAGCAAGTTGTCATCTTTTGCATTTTATGCCACTATGATAGATCAATTAATTCAGTAAAATCACACAATTCTCAATTTGCTTTAGCAATTAGGGTCCACCCACCTAGGACTAGCAGAACCTAAAGTGCAGAGAATTATTAGCCACATAGGTTACTTCGTTCAATGGTTCAAAAACATTGCAATTCTAGTCATAGAGCCTGACATCCTCTTAGGATTTGTAATCTATATTTTTGAGATCCAATAGATTCTTTCATGATGGTTCTTGTAGCTCCCTGTATCGTTTGGTTTTTCTTGTCAACTACCCCATTTTGCTGAGGGGTTCTTAGAGAAGAAAATTTTCCTTTCATGTCCTATTGTTCACAAAATGTATTAAACTCACCAGAAGTGAATTCTCCACCTCTATCAAATTCCAAACATTTGATTCTCAAATTCACTTCATTTTCCACTCTTGCTTTGAACACTTTAAACCTATCCAAAGCCTAAGTATTCTCTCTAAGAAAAGAAACACATGTCATTCGAGAATAATCATCAATAAGGAGCATGAAATACCTATCACCATTAAGAATTCCTATTCTAGTCAAACCATAGAGGTCAGTATGAATTAACTCCAACATTTTGATAGTAGATTGCTATTTTCCCTTAAAGTTGCATCTTGTTTGTTTCCCTAACTAAAAACTTCTACAAATAGTATTAGGAGGCTTTGTGATTCTAGGTAGAACTCAGACAACATCTCTTGAATTGATTCTGACCAGATTATCAAAGTTTACATGTCCCATTCTTCGGTGCCTTAACCAACTTTTATTAATTTGTGATACAAGGAATTGACCATCAATTCCCTTAAGCTGATAGATGTTTCCATGAGTTCTCCTTCCAACAACAACCATATCTCTAGATCCTTTTCTTATTTCATAGGTATTATTTTGAAACACAAGTTTAAAACCATTGCTACACATTTTTCCAACGCTCAAAAGTTTATGGCTCAAACCCTTCACATAATATACATCATCAGTTTTGTGTACTCCATTAAAACTAATTGTACCTTTCCCACAAATCTTAGCTCCTGAATCATCACAAAACATGACCAAACCACCATCATACTTTTCAAGTTTAGTGAACTTACTCTTATCTCTAGTAATCTGATTAGAGCATCCACTATCAATTACCTAGTAGTCTTCATCCTATCTTGCATGAAAGGTGGTGAGGAAAGTACCTTCCACCTTATTCTTTTTGTTCTCTGGAGAATTCTTCCTTGCACATTTTCTAGGGTGAGTAGATACAATTTTTTTTCCAATGATAAAAACAAACATTCACTATCATCACCCTCATTTTTAGATTCATCATAAAAAAAATTGGCTTCTTCTTTAACATAATACAACTTCTTGTATTTCTTATCCTTTCTATCCTTATCTTTATAATCCTTGTTCTTCTTATGTAAGCTCTATTCAGATATCTTGAAGCATAATGGCCAATATTACCACAAATGAAAAAAATTAAAGGGAAACACACCTTTATACTTTTTGATACCTTTCTTCAACTTTCTGGTGAAATTTTCTTCCAACTCATAAGAACCATCACTATTTGAATCATCTTCAATATTCATTGCCTTAAATGTTGTTTCTATTTTTTCTTCTTTCCTGAAATTTCTCATCTCAAATGTTGTCAAGGTGCTGAATAATTGTTCTTTACTATAAATTTTAGGATCATACTTCTCTTCAATTACTGAGATCTTATCACTGTAGAAATTAGGTAGGTTTATTAAGATCTTCTCAATTATATCTTCATCTGTCAGGTTTCCCCCCTGATTCCTAACTTCATTTACTGTCATCTCAACCCTCTAGAAATAACTTATAAATTCTTCACCGTCCTCCAATTTTTAGATTCTCATATCTGTGCTTTGCTACCAACTTTTTTGTCAACTTTACTCTTTCATTTCCTTCATACAATTCTTCCAAATTCTTCTAGACTTCATGTGTAGTTCCTAAAGAAAGATCCTTAGTTTTCTTAGTTTTAGATAAAGCATTGTAAATAACATACCTCTCTTTCTCATTCTCCTCATATGTAGAAACCTCATCTGTAGTAGTAGGACCACTTTTCAGAGCAACATACTTCATCTCAATAGCCTTCTAGGTCTTGTAACCAAGAGAAACAATATATCCTCTCATTTGCACTTTCCAATCATTGTAATTAGATCCATCAAACATAGGGATCACCAATGTAGATGCCATCAGATCTTCCTTAAGCACTTAAGCTCTACGCCAACTAACTACAACTCTGGTACCAATTGTTAAAAATGCTCAAGACAACTAAGAGGGGGTGAGTCAGTTGTCACCAAATTCAAATTCAAAACTTTAAATACTTATTAGCTTCACATCCAAACTGTTCTATTATTAGGTATGAACATGAAATGCAGATAATAGAAAGTAAAATCAACACAATGAATACTAGATTTTATGTGGAAAACCTAATGAGGTAAAAACCACAGTGATGATTAAATCACAATATAAAGAGATAGCAAGATCGATTACAAAGGCTCACTACCCAAAAGAGGACTCACTATTCAAATACAAAGGCAGACTTCCTACAGAAAGGACTCACTATTCAACAAGGAGGCTCACTGCCTACTAATACAAAAGAGAACAAAAGATCCACCATAGAAATTTATACACATCCGTAGCCTTGATTAAAAGATTACAAAAACATTCAGCTCACTGCTTTTAGGAATCTAACACAATGAAGTATTTTGGCCTCAACTCACTTTCACACACTTTTGTTCTTTTGATTTGTGGCTTACTTCATCACTTTGCATCACCATCCAATTCTTCATAATTTGAATTGCATTTATACCATCTTCAACCTTAGAAACTTTCTCCAAGGTTGGCCACATAACCATCATTTCATAAATTCAAATTAGGTTGGTAACTCAACATTCCTTTGGTGGAAAGGAATGAGAGTTGACCAATTAAAATAATTAATCAAGACCAAAAATAATGTCTCTGATCAACCACACATTTTGTTAATTAAATTTAATTCTTCATATGAAGTGTAAACACCAGGTTGGTCAAAAATAATAAAAACACAAATGAACATTGATGTACATGCTTCCCAACAAGAAGATAGCATGTGGATGACACAAAATGATTCATTATGCATGAGAACACATCTCAAGTTTCTTTACATACATTTGTAGCAAGTGCAACAATCTTCAAACACCAAACTTCATCCATTAGTCCATCTAGACTGTGCAATCACATACATTAATTCTAAAACTCAACTTCTAGATCACCAAACCACAAACTTCTTTTCCAATACCCAAAGAAAACCATTATGAGACGCATTCAAAATCCACAAGATGTGAAATATAACAATGAAGGACTACCAAGAAGAAACATTTCTCCCAATCCACAGAAGACCAACTCTGCTAGAATAGTTCACACATTGGTGAACTTAACTTTCACATCCCATCAAAGAAAAAGCTACAAATCAAGAGATTTCACCACTAGATCACCATTACTAAGCCTTCAAATCTACACATGCATAGGATCAACATAGTAGAAACGTGAAGTACATATCAGAGCACATTCTGAACACATTCATAACTCTAACTTCTCTCTTTATTAATTTTCTCAAAAGCACTTGGAAACTCATCAATTCAGCACATCTGCAATATCATAAGTATATCTCCATGTCTTCACAACATCTCAACTATACATGTACAATATGCAAAATATAGAACTGTGTTGAAATCAATGACAACATTAATGACAACACTACCAAAATTGCTCATACTTGCAACAAATACTTTGGATATACCGATGAATGGTATTTATCTAAAATTATTCCATTCAACTATGCACTTCTTTAAAAAAATTAATAGATATGTACCATATGTAAAACAATGTGTAAAGACATTTTAGTTTTGAGAATAAGCCATGAGAGTACTATAGAGGAAGTAGAAAGTATCCTATTATATTATATTCATCAAAAAAATTACAATGTAATCCAAGCGCGAGGCTCATATTTAAACATGAAGCCCTCTCAAGCGAACCCAAAAAGAGTCACAAAGTAAAAGGAAGCAAAAAGGAGACAACGTGCAAAAAACAATAAATCTAAGCCTCCAGCCATTGTTCAATAGTCAAAGTAGCTCATCATTAGGTTCTTCTTCTTTTTCTTCTTCTTCTTCTTTGTCAAGGTAAAAAAGAGGGTGAACACACAACACACGTAGACTCAACATAGCATAGAACACAAGCCTAGTTTTCATGGCTATACACTAGAAACTTGAAATGCTTTCTCTAGTCGATCCCCATAAGACACTACACGTTGTACTCTCGCAGTAGGTAAGTGGCCATTGGTTGAGATGATGAATGATGCCTCTCAATGTCCATGGTGTGAAAGTCAGTAATTAAGGGCAACCAGTGTATGTTTATCCCATAATCCATGTGCTTGTGGATATCCATGGTGCTCAGAATACTGATGCCAAGGATAGCTACTTGCATGATTTTGCTAAGCCCTTCCATCAGTGTAGAGTGAAACATCTAGTGGCACAATTCAATTATCATGTGTTTGGAAATGTTTAGGTCAAGTAGGGAGATGACGAATTGGGAAAGAATGTTGTAATAGCTTCTCAACTAGTTAACATCATCAATGTAGTCCAAGCCAACTACCCACTTGAACGCAACCAAGTCAAGACACTCAAACCTCTTCACCAAGCACTTAATTGTGTCACTGGTAATCTCTCCCACAAAGCAATATTGTGGCATCTATGGGAGAAGATAAATAGGGGTGCCTAGGCTAGCCATCATTCTAATAAAGTAGTAGATTATAGCAGAATGGGAGATAGAGAGGAAAGCTTGCTAAACTTAAAAAAATATTTTTTCAAATGAATATTGCAATAAGGTGGAATAACTATTTATAGAAAAGATATGTCAGCAAACTCAACCAAAAAGTAGTATATTTTTTGTTGGACCACAAAATTGAAAGTAGTAATGTAGCCAGAGGGTGGGAGGTGAATCATATGGAAGATATGACAAGAGGTATTGAGAAATAAATTTGGCTATTGGTAGTAAATGCTTTCATATGTCGATCATTGATATCTGTCCTTTCCCATCATCAACACTGACTAGCTTGCTTGATTGAAAATACATGGTTTAATGTGTTAAGTTTTGAAAAATTAAATATGCACTTATTTTCAAAAGTATCTTGCATTACTTAAGCACGTTTCTCATAGCTAAAAACATGCTTCCCAATGCAATGAGCTTATTTGTGAAAGAGACAACAAATATAATGTACTAATTCCATTCTCAGCATTTTTGGCATTCCCAAGGGATATAGATCTCAAATCCACACGTATTACCTCAGTGGTAGCATTTAATTGACTAGCAGTAATGAAAGTCTTAATTTAATGTATGTGCAAAGGAATTATCTGCACCCAAAAGCATATTTTTTCTATGTAGAGAAAAGAAAGAGGCTATTTTCATTGAAGAAACTCTACAACTTCTTAACACAGCCATGGTGGAGCCATCAACATTTGGTAGAAAGGATGGAGCATCATATAAAAGGCTAGATTATGTCAATATCTTTGGGTGGAATTCATTTTCCAATTCCCCAACACCTAAGGAGCATCCATTTGAATTTTGTAAAATAGTGGAACCAAATAGACATTTTAGAAGAGAGGTGGTGTAGGATTTTACTGACAATATTTTTGACCCCAACTTGGCATCCAACCCTAAAAGTCTTAGGGAGGGTGAATTCAAAAGAGTGGTGCAACATGGGTCATCTGAGGGTTTCATGTCTTGTCTCTAGAATTGTGGTTTTCCATAGTTCATGTTGCCTATTGTACACCCATGCTCGAAGCAAGGGGATACATGTGCCAAAAGATTTAACAAGGAAGTAGTCGAGCCATTGTGGGAAACAAGATCAAAGTTACAATTTCTACCATAGCCATATGAGATATGTTGTGTATCCCTATGACTTGTGTTGCTGAGCATTTTAATGAAGAAATAATGGAAAAATTTTGGGATGAAAGAACAAAGAAAGGAATATTTTACGAGGATGAAATAAAGGAAAGACTAGAGAGAGATCAATTTTCTTTTCCTCTTTCGCACAAAAAGTTCAACAAAGACACACAGACTATCTTCTCAATGCTGGCCTAGATTTATGACCTTGATGATGATGATGACATCCATCCCTTCTACATGGGCCTGTCTTTTATGCTCAAAAAGAGAAGATTAAGAAATATTATGATTTTTTTGATGCAATAGCTAGAGGGATGCTAGAGCAATTGAAGAACTATGACATCGAGTATAAATTTAGGTATTCTTCTTTCTTGGTCCACTTGATTTTGCATCAAAATTATGAGTTGTCATAGAGAAGTATACTAGTGTCTAGGTTCGATGTAAAGGGATTCTATCAACTAGTTTTTGTATGGACTCATGTGCTTTCAAAAATGGGGGATTACTACTAGTTTGTAGACTGTTTTATGAGGCCAGTACTTCAAGACTTGTTTCCATGCCCTATGGGCCATTTTTCTCCTGAGATCTTGCACTAGATGTAGACTTCACCAATTCTAGTGGATTATTTCCTAGGAGAGGATTTCATATTTATCAAATTCGATGGTTTTGTCAGAGAGCCTTTCAAACTTCCAATATTTGTAATAGATAGAGTTTTTATGTTGGAGGAATGTCATCAGGAAACCCTTGCCGACAATGCCTATGGCACCGAGAGGAATAAGACAAGGCTATACATGATCACCCTTAGTATTGCAAACAATAGGGAAACACTGAAAAGATGGAAGGAAGAGGGTGAATTTACAAACCTATTGGAGGCCCTAGGAAAATTGTTTTGACCATCGTGGCCTAGGTAACTTTTACTCCTCTTCTTTCTACCTCTACATCTCTGGTTACTCCTCTACCCCCATCTATAGAAAGGAATACTCCATCCACAGACCTTGAGATTTTGGTCCTTAATGAACCCTCAACCATTTTTAGCAATGAAACTTGTGAAGTAACCCTGCGTGCTGAATGGGTAGCATCCACTTCAATCACTATTGATTCCTTGATCGCCATATCAAGGGCTCCCATTGAAAAAGTTGAATCATCCATGTTTTCCATTACTCCAGGTCCATCCACGTTCGAGAAAACATATTTCCTTCTATCTATTTTTCTTTTCACCCTGACTAGTTTTCCCCTCATTCAATCACAATTCAGTATCCTACCTCTTTCCATGATTAGACTCCCATTTGCTTCCCCGCATGCTCATACATCTGAGATTTCTCTTTCTATCATCCTTTTTGGTCTCCCTCCTAGTGCTTCCATTACATCACAAATCATTGACATCCCATAGTGTCTTCAAGAGCATTTTGAGGCAACCAAGTGGTCCTAACAGGAAAGAAAGCAAAAAAGACTGTTAAAGAACATTGTGCTATTAGCTACTAAGAAGATTGAAGCTGGCTTCAATGAGGAGTGGAATTCTCTACTAATTACTACCATGAAGCCACTCATGTCCAAACCCAAGGGACAAATGCAAATGGAGGATTACGACATCAAAGATATGGGTCTAGATTTAAATGAAACTCACCCGCACGACAAAGTGGTTCTAGCTAAGGGCATCCAAAATGTGGTATATGAAAATTACGAGAGGTTGGACAAGAAATTAAAAAAGTGAGGAAAAGTTGATAAATGTAAAGGAAATAGTGAGTAGGCTACAAACAAAGATCAAGGCCATAGATGTTGAGATGGCCCACATAAGTTAGATACAAGATTAGCAAGGAGAAGTGTTATAATATGCAAGACAACTAAGAGGGCAGGTGAATCAATTAGCACATAATTCAAACTTAAAATTCCAACACATCAATTTCACAACCACACTGTCTGTTATTAAATATAAGCATGAAACATAGATAACATAAAGTAATTCAATACAATAAATATGAGATTTTTATGTGGAAAACCCAAGGAGGGAAAAACCACTGTGAGGATTAACTCACAATATAAAGTAGTTTTAAATTAAAAATAAAAGGCTCACTACCCTGAAAGGACTCACTATCCAAATACAAAATATCACTACTTACAAGAGGGGCTCACTACCTATAAAATATTGAAAAGACAATATTTGGCTTTACAACCAAAATGAATTGAGAATAATGCACCTAACAAGTGTTGATGTAGTTCTAGTGATGCTCAATAGACTGATTCAACACACTTCATCCTTTTCACTAACTTCCAATTTTTATTTACAACTACCTCATTGATTTCACATATACTCACACACTTCTATTTTTTAGTCTTTATCACACACACTTAAAACTGTTCAACATATTCATTTATATACCTGATCTTTTTCACAAGCATCAATTAGGTCAGCCTAATTAGATGCAATTCATATTCACCAAAATTACCACCAATCAGCTCCAATCATTCACAAAATATTTCCAAGAAAGTAATTCAAACCTCTAGCATGCTACGTTATGTTGGAAAAGACTTAAAATAGGTCGCACATATATCCACATAGAAGAATAAATTCACCATATCACAATTACCCCAAGAAGTTGGCCAAGAATAGAATTCAATGCAAAAACCTATAAACACTATGTTGGTTGCCACAACGTTATACAAGCACCAGAGCATGGAATATTCTAAACATGCATTCTTTCAACAACCATAAGAAATTTCTCAAAACCACAAGCATTAACTACCAACTGGGGACGAATGCGGAAAAGAATACCAAAGAGTGTAGATTAAGTACGGGTTTAGATACCAAACAAAAATACCAAATCAAGCACTATCTTAAACTTGCAGTCACAACATGGTGACATCAATGACAACACAAAACTATAGAGATAGTCAATCTTCTTCATTTTTCCAATAATCTCCCCCTTTTTCATTAATGGCAACATGTAAAAAACCTTCTCCTTCAAACTCTCCCAAAATTTCAAATCTCTCCCCATACTCTAACTCTACTCTATCTCTCTCCCCCTTTGACAACAATGGAAAAGTGAGGCCAAAAAGGATGTAAATATGGTGACATAAAAAATAAAAAAGATTTCAATACATCAAAAAAATTTAGCCATCAACTTAATTAACTTTTTTTCTTCCCTTTCTTCTTCCCCACAACAAAAAACAACAAAAATTGAACACTTCAGGATTCAAGTAAAAATGACACTCTTCACCTAAAACACTTTCTTATATCTTTCCTCAAGAACTGGCTGTAATTTCTTCTAGTTCAATGTAGTTGAATCCATTCTTGTGTAGATGCTTTCCAATAATCCCAACAAAGTAAAAGAAGGTGACCAATATGAACTCTGTCTTTCAGCATATTCTACATCAATACGTATTCCATAAAGATATTCTAACTGGACCTCAACAATCTCCTTAAGGAACCAGAAGGTTTTCACTACATCATCTCTCTGTGTTTGTACAACAACCAGTTCAACTTATAATTCACCAACTCTCAATCTTTGCTTCCCTTCTTTGTCTTCAAAGATATCAAAATTATTTGCAATTTTGTTCACTTTAGTTTCAATTGCTTTGATTCTACTTCTAAAATTATCTACTATAGTAGGCCACCAAAGATAATACTTGTAAATATATGATACTTCTTCAATTCATTTCTTTGTTTCAATGATTAGTTTAGATAATCTCCCCTTAGATTTAACACACCTCTTTTCAACCAAAGCTTCAAACTTACATCCCTCCAGACCTTCAAGAAACATCCTTTCTTCAATGATCTCAACTAGGTTTTCTGAGAAGGAATCAGAAACAACTGTTACTCCAATAGCTTTCCAAAGTAAATATTCTACCAAAGCATCATCAATCTTTAGTCTATCAATAGGAGAGGATGCACTCCAAATTTCACTGATCTTCTTCATCTTCCCCTTAACTATCATAGACTAGATGTCATCAGAGGATACTTTCTCCTTTTCTTCTGAAATGTCAATGATATCTTTAGTTATAACTTTTCTCTTCTTCAATTTTGGAGGGGAATCCCTAATGGAAACCTCCAATTCATTTTTACCAAAGGAAGATCTCACTTCAAAATGACTTGATGCTGATATACCATAGCAAAGATTTGTTTTCAAGGATGTCAAATAAGATTTGCACATACTTGCATTATCTACCAACGCTCCCAAATATTTGTAGACGTATTTTCCAATACAATCCTAGATTCCCATACCACATTATTTTTTCCCAATAGGGAATTCAAAAAGTAAAACACCAAACACATCAGAAAAGATCCAAAATGAAGGGATAACCCTTAATCACTGACATTCAAACATTTTTAGAAAGATTCTCAAGTAACAAGCTACACAAATCAAATTTCTTGTTCTCCTTAACCATGATATGTGTAATATAAACAACAATAGCTGGCGTGGATCCTTCATGATTTCTAAACTATATCTTTTATAAAATGTCATACATAACATACCTTACAACCAAATCCTCGAGAGTGTTTATCAACAAGGCTCATGGGTCTTTACAAATTCTAGTCAATTCCTCCACATCTTTGTACTTCACAATTTTCTTTTTGGAAGATCCCCAATACTGCATTAGCCAATAATTGCATCGATCGCTTCCTTCATCACTAAGTAGGGTTTTTCCAAAACAATACTTTCATTCTTGAAATGATTCAATAAGAAAAAAAAAACTCTTTATCAGAAATCCATGGAAATTCACTCCATAAATCCATACCTAGGGTTTTTATGTTATGTAATTTGGTTTCATTGAGCCCTAGTTCCATTTCTTTCATCTTTCTATGATCAAATTCTTCTAACTCAACTCCTTTCAGCTTCAGAGGGATGACACCATTTTATTCTCTATCAATTTCTATGCTTTCTTTAATTCATCAATCAAAAATTCTTCATTTTTCTTCTTCCCTTTTGCAAACAAAGAAAGAATTCTAGATTACCTAAGTCAATCTTTGAATTCCCTTCAAAATGGCTTTGAACACACTTCAAGATCACTTTAGAGCACCATCCAAGATCTCCAAAGGCACAATTAAGGGAGAAGACTCACAAACTTCAACTTATACAACATCAAATTTACCCTAAATGCATTAAATGCAACAAACATAAAAAAGCTACTAAAAACATTCTTTTCAACATAGAAGACCCTAATTTGGTCCACAGATAATCATGAAAATATGTTTTCTTTTAGTTCCTTTTCCACAACCTACGATTCTTCATTCTTCACATCTCATGCTCGTGTCAGTCTCTGACACACCATTTATCTAGGAGGTTTTCATAATTTTGTAATAATGCTCCCCCTACAACCATGCTAGTTCTAATTTTTGGATGATTCATTTGTACCAGATGAGGGCATAAACACATCAATAGCTTTTGGTTTTTCTTCTTCTTTCTTCTTCCATATCTTTTTCATCTGTTGCTTCATTTCTTCCTTGTCAACATTCTTTACCAAATTATTCTTCTCTACTAGAGAAAAATTCTTTCCTTTCTTACTTTTGCAAGGCTTTGAAACATGTCCTAGTTTATTACAATTATAACAAATGACATTTTTCTGATTACCTAGACCTCCATTTCCTCTCAATCTACATCATTTTGCTTTGTGTCCAAATGTGTTATAGGTATAATAGTAGACATTAAAGAATTGATTCATTCTACCTTCATTAAATTTTTTCCTCATTACCCGACTTATCATTCTTACCTGAGATCTGCATTCAATAGCTTTATGTCCAACCTTCTTGCATTCAAAACACTATCTAGTGAAGGAACTAGAAAATTGATTATTCCTGCTCCTACATTTTGTTGCCTCATGACAATATTTATTACAAGAAAAAAAAATACCATTGAAGGAGGGATACCTTTGTGCATTAGGTTGTCTCACAGGTGGTCTCTTGGTAAAATTTATTGTATTTCTCTTCTACTTTCCTTTGTCCTGAATCATTTGATTGTCCTTAGAACTTTCACCTGCATCATTTCCTAAACCAAATTTGTCTTTACTTGATTTTTGTCCAACAAGAAATTCTCCAAACTTATCGGAACTTGATTTGAAATTATTCTCACAGAGCTTTTCCTTTTCTAGTTCAATCCTCAAGTTTACCACCTCTTGTTCAAGTTTAGAGAATTCATTAGTTTTGTTTTGCACCATTGTATTTAGACACTCTTTAATTCTCTTCTTCTCTTCTACTGTCACTTTCAATCTAATTATCTCTTGTTTCAACTACTCACTCACTTCCCTGTGCATTTCCTTGAATTTCTTTAATTGTTCTTTCAATTTCTAGAAAAATTCATTTTTTCTTCATCTAGATTCTCCTTCATATCTATGTTTTCATTTTCAACTCTGTCAAGATCCTTAGGTACAGTCTGGAGTTCTTCTTTATCATCCATATGATCAACCATTAGGATCCTCCTTAAGCAGTTAAGCTCTACACAAAAGACCCAAAGCTCTGATACCAATTGTTAAAAGATATAGGACAACTGAGAGGGGGGTGAATCAATTGTCACAGAATTCAAACTTATAACTCCAACACATATCAATTCCACAATCACACTATCTATTATTAAGTATAAGCATGAAACATAGATATCAGAAAATAATTCAACACAATAAACACTAGATTTTTACATGGAAAACCTGAGGGAAAAACCATAGCGAGGATTAAATCCCAATATAAAGTAGTTTCATACTAAAAATAAAAGGCTCACTACCCTAAAAGGACTCATTATCCAAATACAAAAGCTCACTACTTACAAGAGAGGCTCACTTCCTACAAAAGATTGACAAGACAAGATTGGGATTTTCAGCCAAAATGAATTGAGAATAATGCACCTAACAAGTGTTGATGTATTTATGGGGATGCTCAATAGATTGATTCAACACACTTCATCCTTTTCACTAACTTCCAACTTTTATTTATAATTACCTCACATATACTCACACACTTCTATTTTTTTGTCTCTATCACACACACTTAAAACTATTCAACATATTTGTTTATATACTTGATCTTTTCAGCAAGCATCAATTAGGTCAACCTAATTAGATGAAATTCATATTCACCAAAAGTACCACCAGTTAGCTCCAATCATTCACAAAATATTTCCAAGAAATTAATCCAAACCTTCAACACACTACATTATGTTAGAAAAGACCTAAAATAGGTCACACATATATCTACATAGCAAAATTAATTCACCATATCACAATTACCCCAAGAAGTCAGCCGGGAATAAACTTCAATGCAAAAAGCAATAAACATTCTGTTGATTACCACAATGTTGTACAAGCACCAGAGAATGTAATATTTTAAACACGCATTCCTTCAAAAACCATAAGCTATTTCTCAAAATCGCAAGCATTAACTAGACCAACTATGGAGGAACACGAACAAGAATACTGGAGAGAGTAGCTCAAATACTACTTCATATACCAGACCAAAATACTAGATCAAGCACCATCTTAAACTTGTAGTCACAACATGGTGACATCAATGACAACAAAAAACTTTAGAGATAGTCAATCTTCTTCATTTTTCCAACAAGAAGTAGCTAAGTTTCTCAAGGAGGCCCAAGGTGAACAAGTTCAACTATGTCCTGAAATTGAAAAGTTGAGAGTTGAGCTTGCTGCTGAGTGCCAAACAAACGTAGAGTACCAATGTACTTAGGAAAACATAAAGAGAGAGTTGGATGACATTCAATCTCAAGCTTCCAATAATCTACAAAAGGCCTAGGTGGAGGTAGAGAAGTTAAGATAGGAGAAATAATAGATCATGTCTGCTCTATAGGTTCATTACCAAGAGATTAGAAGATTAAGCTCCAAACTAGTGAATACCCTCTGAGAGAAGAATTAAATGGAGCAGAATGTAAGAGAAAAATAGGGTCAGTTCCATTAGGAGTTCACAGATGTACAAGGGTCTAGGACCCTCTTAGTATCGAAGAAGCCGATATCCACACACTAGGAATGAATCATTGTTGTGAACGCTATCTTCAAACCAACCCTATAGTTTTTGAGTGATGCTCAGGAATTAAATGGAAAGGTTGGCCTGTTTGGTGACCAAATTTTGCAAGTATATGCTCCCTGAGTAGCATAATCGCAAATCCTAATTTCAAGGTTGTGTGTGGTGCACTCACTCTAGGGCCATGGAACATTTGGTCATCCACAGGGTGAGTAATCTCAAAGAAGTGGTTAAGTGAGAAAGTCATGCTAATCTGTCAGCTTGATCCGGAGGATTTTTTTTCATCAATTTTGAAATTCTCCATTTTTCTCCAGTTTTGGCATCATCAAAAAGTGCTCAGAACCCTGACTCCAATGCAACTCAAACGGAGTCAATCAGAGTCTTGGAGCTCAAGATATATATGGTCAAGCCTCTGGTCAACTCTTAGAACTAGGCCAAAAAAAAGGGAAAAAATAAAAGTCATCAAAACTAGTCAAAGACAACACCATTACGAAGTGCTCATCATCACAATTCCAACAAAGTTCATTTAATAGAAAACAAAGTCTGTATGGTGAAGTTATGGAAGGTCAAAGATTGGGTCAGCTTGATGATGTCAGCACCCAATCAGCCCAATGGCCAATCAACCGTTGACATATGGCAATACCTCATCCCTCCTCAAGATGGGCCCCACCCATCCATGAGGGGTAGCCCACATTAAGTGGGGTACCACCCATGGTATGGGGGGTGGCCCACCTTAATGGGGAACACATCTCCCACTTAAAGGAGGAGATAAAGAGGAGGGGAGTGTGGTGGGACCACCACCCCCCATTCTCTCTAAACATAATTTTTTCCTATAAAATGCCTTAAAATAAGGCTATTTCATATATTTTAAACTATGGAAATACTCGACCCCTTTTCTACGAGAATATTGGGAATATTATTCCTAAATTAAGGAGCCTATTCAAACTCCATCCCCAAATTAATAGGGAATAAATCCCTTCTTAACCATTCAAATGGAAAAATAAATTATCTTGAGTGGATATTATCCTTCCGAGAATCATAAGAAGGGAATATTATTGGAATTTTCTCTATGTATGGGAGATTGAGTAGTTATTTAGTTTTACACCAATTTTAGAAAAAAATGTAATATAAAAAGGGGTAGAATGGGGGGTGTGAAGGCAAGTGATTTTGGAAGAATTTTGCAAGTGTGAGAGATTGTTTTCCTTAGAGAAATTATTGTATTTTTGTGCTTATGGATAAGCTTATTTCCACACACTTTGGAAGTACATTTGTAAATTTCTTTGTAAACCAAGGTGAAGTTTTGCCAATGAATGTAACCAAATTTCTGGAGGAATAATTGGATCGGTCCACTCATTGGAAAGGGGCCCAGAGATGTAGTCGTTCTAAATGACAAACTCTGTTATCAATCTTTGTTTGCACTCTCTTTCTCTCTATCATTCTGTTCTTTCTTTGATCTCTTTGTAATTTCATAAATTTAATTTAATTTTGTGTTAAGTTTTAATTAAACACCTCTATTTTGTAGTTGTTAATGTAATCATTCGAAGCAACTATCATAGATCCTTACAACAGATCAAATTGGTATCAAAGTTGTGTTTTGACTAGTATTGCAGATTTGAATGCTTACACGCTCGAAGCTTCAACAAGGCAAAGGAAAACTTGAAGAATACAATCCTGAGATTAGAAAATGAAGGACTTCACCAATAATGGAAGAAACTAAAGCTAGGAAAAGCACCAAGCAAGAGCTTGATGATAATTCTTTCTAGCGGTCTTCCTCGAAATGAAGGCTATGGTGGAAGAGTTGTATGTGGAAAAGAAGAAGCGTGAAAAGGGAGATTCGTTGAAGCAAGAAAAAAAGGAAGATCGAAAGGAAAAAGGAGGAAAAGATCCAAAAACTCCATCTCCTCCATCTTCCCCTTCTTCTTCTTCCTCTTCTACTACTATTAATCCTTTCAAAAGAAAGTATAAGCCTATTATTAAACTTGATGTAAAATTTGAGTTGCCTAAGTATTGTGGTGAGCTAAATGCCAAAAAGTTAGATGATTGGATCTAGTAGGTAAAAGTCTATTGTAGGATTCAAGGCCTAACAAAAGATGCTTCTATGATCCAATTAGCCACTCTCTGGTTGGGAGGTACAACTCTCACCTAGTGGGAGAGTAGGATTTAGGAGGAAATTGCTTGCCATGGTAAGGTCAATATGACTTGGATGGAATTTATTCCTGCCCTTAAAAAAAAATTATCCTTTAGGTTATATGCAACAATTAACCATGAATTAGAAAACCTTTAGGCAAGGTAAGGGTCAATCTATCCAAGATTACACTCATGAGTTTAAAAAATGGGCTATTGCTTTAAATGTTCCATTATATACTCAAGATACATTACTCAAGTACATAGGTGGTTTGCATTCTTACCTAAGACATACTATTCTAATGTTGAGTCCTAATGATTTGGATGAAGTGTTAGTACAAGCCACTCATTTAGAGTCAAGGGGGAAGAAAATTTTTAGTGATAATTTCTCAAAGAAACCATCTAAGTCAGAGGGGAAACCTAAGGTTAAAGATAAAGGAAAAGGAAAAAAGATAGCCATGGTAAAGAAAGAGGGTGAAAAACACAATTGTTCTCTTTGTAAGAAAGGACATGAAGACTCTAAGTGTTGGAAACTACATCTAGAACTTAGGCCAAAGAGGTATGGTGGAAACAAAGGGAAGTAGAAGAGAGCTATTGTAACACAATAGGATCTTCGATATGATTCTGGAGATGAGATGAAGATAGCTGCCACCAGAATTCAAGGTAAAAAAAAGATATATCTCTTGCATCTGAATCAAGTATTTCTACAAGTACAAGTAAGCAGCTTAAAGTAGATAAGCAGAGGAATTAACTATTTCATATCTGTGTGACAACTAAACACACTAAGGTTGATACTTTATTTGACACAGGTTCACAAGTTAATCTCATATTTGAAGAGGTTGTTAAAATGCTAAATTTGACTATAACTCCTCATTTGAAGGCATACCCTTTGGGATCAGTTTGTAATGATGCACAATTACAAGTCATGAAACCATGTAAGATTAGTTGTGCAATCACTGCAAACTATAAAGATGAGGTTGTATTGGATGTTGTACCTTTAGATATTTGTGGACTTGTGTTAGGAAGTCCATATTTGTACGACTGTAAAGCTATCTTATTTAGGGAGGAAAAAAAGTATCACCTATTTAAGGATGGGATTGAATATATTGTACATGCTCAAAAAGTCAAAACTAGTCTTACATTAGTTAATGCTGGTTAGATGAAAAGATTAGTGAACTCCAGTAAAAACTTTATGTTAATGCTTGTTAAGGAAAAAGAGGATGAAACATCTAAGGCATTTAAAGGAAGTGATCCTAAACATAAGGCTGAATTGGTCAAAGTTGTTTCCACTTATGATGACTTGTTTCAGGAACCAAAAGGATTGCCTCCTTAAAGAGATATTCAACATGAGATTCAATTGTAGTAGGATGTACCACTACCTAAAATTGGCATGTATCATTTGTCTATCATACAAAATGAAGAAATCAAAAGCAAGTTCAAGAGCTCATTGATAGAGGAGTGATTCGTCCAAGCACATCACCTTGTGGTTCTCTAATCATTTTGGTTCCAAATAAATATGGAACATGGGGGATGTGCATTGACTTTAGGGCATTGAACAAAATTAGCATAAAAAATAGGTATCCGCTTCCTAGAATTGATGACTTGCTTGATCAACTTAAGAATGCAATTTATTTCTCTAAATTAGATTTGCAAAGTGGTTATCATCATATTAGAATTGCAGAGGATGATATTTGGAAAACTATTTTCAAGACAAAATAGGGACTTTATGAATGGTTGGTTATGCCCTTTGGGCTTACCAATGCCCCCACGACATTCATGCAAGTCATGAATGACATCTTCCGTTCTTACATTGATGATTTTGTTATTGTATATCTTGATGATATCCTAGTTTTTAGCAAGTCTTGGGAAGACCATGTAAGTCATGTTAAAAAAGTTTTTGATGTACCAAGAAAAGAAAAACTCTATGTAAAGATGTCTAAATGTGAGTTTGCAAAGACATCTCTTGTGTACTTAGGTTATATCGTATGGAATGGTCAATTGAAATTTTGACCGAGTGAAGGTCGAGGCAATTGTAAACTAGCCTAAGCCAAGTATTATAACTGAAGTCAGGAGTTTTTTGGGTGTTGTCCATTATTGGAGGAAGTTTATTGCAAACTTCTCCTTCATCACATCACCGTTGCATGCATTAACAAGTGCAAAGATAATTTTTCAGTGGGGAGGACCACAACAAAAGGCCTTTGACACACTGAAGGAAAATTTAAGCATCGCACTAGTCTTGGCTCTACTAGATTTGCACCAACCATTTGAGATCGAAAAAGATGCGAGTGGATACACCATGAGAGCAGTATTGACACAAGGAGGTACGCTGATCTATTACCACTCAAAAAAAATTTATGGCACAGTAAGTAATTATCCAACTTATGATAAATAACTTTACGCTTTAGTACAAAGTGTTAAGAAATGGAAACATTATATAATGGGTAAGGAAATAGTAATCCATACCAATCATCATCCATTGCAATATCTGCATTCACAAACTAAGTTGTAGCAAAGTAGGCGTTTTATGGTGGATGGGATTTTTACAACAATTTCACTTAGTCATTAAGTATATGAAAGGAGCCCATAACAAAGTAGCAAATATACTTTCTAGACCTCTAATTTCTAATGCTTCGATAATCCTTAAAAATAGTTCTATGATGAATCAAAGTTTTGAAGAATAATATGCTATTGTTGAAAATTTTAAGGATATCTATGCAGCTCTAATCCAAGGAAAATAATTAGAAGAAAAGGATTACTATGTGCATGATAAACTCTTGTATCACTTAGGAAAATTATGTATCCCAAATAATGAACAATCACATGTAATCAGAGAGGCACTCACATTGCTAATTGTAGGACATTTTGGGGTTAGTAAGACTTTGGCAGGGCTACAAAAATATTGCTACTGGCCTCAAATGCAATAAATTGTAACAAAATATATTAAAGGATGTGTGATGTGTGCAACTAGAAAACCAAGTAATAGGAAATTGGGGTTGTACACACCTTTACTTGTACTGTCCCGACCATGGGAAAGTGTATCTATGTATTTTGTCGGGGGGTTACCTATGTCTAGGAAAGGGAATGACTATTTGTATGTAGTAGTTGAGAGTTCAACAAGATGTGTATTTGTATGCCATGTAAAAAGCAAGTCACTATTGAACTGACAACTCATGTATTTTTTAGTTTGTATGGGTTCACTTTGGGTTACCCACTTCCATTTTATCAGATCGATATTATCGATTCCTTGGGGAGTTTTGGTCAGTCTTATGGGGACTTATGGATACTAAACTAAAGAAGAGTACAACCTTCCATCCATAGATCGATGGACACATAGAGGTAGTCAATAGGATAGTTTTGCATCTACTCAGAGGATATTGCAGCAAGTATCCTAAGTTGTGGAATGAAAGTCTTCATTATGTGCAACATGCCTACAACCATGCAACCCATTCTTCTACAAAGAGGTGTCCTTCTGAGACTTGCTCCAATTACTTTCTAAAGACACCAATGGACTTCACTTTTGGAACAAATGATGTTGAAGATGGACGCCTTGATGTAGAAAGGGATTTAAAGTTCATTCAGAAGGTACAAGTAGTTCATCAGGCTGTAGAAGCACAATTGCAAAAGAGTCAAGAAAAATACAAGGCTCATCATGACAAGCATCACAATGATCATCATTTCCAAGTTGGAGATAGATTTTGGTTACACATAAGAAAGAAAAGAATGCAAGGTGAAGGAAGGAAGCTCAAGCCGATCAGATATGATCCATTCAAAATTTTGGAAAAGATTGGCACAAATGCCTTCCACCTTAATCTTCCTCCATACATGTAGATTTACTTAGTAGTCAATGTTGAGAACTTGAAGTTGTATGAGCCTCTAATGATACTAGACAAGGAGAATGAAGTGCAGGTTCCATCAGTTGATGACCTTTCACCAGAGTACATGTCATAGTTTCCTGAAGATGTTATCCTCGACTAGAACACCAGGACTTCATGAAGAGGAGAAGTTGAATACCTTCGAGTGAGGTTAAAAGGGATGAATCCAAGTAAGGGAAAGTGGATGGAAATCCGTAAAGTGAGGGGAATTTACCCTCACTTACTTTCTTAGTAACTAGCTTTGGGAGGTCTAAAAGCTCTCTAGTGGGGAGGACTAATACGGAGGACTTTTTTCATCAATTTTGAAATTCTCCATTTTTCTCCAGTTTTAGCATCATCAGAAAGTGCTCAAGACCCTGACTCCAATGCAACTTGAATGAATTCAATTGAAGTCCCAAAGCTCAAGATATATATGGTCAAACCTCTAGTCAACTCTCAAAAGTAGGCCCAAAAAATGGGAAAAACTAAAAGCCAACACCATTGCGAAGTGCTCATCATCACGATTCTAGTGGAGTTCGTTTCATAGAAAAAGAAGTTTGTATGGCAAAGTTATGGAAGGTCAAAGATTGGGTCAACTCGATGATGTCAGCGCCCAATCAGCCCTTGACATATGGCAATACCTCATCCCTCCATGTGGAAAAAATTATTTTGGAAAAAATAATTAAAAAATCAAATTAAAAATATATATATAATAAATAAAAATAAAGTATATTTTTAAGGAAATATTAAGATGGGCCCCACCCATGGTATGGGGGGCAGCCCACCTTAATGGGGAAAACATCCCCCACTTAGAGGAGGAGATAAAGAGGAGGGGAGTGTGGTGGGACCACCACCCCACATTCTCTCTAAACATAATTAATTTTTTTCCTATAAAATGCCTTAAAATAAGGCTATTTCATATATTTTAAACTATGGAAATACTAAATTATTGTATTTCTGAGATTTTGGAGAAGCTTGTTTCCACGCACTTTGGAAATGCATTTGTAAATTTCTTTGTAAACCAAGGGGAGGTTCTACCAAACAATGTAACCAAATTTTTGGAGGAATAATTGGATCAGTCCACTTATTGGAGAGGGGCCTAGAGATGTAGTCATTCTAAATGATGCACTCTATTATCAATCTTCATTTGCACTCTCTTTCTCTCTCATTTTGTTCTTTCTTTGATATATTTGTAATTTCTTAAATTTAATTTTGTTGTGTGTTAATTTTTAATTAAGCACCTTTCATTTGTAATTGTTAATGTAAGCAATCAAAGCAACTGTCATAAATCCTTAAAACAAATCACAGCTTCCCATTATACAAACCATACCAAATTTATGCTCCTAATAACATTGATAAGGCACCACAATGAAAATGATTTTTGTGAATGTTTTTGAATGTCATGTAAAAAATTTGTTTAAAAGAGATGTTGCTTTGTTCAAATAAGGTCTTCTTCTTAGAGAGCATTGTGCCTAATGTCTCCAAGAGAGGACAAGTCAAGGTGTTAGATCATTATCCATGGGATGCCTAGTTCACAAGCCACTTCAGTTGATCATAAACTCTTGGAAGGCATAAAACCCAATGACACCACCAAGAAGAGGACACATCACAAGAAAAAGAAAAATCACACCATGGAATTTTCACAAAGATGTTTCTGTATGCCCCCACTTTAAAGCAATTTCTAACACCATTACTGTGAGCAATCGCTTTAAAGTAGAAGAGAATATGAGAGCCTATTCAAAAAGCCCTATGCCAAGTCATATGTTTTTGATAATATATTGTAGACACCTAAAAATGACTTGGGCCTGCAAGCTTCATTTTTACCACTTTCGTCCTAGCATAATTATGTCATTTAATTATGTCCTTGGTCCACATTAGACTATTGATTAAATAATTCATAATTATTTAATTAATTCATGTCTTTTTATTCTTCATGATTATTAAATAAATAAATTTTATTTATTTATTAAATACGTCATTAACTATCAAAGTCTTTCTTTAATTAAATACATTTCTTAATTTATTTAATTCCCCCTTTTGTATTTAATTCTTATTGATTATTAAATAAATGAATTTCATTTATTTATTTAATACGTCACTGATTGTCTTAATTAAATAAATTGATTAATTTATTTAAATAGTTGGTTTTATCTCCTAAATTAAATAATTAAATTTAATTATTTAATTGTCAATTTCATATTCTTCTTATTTTAAATAAATTAAATTATTTAAAATGTCATGTCAATCTTAATTGTTAGTCCTTTTTGATAAATAATCTGAAAAAAAGATTATTTATTATCTTTCAAAATGTAGGATTTGAATTAATTGGCAATTAATCTTCCAAAAATCAAGTAATCGGGAAGATTCTTGATTTTCCAAATCTTATCTTCAGTCCACATCTTATCTCTTTGATTTTTTGAAACTTGCAAATCAGGCAATCTTATCTTCTTGATTTTTTGAAAATCTTTATTTTCTAATTAATTTCTCATTTATTCTCCACCGTCGATCTGATTTTATTCTAACCGTTCGATTAAGGATTTTGCCCTAACCCTAATTAGGGATTCTCAGGTTTAATCTGGATCACTCATTTTAGGGTTTCTTCATTAATTTATCTCGTCCGTCCATTCGAAATGGCCTTTTCTATAAAGTGCCATCTTCTTTTCATTTTTTGAACACACACACATCTTGACATTTTTACGTAATTACTATAGGCATTTATTTAGCTTCACATTTATTGTCATAGGCAATTGTAGTATTTCACTATTAGCATTTGGTTTTAAGCATAGGCATTTGATTGATATTGGCATTTGTTTGGACATAAACATAGGCATTGGCAATAGTCATAGGCACATCAAATCCTTCAAATCTTGTTGTAGGGCTTAGGCATTTTAGATTGCTCAAAAAGACGAATCTGAGGGCAACATATTATCCAGCAAGCAAGAAGGTGTAACAAAGGTCAACCATGGAAGATGGAGATTCTTGGTAATATCATTTCTTGTATTTTCATTTCATTTCCATTGTACTTAGTTATTTCATTGGATTTTGCAGGTTACAGCCAAGACGTCACACAAAATCCTGTCACCTTCATTTGAGCACAAAAAAATGGGTGAATAAAATACTTTCAAAGTTTTTCTGGGGTTTGTAGTTCTCAGTCTCAGCTTTCTAGAACATTAAATGGTTTTAAATTTTGTTAAGATTTGATAAAGTTAGGGCTATTTTAGTGATTGCTATTTTTTTAATTTCATTTTAAAAACCCGCGTCTTCTTTTGCATATAACATTTTTTTGTGTAGAATCGTGGAAAATCCTTTCTGGGTTTTGAAGGTTAGATTTTTAGCTTTCCATGGATATCTACCACATAAAATTTTGTTAATTTTTGAGCAAGTTATCACTACTTTAAGTTGCTGCTATCAATAAATTGTTATTTTTATTTTTTTGTTACTAATATTTTTTTGTAGCGTGTGGTGATCCCTATTCGTGTGTCGAAGACCATTGCATAAGGAACTATTAATCTTTTGTTTATAGGTTCGAATGTCGAAGACAAGATAAAAAATATTGTGCTTGTTTTTCTTTCATAGATTAGCAAACATTTGATTTTGGTGCATATAAAAAGAACACATGTCTTCTTTAGTTGATTGTGCTTGCAAGATGGTAGGTGAGTATGCTCTCACTTGGTGAAAACCTTGTGATCAAAAAATTAGGCCCATCTTTATTTGTTAATTACCCTTCACGATTTGGTATATCGGAGTATCCTCTCCCCTTGTGCATTCATGCGATCCTGGGTGTAAGAGAAACGGTTACTAACTCTAGAACTTGGGCCTGTTCTGGTGGGAAAAAGTACTCACCCCAGGACAACTCAGACCGATAGCACCCTGACACCGAGGGACTTCCAACTAGTATATAAAAGTGGGTTATTGGGGAAAGCCCAAGAATCACGAGTGTGGTTCCGACGAGATGGATCCGAAAGGGGACTCTCGCCGCATGGATCTCATCCCATGAACGGAATGCCCGAATTAAAAACCTCTTGTCTTAGTGTCCAACTGTTCTATTGGCCATTGCTTGGTATAGTGCAAGGTACAATATCATGCCCGAAGACACTCACTACTGATCCCCTTGAGTAGAGATAGCGGTTCTTGGGAAGTCACTACCCAAGAATTTGAATTTGGTGTGCTCGAATGACGTTAATGAGCTGTGGAGGGGAGCCAATGCCACCAAAATTCTAAGCTATCCGCTCTCGAGAAGGAAAGGTTTTTATCACCAATTTGGGGTATATCGGTGGGCTATACCAAGTATACAAACCCTTGGCCTATTGGCCTTTTAGGATTGTACTTTTCTTATGTGTGTTTGTTTACACCCAAAACATTGTGCTTGTCAAGTGCTTGTTGGATTTTTCAAACATTATACACAATATTCACAAATCTGGACACAAACAATCGACCTTGGACAAATCAAACTTTCAAGCAAAACATCAAAAAAGAATCTCAGTCCCCATTTTGAACCTAGACTTTGCATTGTTCATCTTAGTCATCATTTTGAACCTAGACATGACATTTATACCATTAATTCCTTAGTCAAACATCATCATCTTAGTCCTCATTTGTTACTTTGGCCTTGACAACCTTGTCATCTTGCATTAATCATTTCCTTAGGAAAACATCATCATTATCTTGCATTGTCATCCTTTATTCCAAAAATACAAAAAAAAAATAGTGGCATAACTTGTCATCTTAGTCTTCATTGTCCTTTGGCATTAGTCATTTTCTTTAGACAACATTGTCATATTGCATCCCTTATTGTCAAAAATCCAAAAACATAGTCTTGCATTGTCATCCTTTATCCAAAAAAATTCAAAAAACATAGGCTAGTGTTATCCTTGCATTTAGTTGTCATTCTCATCATTCTCATTTGAGAAAATCCCTTTTAAAGTTGAGACTAGGCTTCAAAAACAACAACGACAAATGGAAAACTTTGGAAAAGATTCTTATCCCAACATTGACAATAACACTTACGACACGAACAAACATTGAACATTTTCTGACACATTTCACAACATGAACATGCAATCTTCCATGAATATGCCATCTTCATCACAAAACATTTTTGAGCCATTCATAGAAAGAGACCAAAATGGATAGTATATTTCAAAGACATAGAAGCTGCAAAGAAAAATCCTGATGTATTCTCCTTTGTAAAAAAATTAGTCTTACGTGACCCTCAAAGGTATCTAGCCATGCTTTTGGATGAAGGGGCTAACTTACCACAAGGATTTGACATAAATACTTTGCCACCATCCATCTACCCTCACCATCAACAGTCACTTGACATAAATCCCACCAATAATTCACAACAAACATCCACTTATCACCCTTATCCTAACCTTGACAAGGGAATCCAACTGTCCAATAGTCCATTCCAAACCTCCATGTCATATTCTGACCCTTCACCTATTAATTCAGTCCAAGTCTCCACGTCCTATTTCAATCAACTTTACACCAATTCAATCGAAGTCTTCATGTCATATCCTTGTCCTTCAATAGTTAATCCAGTCCAAGACTCCATGACATATCCAGTCCAAGACTCCATGTCCTATCTTTGTCCCTCACAAACTACTCCATTCCAAGACTCCATGTCATATCCGGTCCAAGTCTCCACGTCATACCATAGTCCTTCACATACTAGTCTAATGCAAGTACCCATGTCATATCCTAGTCCTTCATATACTAGTCCAGTCCAAGTTCCCACGTCCTATCCTAGTCCTTCATCCATTAATCATTTTCAAGTCACCCCCTCACAAGCCACATCTAGTCATGAAAATTCTATCATAGTCCAAAGTCAAATCCCATTTAATAAACTTGAGGATACATGTCAAAATGAAAGCCCAAAGCATGACCTTATAATGTCACCCTCATGTCAAAAACAAGGTAGTCCATCCCATGACCCTATCTTAAACTCCATTCAAGAAGTCCTTCAAGACAATCATGACATCCAAAATACACCTACCATTGACCAAGAAGTCCAAATCCATGACAACCCCATCTTTGACCAAGACCCCACCATTGACCAAGAAGTCCAAATCCATGACAACCCCATCTTCGACCAAGACCCTACCATTGACAAAGAAGTCCAAAACTATCCACTCCTTGACCTTTACACCATTCATGATCAAACACTTGTCAACCCTATACAAGCCTCGACTATTGACACTTCCCACGATGAGACACTTGCCTTCATGGGACACATAGACGATATTCCTCCAGAACAAGAATCTTCCACTAAGGACATGCTTCCATATGATCAAGTTATAGCTAAAATCATTGGACTCTATGACACTAAATATAATGATGGCTTTGACATTACCTTGGAAGCACCAACAAAATCATCTGAACCTGACATGTCACATGATCAAGCCAAAGATATCAGTCAGGAATATGTCCAACATGATTATGAAGCTAAGACACTTTATCAACTAGGGTCATCTATTTTTGTCAGAGTAGGTTTTCTTGTAGACGAAAATATTACAAGTGACAGTATCCAGAATTCTAATGATGGGTTAGCATCTTGCTTTCAAAACAACAAATACCCCATCGCTAACAAAATCTGTCAAAGCATGCAATATCAAGGCAGAGGACTAGGCATACACGAGCAAGGCATTCTGGAACCAATACAGCTTCAGGAAAATTATAAACATCAAGGTCTTAGCTATTCCTCAGAAAGCAAATCAAACGATGTCAATGGTACCTCCTTGATACTGGGGGAAACCTTGTCAGATACAAACATCAAAATGGAGTCCATGAGAAATCCTTGTCATAAGATTGCTGCCAACACCCCCTCCACCCACACCATGAATCATCATTCCATCATAAATAAACCTTCCATTTGGAACCAACAAAAACAAAAGTCTTACAAGACAAAAGATCAAAATCAAATGTCAAAGGCCATTGAATCAAACAAAAGGACAAGTGGACAAATGAAATTAAAATGGATCCCAAAGAAAGATGGATCAAGCAAAGAAAATATGTCAAAAGAAAAAGTCAATCACAATGTGGAGCCACAAGACAAGAGGACTCCCACATACAACAAATGTCCACCTCCTTCAAAATGGTCATCAATCAAGGCATATAAAAGTGTTGGTTCCAAACACCATCCCTCCAAAATCTGTCATCCACCATCCCAAGTTTGGAAAATAAAAAGTGGTTTCCAACGTCCAAACAACCTTTCCATGTCCACCATCATTTGTCATAATCCTACATCTCGCCTAAAGTCCAAAAATCCCATGTCACAAATCCGTCACATCTTGGCAGCAACTCTTTACCGCAAGGACTCTCATGGCACTCTATGCGATGTGTGTATTTTGATAAGGCCAACTCTAGTATCAGAAAGGATCACAATGACATTGATCAGTTGTATACAAGTGCTATGATCCTGACAAGACAACTCCTTCAGCAAGGTCATTATTGGCATATCATGGCACCAGTCTCTACATCGGCACCGTGGATTCAGCCATTGGTTATCTAAAGCATCCAGGCTATCCACAAAATCAAAAAAATAACAAAAAATTTAGAAATCAAAAAATCGTCACCCTGATGAAAACCTGGCAAACAGGCATCTTGGTGACACAAAAAAAAATCAAAAAGTTGAGAAAATAGTAAAGAGAAAAATTTCATCTAATGATGAAAACCTGGCAAACAAGCACCCTGGATAAGTACCATGATGAAAACCTGGCAAACAGGTGTCATGTGTAAAATAAATCATCTATGTGGAATCTTACACTTGGGGGCAAGTCGTCTCATTTCCCATGCCTTCCTCATGACATTGACATCCATCTAAACCCTATCATTTCTGTCCATTTTCCCATTTACCTCGGTCTTGGCATAAAACTGACACACATAAATCATGCTTTGTAAAAACTCTTGACATGTCTATCCTTCAGTCATACACAATTCATAAAACATCATGTCATCGACCATCATAGTCTTATTGTCCTTATATGACATAGTCCTTGAAAATCGTATAACATTCCCTTAGTCTCATGTCTCCCGTCTTTTACTAAGGCCACCTCTCATCCTTTCATGTATGTCACCTATCTTGGCTTTCCCTTGTCAAACGGTCTAAGGAAACTCCATCATCCCATCTAGCCCTAACCAAGTCATTCCAAATGCAACGAGTCCAATTCATACAAGCACATTATCCAAAACATTACTTGACTTTGTTCCTGGCCTGGCTATAGACCTCCATACTTTCATCACATTATTGTCATCGTCCTCACGTTGTTTCGGGATGTGTCATTCCCACCTCAAACAATGTTGTCATCACATGTCAATTAGTATTCAACTTGACTAGGGGCACAATCATGTTTGTCCTTGGATTCTCATGTGTAGGCATCAGTTATATGCATTTGTCATGATCCTTTTAAACGTCAAAATCCAAAAAAATTATAAAATGATAAAAAGACCAAAAACATTGTAAAAAGTCCTGAAGAAAGACCAAAAACATCATAAAATGTCTTGAAAAAAGACCTAAAAATCATAAAATGTCCTAAAGAAAAACACAAAAAACATCCAAATCAATGTCAAAATCCAAAAAATGGAGTCAAAGTCAGTCATGTCAATTAGTCCATGTCATTGTCGAACTACGTTGTCTCTGCGCATTTGCTATGTAAGCAAGGCCATTGGTCGATGAGTCCCCGAGACATTAAGTCAGTCCCTTTAGGTTTGTCAAAATAAAATCATGATGCAATCTTTGGTCATCAAGACAAAGTCATTGGTCGTGTCGAACTATGAGGTCTCTGAGTGTATGATGTAGGCAAGGCCATCTATTCATGAGCCCCCAAGGCTGCACTAGGTCAGTCCATTAGGGTTCATGGCACTACACTGGCACACACATCAAAAATATTCAATCATTTTTCAAATGGGATAACCCCTGAAACAAGGTAAAACAATCTTTTATTTAGCATGATAATCCCATCAGTGCAATCTCATATCACCAAGGCAATATTGGCATATAGTCAAACGCAAGTCAAATTTGGTGAAAACAAGTGAAATCATCAAAAACTAGTCAAACTGTCAAATTTTGGTTAGTCTTCAGATGAGTCTTTCTGAATGATAACCTCTATCATTTACGCCTTAAGATGTGTCCTTCCTAGGCATCATCATCGTCATTCGACATTTTGAGTGATCCTCTTGACATCTAAAGATCACTCTTCATGACATCAGTATTCTTCAAATGTGTCCTTCTGAAGAGCCAACTCTATCATTTATGCTTTAGGATGTGTCCTTCCTAAGCATCGTCATTATTTCGAGGGACCCCTTACGACCATTAGGGATCAAATCCTCTCAATATCGGCATTATTCAGGATGTGTCCTTCTTGAATTCACCAAGTCTCGACATTTTTCAAGGTCATCAAAACTTTAAACATTCGGACATCTCGACATTATCAATCATGGCATCTTGACATCAGAACAATGGATATCCAGACGCACTTGGAAAACACTTGACAATTGTCTTTGATCTTTTATCATGTTATTAGTTTTTCAGCAAGATCCCCCTAAGCAGGATTTAGAGAAGCAGCGATGTAGCATGAAAATTGACGCACATGACTACTAGCTTCTCAGCGAGGTCCTGATCCTGGGATTTAGAAAAACAACGAAATATCATGGTAAGGACTCTTTATTTTTGTATTTTGACAATCATGCTACTAGTTTCCCAAGGATGTCCTGGAAACAGGATTTAGAGAAACAACGACGTTTCATGATTTGTCCTTTTTTCTGCATGTGGTTGATTATGGCAAAAATACTGGGGAAAGCACACTCCTAGTATGAGGCATGATCATCCTTGTCTGTGACTACTTGTCTTATGTGATGGTACAAACTTGCACACCTTGATCTATGTCATATCATGGTGTTTATTGGCCATTACAACAGTTCGCCCAATGATGATTAAGAGCAATAAATATTAAAGTCCTATGGTAATGTTTTGAAGGATTTGGTCTAGGAACTAACATGCATATGTTCTTTAGTCTTGTCATTTTCTCTCACTCATCTCATATAGGCATTGCATCCATATCATCATCCATATCTTTTGCAATAACATTTCTTTGTCTCTTCATATTCTAGTCTTCTCATTAATTTCGAGAGCACACTCATGTTCTTCGAACCCATCTGTCCTCTCGAGGGGGCATACCATAACCCTCCTCGTCATTCTTTCTCATCTTATTTTGCACTGGGGCATATTTTTGACTTATTTTCTTTTTCACAATGCGACATGCAACATTATGACAAAGAGGGGCAAAATGTAGACACCTAAAAATGACCTGGGCCTGCAAGCTTCATTTTTACCACTTTCGTCCTAGCATAATTATGTCATTTAATTATGTCCTTGGTCCACATTCAACTATTGATTAAATAATTCATAATTATTTAATTAATTCATGTCTTTTTATTCTTCAAGATTATTAAATAAATAAATTTTATTTATTTATTAAATACGTCATTAACTATCTAAGTCATTCTTTAATTAAATAAATTTCTTAATTTATTTAATTCCCCCTTTTGTATTTAATTCTTATTGATTATTAAATAAATGAATTTCATTTATTTATTTAATACATCACTGATTGTCTTAATTAAATAAATTGATTAATTTATTTAAATAGTTGGTCTTATCTCCTAAATTAAATAATTAAATTTAATTATTTAATTGTCAATTTCATATTCTTCTCATTTTAAATAAATTAAATTATTTAAAATGTCATGTCAATCCTAATTGTCAGTCCTTTTTGATAAATAATCTAAAAAAAAGATTATTTATTATCTCTCAAAATCTAGGATTTGAATTAATTGGCAATTAATCTTCCAAAAATCAAGTAATCGGGAAGATTCTTGATTTTCCAAATCTTATCTTCAGTCCACATCTTATCTCTTTGATTTTTCAAATCTTGCAAATCAGGCAATCTTATCTTCTTGATTTTTTGAAAATATTTATTTTCTAATTAATTTGTCTCATTTATTCTCCACCGTCGATCTGATTTTATTCTAACCATTCGATTAAGGATTTTGCCCTAACCCTAATTAGGGATTCTCAGGTTTAATCTGGATCACTCATTTTAGGGTTTCTTCATTAATTTATCTCGTCCGTCCATTTGAAATGGCCTTTTCTATAAAGTGCCATCTTCTTTTCATTTTTTGAACACACACACATCTTGACATTTTTATGTAATTACTATAGGCATTTATTTAGCTTCACATTTATTGTCATAGACAATTGTAGTATTTCACTATTAGCATTTGGTTTTAAGCATAGGCATTTGATTGATATCGACATTTGTTTGGACATAAACATAGGCATTGGCAATAGTCATAGGCACATCAAATCCTTCAAATCTTGTTGTAGGGCTTAGGCATTTTAGATTGCTCAAGAAGACAAATCTGAGGGCAACATATTATCTAGCAAGCAAGAAGGTGTAACGAAGGTCAACCATGGAAGATGGAGATTCTTGGTAATATTGTTTCTTGTATTTTCATTTCATTTCTATTGTACTTCATTATTTCATTGGATTTTTAATGTTTATTGAGCTAACAATCTAACAAATCTAATTTTCCATTGATACAGATATGTCATGAAGAAAGGGAGTATGCCACATGCAAGTCAATCTTAAGACATGTTGTCCACATCTTGAGCTTGATCTTATATGTTCATGAAAGATTAACAATTAGTGAAAAGAGACAATGACAAGTGACATATAGAGATAAGGCTATTGAACTCGTTTCCCCCACTTAGTGCAGGACAAGGGTGATCCTAAAATGGATGATGGTATGCCACCCCTTGCAATGGATGAAAAACATGCAATAGTGAGTATGGTATGCTCTTACAACTATTGCATGGAAAGGAGCATAAACTAATGTTATTTATTTGGATAAAAAAATAAATTTTCTACTTGATACATGTTTAATGAGATGTCAATTAGTTTAGGATGTACTAAGGTTACAATTGTCTTGGAAGAGTCTTGTGTGAGAGTATTAATGTTGAGTGAAGGTTTGTTGAAAGGGTTGATTTCTATGAAAGGACAATCATGAAGACCATGATTTGGTGCTTGTGTTTTTGGCTCCATGGGGGTAAGGAGACCTTGTTATATAGCATCACATCCTTGCTTAGATTGCTTTATAAGTCTTTTAGGTTTGAGGTTGGTCGTGATTGTATACACTTTGTCATATAGGTGAGTAATGTCATTGTAACTTGGTTGGTATAAAACATTGTGTGGAGGTGGGTAAAGAATGAGGTTAGGAGTATTATGAGCTTATTTCTTGTGTAATAGTGGGTAAAGAATTATAGGAGTCTTAGGTGTGTCCAAAATAACATCAACAAACATAGGGGAATGATTAATGGTTAGATTTTTTTTAGTATCAATAGTGGTGATATGAGAAGAAGGATTTATTTGGTTGTTTGCTTTCTCTAAGGTATCATTCTTATGTGCCATAATATCAACCCTAGAAGGAGAGCTTTTAGAAAAGTGACAAATAATAGGTTCATCACATGCCATAGTTGGATTTAGAAAGATAGCTTCATTTCTCATAGGAGAGGCATCAAGAGAAGGATAACTAGGAGTTTCATGGTTACCAATGATTGGATCAAGGAAGGGAGGAATAAGTTTTTCACGAGTTTCACTAATGATATCTTCTAACACTAAACTATCCTTGTCATGTGTAGAGAAGATATTAGGAGAAGAAAAGGGTTGATTGTCATGACTATCTACACTTACATCCTCATGTCATAGAATGTCTTCTTGAGTAGGAAAGGTAGGATTTTCATAGCTCTCAATCATATCCTCCACACAAATGTGTTTGTTAGGATCATTCATTATTTTATCCTTATTCACTAAAGAATTTTTGCAAGTAGGGGAGGTGTTGGGAGATGAATGGGGACTCAGTAAGGTAGTGGAAATGATTTCAACTTTGTGTGTCATAATATCTTTCCAAGGGGGAGGAGAAGGAAGACAAGGGAGACTTTCATGATCTTCAATGATTGTGTCTTCTTTCATCAAGCTACCTTCATCACCAATGGGAGAGATATCAAGGGAAGAACAATTATGATTATCATGATTATGGATACTTGCATCATTTTGTGTCAAATATTTAGTGGATGATCTTAGTGAGAAGAAGTCCTTAAAGGATTCATCTAACATGTCTAAATAATCACTACTAAAGGGCTTGGATGTTATGGTTTGTTGAAATTGAATCATTTTTTGAATTGGATTATTTGATGTTTTTTGTTTTTTGTTTTCATTTTCTAATGAATCTACTCTAAATGAACTAGGAACTAATGCTGAAAATGAAAATTGCAAATGTCTAAGTGCCATGAATGTAAAAAATGCATATTTCTAATGATTTAAAAGTAATAGAAGCTATGCAAACTTAAAATGCAATGTAAAGACTTAGGATGAAATGCAACTTTTTAGATTTCAAACAAAGTAATTTACTAATGACACTAAGCAATAATCTGAAAGATGAAAGACTGGAAATGCAAATGTGAATTTTAACAATGCATGAAATGAGCTAATGTAAGCTAAATCTAATGAAATTCATGACACATAAACTCAGCCAACTGATACAGATAACTAATGACAACAAATAGAAGCATACAAATAGGGTTTTCAACTATGTAAAAGGTAGTTTCAGGGGTCAAAAGGGACTAATTCGCCCAGGGTGGTGAATGAGTCCCAGTGTGGATTTTTTTGAGATTTTTCAGAGGGATTTTTATGTTTTCTATGCTGTAAGATGCAAACCTAAGATGAAAATGCAAAATTTCAAAAAAAAAAAAAATTTAGATGCCAAAAAAAATGCAACCTAAATGCACTTTTCATGAATGTAAAATTTGAAACCTAGTATGCAAATTAATCCATGCAAGCCCTAATGCAAGGTCAATTCGGTGCTAGATCTATGATGGACTCTAAATCAGACAAGAAGGTATTTGAAAATTAGGTTCACCAAAATCAACCATAGATTTTTATGGGGTGTGGAATGCTATGACTCACTGAATTAGGGTTTTTTACCTAAAGGAAAGAGATAGATCCCATACCCAAAATCTAAGGCAGTTCACTCAAATTCATGTATGTATGATGAAAATATGCCTAAATGAAATGATATAGATGCAACAAACTGATGAAATTGATTTATTATTTATGCAAAACTATTGAAGTGCAAGTTGTCGAAAAACACATTGTGATATGCAGAAAAACCTAAAAATGAATGCAAATTACAACAAAAATTGATGAAACTAAAAGTGAGCACTTGATATCTTGATGTAGATTGGAAATGACTTTTAGAATGTTGTTGATGCTAGAATTTTTTCCTAAAAGGATGCATTCACCATTCTAGGTGAATTAGTCCCAAATCTGGGAAACTATTCCAGAGCTCGTTTTGGACAAATGGGTATCCAAAACTGTAGGAAAACCTATTTAGGCCTAGTAGTGGGAATCATTTTCCATTAATGGAAAATTAGTCCACTTTTGAATTTCTAAAAATCCAAAAGTGGAAACTGAAGTCTTCGGTCTGCACTTCAATTCCTGATAGGTGTCCCCCTTTGAAATTCTAATTTCTGAAACTGAAATTGACTTTTTCTTGATATTTTTCCTTGGTCAATATGAAGTTGTATTCAAAAACTTTACAACTTGATCTTCAATGATTTTTGAGTCTTCAAGATGCCTAAATCTGCAAACACACAAGACAAGAGAGATAAATGTTGAATGTTAGGGCATGGGGGTTTGCCTTGGTCAAACCCCTTTTTAGGTAATCAAACCAAAATGAGAAAAGAATGTAATGAAGCATGAAATAATGGACTTATTACCTTTCCATGATGATTGATCTTGGATTTCTATAACAAAACATGAAGAGTCTTCCCTTGAATGTCTTTGGAAGCTATCTTGATGACTTAAACCCTAACTTGCTTGACTTGAAGGAGAAGATAAATGATGAATTAATGATAAGAGAAGTGTGAATGAATTAAAAAATATAAATTAGGGTTTACAGACTTTATTTTATAGGAAATTTACCTTATTTTCCTATAAATTGGATCCCTAAGGTTGACATGAAGAAAAATTAAACTTAAAACCTATTTTTTCCTGCTCAAAAGTCAAAACTGACCCAAATGGGACTCATTCGCCACCTTGGGTGAATTAGTCCCATGTAGTAGGGAATCATTCACCATAGATGGTGAATTAGTCCTAGAGGGGTCCATTTTCCATCTAGGTTGTTGGGGAATGCATAAAATAGGTTTAAATGATGACTTTGTCAGTTATTTGATCAATTTATGCCTCAAGATGCACAATATGGGACACTAGGCACCTATTAATGATGATGTAAAGGTCATAGGGCTTGGGACACAAAATTCAATGTGAAAGTGTGATTAAATACACTTTATAACATTATAATGAGGTCAACATAGCCTAGAAAGAAACAACATCTAATGTGAATGTGTAGGACACATTACAACACTAGATTAGCATTAAGTTTATTTTAAAAGTCTTCTAGATTGATGTGAAAATGTAATTTAATATATATTTAACAATGTTGAATTAAGGGAAGATGGGTTTATTAAGTCTAGAGAAGCGTGAAAGTCTCTTACAACACTTTACAACACTTTACAAGACATTATTAAATACATTTTATTTAGTTTGCAAGGTTCCAAGACCTCATGTGGATGTGTAAAACACCTCACAACACCAAATAAAGGCCTTATTAAGTCCAAATTTCATCAATTATTCCCAAATCAAGCAAGTTTCCTTTTTTCTACAGTACACCTCTTGCCACAACAATGGCTTCAATACTTACCTATACCAACCCTCAAGTCACAACAATAATGTAACCATCTAGTAATGTGATTCCTTCCTTAGGTATTTCCACTAGAATCCCTAATACATTTGTGGCATCGCACATAATATCTCCTACCATGTTACAACCTATAATCATTTCATTCACTTGTCCTTCAAAAAAATACACCCCCTCACCTTTTTCACTTTCGTCTCATAACGCAAGAAATGAACCTCTCATAAACCAATTCTTCCAAACTATATCATCCCTTCAAAAAAAATATCCACCATCAATCAAAATCAAAATGGCCCACATATATATTATATCAAAAGTAGTCCATTGTCCTTAGAGATATTGTGAACACCGATGCCACAAGGTATAGAGGTGCCTAGATTTGAGAAAAATAGAGGAAAGGGAGATCCTTCTAACCATGTTAATGCCTATACCACCTTATATAGTTACTTTTTCCTTGATCATAAACTCTTGGCTAAGATTTTCCCTAGGTTCTTGAAAGATACTGCCTTGGAGTGGTTTTACTCTTTACCGAATAACTCAATTTGTTCATTCAATGAACTTTTTGAGGCACTTGTTAACCATTTCCAAGTGAATATGACCCCTGAGATGACCTTGGCTGATTTGATGAGATGCAATCAAAAAGAAGAAGAAAATATAACTAACTTTATCTCACACTACCAATCGCTTTATTCCCAAATCAATGTCAAAGTTCTCAACCCTCACCTTCAAAAGATGTTCATAGAAAATTTTCAAAGAAAGATACAAGATAATCTTACCATGATGAAATTTCCCTCCTTCATGCACTTGTGTACTGCCCTTCATGATTATCAAAATTTGGTTAGTAGTTGAGATACAAAGTCCACTTCTAATTGAACTAATAAGTCTAAGCCCACAAACCAAAGAAATTGCCAACCTTTCAGAAAATAGAACAAAGGGTTTCTTCAATTCAATGCCCCTCAAAAATTAACTCAGAATGTCAATAACCAAGTAGTTGTTAAAGTTGTGATGCCCTTTAGCTATGGAGACCCAAAAAGACAATTCACTCCCTTACCTGATTCCCTTCATAACACAATGTCCCAACTCATAGAACAAAAGATGATAACCATCCCCCCAGTTAAAACAACCTGTCCTATTAAACCATTACCCACAAGCTTTAGACCAAAATATTACTACCATTACACCAACAAAATGGACATGACATGAAACATTGCAAGCATCTTAAACATCTTGTGCAAGACCTCATTGATTTGGGTCATCTTTCTATTGGAGGTGTTAGTGATCAAGGAAATAAATCTACTGCCCCTCCTAACAAATTTTTTCAAATATTTACCAACCCTATGCCTAACCATAAAATTTTATTTTTCAAAGCTAGCAAAGCTACAAATAATAATGTGATGAATGTTGATACAGATGATGACAATAATAATACTGTTCAACATGATTCTATAGATAATTATCATATGGATGACATGGTAGGAGTGATATATGTCATTCCTCATAAGGGTCCAACTAAGAATCCTCTTGAAATTGCTTTCTCCTCTTTAGATACACTTAAAAATGCACTTGATGCTCTTCTTTACACAACCAAATGAATCTATGAAAAGCCCACTAATGGGATACTAATATATCCTGCTTGTGGAGAGAATGCGATCACTGAGGAATTCTTACTTTTGCATGAGCTCTATCAAGATATATATGACAAATTGAAAGCATGGATGAAGACACATAATGGTTTTACTTGCCCTACAATGGGATCAATCACTTTTCCTTTCTAAATAGGACCAAAAACACTAGATATCTCATTCTCCATCATCCCCCAGTCGGACCAATTTCATGTGAAGCTAGGCTATCCATGGATTTGCTTCATGAAAGTTGTCCCTTTGGTTGTGCATAAATGCTTAAATTTTCCATTTGAAAATTAATTTTTTACTATCCATCATAGTTTATTTAACCCGCTATCCTCTAAGGGAAACTTTTTCTTAGATTTATTTTGGTGAGAGCCCATAGAGCCTATGAAACCACAAGAAGACTTATTTTTTTTGTCCTATCAAAAGTTTAAGGTAAATAAAATAGTAGAACTATCCCTCTAAAACATGTCCCCACCAACCAATGATCCCACCATCCTTGATGCAACCATGCCTAAATCTAGAGAAATTTAAAACAACCAAGGCCAACCTAAGATAGAACCTTCACAAACCTCCTATAAAAGACCAAGAGATAATGAAAACAATCCTATTACACCTCCTAGAATAAAATGAGTTTACAAAGTCAAAGAGAAAGTGATTGAGAAACCTCTTGTGGTTCATTTCATTCCTCCCCTTGGGGAAGAATCAATCCGCTCCTACACAAATGAAACCTTAAAAATGAACTGAAAGAAACAAAGATGCTAGAGAGCGTAGGAATAGACATAATGCCCTTACTTGTATGTTAAATGACAAAATAAAAAAAGAAAATCAAAATCCAAACCTGATTGAAGCAATGCATGACAAGCCTCCCCCTTCATTGAAATGGAAGCATCTTATAAAATGACAAGAGTTGAACCCTTCTTTAGGCATTATATTCAAACTCCTATTGTGATTAATTTAGATGATGATGAGGAAGTTGCTAAGATTAATGATGAGGTGCATAATGAATTGAATACAAATTTTTCCTCTTCTATGAGCTTAAATGAAAATTCTCCTAAAAAGAGTGTTGAACTTGGTGATGGCCCTAGTTGGACACTTGCTATGGTCCCTTTAGCTAATTTTCTACCTTTGATATACAATGAACATGATTGGAATGCAAAAGACCTTCTCATAGGTTGACTTACATGTGCCTTATTAGTCTCTTGCATTAGCTCTTTTTCTTTTTTTGTGTGATTGCATGTGCATGATGTGATCCCCCATGATGTTTTGTTTGATGTATCTCTCCCTTTATGGAATTCCTCTATTTGTAACTTCATTCTTCTTTATGTCATCAATCTCTTATCTTTTCACCTTTTATCTCTTTTTCATTTGTCTTGTGTTTTCCTTTTAGAGATGATGCAAAGTTTCAAGACATTCATGTCTCTTCCTTGTTGACCCAAAATAATTTTTCTTTTCTTTTTCTTTATCTCTTTTTCATCTGTCCTTTGTTTTCCCTTTGGGGATGACGCAAGGTGTCGAGACATTCATGTCTCTTCCATGTTGACCCGAAAGGATTTTTCTTTGTTTTCATTCTCTTTGTGTCATTCTTCTAGTCCTATGTGTATTTGGGGAATGATGACAGTTTTGAGCTCTCTAAAAACATTGTAGCAAGGACATACTGACCCCAAATCCATAGATACATTATGTGTTTGGATTTTCAGTTTTGGAGGCAACCCCTCTCTTTTTCTTTTCTTTTACATGACATAGATTTACTTGGAAACATATGACTTGGCATAGGGATTTTTAAATGATCTCTCATGTCTTTCTTTCTTGTTTGCATTTATTATTTGCTACTTTAAAGTAATTTCTCACATGTTGTTTAGCAATTTCTTTCAAGTGGGGGCATAAATTGGAATTATTCTTTTTCATTTTTCTTTTCATGGTTTGTAGTGCAATCTTCTTACTTTATATGATGTGTTTTTTTGCTTGTGTATGACATTGGGTGTGGTTTCCTTCAAAAGCATGATCTCTCTTAGCATATTACATTCCTCTTAGTGGCTTGATACAACACACTACATCCCCTAAGTTGTGAATTTTCTATTCTTTTATTGGTCCTCTCTTGGAGACATTACGCACAGTGTTCCCTAAGTTAAGACCTCTCATGAACTAAGCAAGACTCCTTTGAACATTCTTTTCATTTTTCATTTTTCATTTTTTAGCTATATGGCCACCTTGCATAATATAGCTTGCATGTCTGTGGAGCCATATTAATTGTTCATGAGTTCTAAGAATACAAATATTTTCTTGTCTCATGAAGCTCGAAAACCATTTGTGCATGGCACCTTATCAAAGTTATCAGGAGGTATAAATTTGGTATGGTTTGATGGGAAGCCAAATGAGGGCATGACTTTCCCTTAGAAATTTGCATTTGTGTGTGAGAGCATACCAACCATGAGTGTATGTTTCTCATATTATTGGATTTCTCACCCACTGGATAGCCTGAAGTTCCATTGCCTCAAAGTGAGTATGGATATTTTGGACAAACAACCTAGATTTAATCCACATTGTGATGGAAAAATGGTCGAAGCTTGATCCACCCCTTTTATTTTTCATGTTGTTTCATTTTATTTGTCTTTGACAATGCATGCTTGCACCTTTTTTTTGCTCTTTATATCATTTTCATGTGTTTTCTTTTGTGCTTATGTTGGTTTTCCATAGGACCTTGGTCCTAGTGGCTTGCACAACCCTCTTGATCATGGTCATCCTATCTTACTAGCATTGGTGCATTTGAACCCCTCTTAATCATGGTTGTCTTGTATTGTTGGCATTGCTACATCTAGTCTACTTTAGTGTGAGTTGAAGAAATTTCGTCCTCTCACTAAAGTGGGGGCTAGATGTGATGATATAAAAGGGTCCCCTAACTTGGCCTTGATTTAGTGTTGTAATATGCTTAACATATTCACATTAGCTCTTGGTCCCTTGTGAACTAAATGAGCTTATTGGTGCATTGTTTGGAGTGTTGTAAAGTGTCATAACACACTTTCACACTTTCCTAGGGTTTTATTTAGTAATTGTAATTTCTTATGCTTTAATTGGACCTATTTTTCATCCACAAGCCTCATTTAATGCATCCTTTCAAGGATAATCATGGTACAAATCAACAACAATCATAATTAATGTGTTTCAGGCTTGAATGTACTAGATTTAGTAATGTGGGCCACATTTTACATCTTGGGTGAATAAGTCCCACCTATATTTTTTGGTCCCAAGTCTAGTTTCACACATTTATAAGCATTTTTAAAAATGGCTCCAAAAATTAAGCCTAGTGGGGCTCACTTTCCACCTTGAGAGAATGAGTCTTGTGTGGCCTAAAATCAAAATTAGTTCAAATTTTTGGTATGATTTTATCCTCCTAGATCTTATATCATCTTTTAGTGTTGTAATTTTGGGAATTTTTGCATAATTGAGTATAAATATAAGTTTCTTTCTCTCATTTTAACCCCCAAGAATTCAAGTTTTCATCCTTATAGCAAGTTTGAGTTTACAAGTGTATTCAAGTGTTTTCAAGATTATTCAAGAGTATATTATCAAGAATTTTAGAGCAGCATTAAAGTATCAAGCATCATGTCAAGTACTTCATGCATCATTTTTTTTTTTGAGCTAACAATTGTGATGTACGGTTTTACAATTCAAGCAAGCATTTCATTCAAGATCTATCACCTTCAAGTGAGAGTCAATATATACATCCATTAGAGCCATATCATACATGTTTTTAGCACTTCATTGAGAGGTTTTGGTGAGTTTCAACATCTTATTTTTTTCATTCATCATTCTCCATTACTATTTCATTATAATTCAAGGTTTGAGTACCAAAAAGGAGTTTGACCAAGGAAAAATCCTATCAACTAAACCCACAACATTTTTCCCTCTCCTTTGTGTGTGATTTGAAAGTCTAGTTTTTAGAGTTCATAAGGAGAAATATTGGAGGAAATTTTTCAAATCATTCAAATTTTTCAAAGTTGCCATCAAGCCTTGCAGAACATTGGAGAAAAACTATAGGTTGCAAATCAAGGTTTTAGATCTAGAAATCAATTAGGAAGGATAAAGAAGAGAAACAAGAGTAGGATCAAAATTTGAAGCTTCAAAAAAACCTAACTAGATTAATTCACCACTTTTGGAAAATGAGTCCTAGTTTCAATCAAAATTTAGATTTTTGTAGATTTAGATATGCATTTGGCAGATTCTTGTTCCCACACAGAAACCCATATTTTGGACTAATTCACCCAGCTTGGTGAATTTGTCCCACTCATAATTAAATGTATATTTTATAGTGTTTCAGACCTCCATTCAACCATCTCCATATTTCTAGGTGCACATATTCTTTTTTGTACTTTTCTGTGTTGTTTCATTTGCTTTACCAACTCATCTAATAAGTCATTGCATTGAATTAGGGTTTACTATTGCAACTTTTATCTCATTAGTATTTCCAAATTCATACCTAGTGGTGAACCCCCTATTGGTTTGCATTCATCTCTTAGGAAGTCCCTATTACATGATCTCTTTCTCCTTTGCATTGAGATCTCTAGGGTTATCCTTGAAAGAAATTGGAGAAGTGGGTGTGATCTATATCTTACAACCATATGATAGAGCCATACCAATTTTTCTAAATTTCACTTGGATGTCTACTTTGGTGTAAGTTTTACATGGGGTCATCCTCTCACTAAAGTAGGGGCAAAATGTAGTAGCGAAAAAAGTAGCCTTTTCCCTTGCTTGGTTTGGACAATTAACATTAAAACTGAACTAATTCTTGGAGTAGTGTTGTAATGTGTTGTATACATTCACATCATTCTAGGACCTTTATTTGATTAAAACATGCCTTAAGTGGTCCTTTAAAATGGTGTTTTGAAGTGTTGTAACACATTTTCATGGTTTTATAGGACTTATTTACTTAATTACACCATATGGGCCCTTTTCTAAATAAAATATACCTAATGAGTACCTTATTTAAGTTTTGTAAAGTATTTTAACAAAATTTGACATTTATTTAGGATGGTATTAATTAATTGTGGTAATTGGAGTTAATTAGCCCTTTTAATTCAAATTTAACATGTTAGTGTAATAAATTTTATACCATGACACATATTATTAATGGAATCGGTCACTTGATACCCAAACACTATGCCAAGCTAACACTTTTGCTAACATTTGATTGCTTTCCACTATAGAGAAATATCTTTGAGTTGGAAATATATTCTATAGTATTTTGCAAAGAAATTATTTACATAATTGTAGGAATACATGATTCATAGATATGCATCATACTTTTATTCACTATCCTATCAAAGTTTGACATGTTCTCCATATTATATCTCTTGAGAGATTTTTTCTAATCAAAATATCCAAAAAATTCTAGGAGGAAAGGGTGTCAAAATGTGCCTAATTTATTGTATACTTACCTAACCTAACATATTGGTACAATTAGTTTTTACCCACAATATTTATGATGCAAAATTGATCTCTCAATGCCCTAAAATTTCCCTAACATGACAATATAATTGATCATAAATAAATAATGAACATGTATGAATAATTTAGAATAAATTAAAATGAAATGATAAATATATTTCATCTATTTTTTGGGTGATCCCATAATATTGGTTTACAAATTTTTGGCCAAACTGGACATTGAAATAATTTTTTCTAACTAAATCTTCACATTTGGGCACTTATAGCGGCTAAACCATAAGGAATTTGAACATGATGCAAACTAGTGATTTGTGACATTTTTTCTGTAGATTCTAAATATATTATTTTCTTCTTTTTTTGAATTAGATTGCACTTATTTTTCCATCTCCTTTGAAAAATAGTTTTTTTTCAATAAACAACATTTTTAAGGAGTGACGCTCACCGTATAACACAACTTATTTTCCATGAAGGATAAAATTATATTTTTTTCAAATTTAGATTTGTACCTATGATATCTAGTGCTTCCAATTGGTTTCATATTTTTTTATTAAATATTTTTTCCTTAATCAAGTTTCAAAGTCAAACCAATTACAATTCAGACATAGGAAGACTGTATAACGCATAACTTTTTTTGTATGTATCAAATTTTTTTAATTTTTTTTGTTGGATCAAGGAATTCAATATCTAGTGCACTCATATTTTTTTTTAAAAAATGATAATTTTCTAAATTTCCACTTTTGTAGAACAAAGAGATTGATTGTTAGTGAAAAAACTACATTCACAAGAAATAAATAATAAATATAATAATTAAATTAAATTTATTTAAAATTATACTTTTTGGGAAGCTTATAATAAGGACTACATACTTACAAAAAATAAATTTTAAATGAATTCATTTGATCCCCCAAAAGGTAAATCAAAAGTGGTTTTTTATCAACATTTTGATAGGTGTAAAGGAGACTCCGTTATAGGTATAGTTTAAAACTAGTGAGGTTCTATCTAAGGGGGTTTGATCTAAGGTGCTTCGATCAAACCCTCTTCAATTGGAATCCTTTATTAATTCTTAGTAATTTGGGCATTTTATTAGATAAATATAATGCACCTCATTTGATGGAAAAATGGTCACATCATCCTAAGAAAATCATATATCTAACTAGGTGAACCCACAATAGTGGATTACAATTTTTTTGCACGAAGAAAAATTAGAAATTCCCATCAAAAAACTTAAAAATGGCTTCAAACAAAGGAAACCCTTTGAACAAAGGGGTGTCATTCGAACATACATGGCATCCACCCCATTAGAATGAACCCCCCCTTCAAACAAACACCCCTTCTAATGAACCCCCCCTTTTTCCTTTGCCCACCTCTGTTTGTAATTTTATACAGATTTTTTGGTTTCAAGGCTCAGGTTCAGGATCAAAATGGAATAAACTTGACAAACCCAACTGGAGGATTATAGTCCTCGAAACAAGATCTCCATCAAGTTTAGTTTTAATAGTTTGGTTTTATTATACATTTTTTTTAGTTTAATTAAACTTAGGTTTTTCACCGAAAAATCAAGCTCTCTATTCTACACATGTGGAAAAATAGTAGATTACCAAAAAATCTAAAAAATATCTATTTTCTTGGTATTGATGTTCTTGATCCAAAGGAAAAAATGAATATTGATATGTACAAAAAAATGTTATTCACTTTATAGTACGTGCCTATATCTAAATTGTAATTGGTTTGACTTCAAAACTTAATTAAGAAAAAATATTCTATAAAACACTATGAAACCAAATGCATGCTCTAGATATCATAGTTACAAAAGTAAATTTGAAAAAAATAGAATTTTATCCTTCATAGAAAAAAATTATGTGCTTGATAGTACACATTACTCTTTAAAAATGGTTTTTACTATTAAAAACTAATTATCGAAGGAGATGGAAAAGGAAATGCAATTTGATTCTAAATTTTTTAAAAATATATATATTTATAATCTACAAACAAATTTTCAAAAATAACTAGTTTGCATCATCTTCAAATTCCTCACGATTTAGTCACTATAGGTGTCCAAAAGTGAAGATTTAGTTCAAAATGTTCATTTCAATGTCAATTTTGGCCAAAAAGTGTAACCCACTATTATGAGATCACCCAAATGGCAAGCAAGATTGTTATGTATTGAAGTAGAAAACTACATATGATCTTTCTACCAAGAAAAAAAATCATATAACAAGGAATCAATCTATAACATGTTATTGTTCATAACTCAACTATTCTAAAGTGACTATAGATTCAAATTTTAAGTTCAAAGTAGGAATAAATTATATTGTATATCAATTTATATATATAATTTTAGAATAATTGTATCATACACAAATTTGGCATATATTCCAACTCAAAATATTTTTTACAAAATGTGGCATATGCCATCTCAAAATATATATAACTACTACATTCCAAATAGCTATATCAAATCCTTAGGGTCCACTTGACCCTATGTCTCTAGAAAATCCTCAACCTGTGGTGGATCATCAAAAACTAGCCTCTTGATGCCATAATGCTTACTACTTGATGGATGCAAAGTTGTCTACAATACAAATTCAAATCACAAATTTAATTAATTAGTTAAATGGTAAATAAAAAAATTAGATTAGTAAATAGGGACTCATATACTACAATTTACCACTTTGGAATTAACATCTAAATCACTATAGTCAACTATAACTTCTCTAAACTATTAATTAAAGTAAAGTTCAATTCAATTGTCTCAATCCCTTTGTCATTTTTTTCTAGATTCATTATGAAAATGAAGGTCTCTTAAGACAATCGAGAGCCTTAGTGAATCATGATGGTAATCACAATGGTAGAGGCACCACATCGTTCACTTTTAGAATAGACTATAGCAGTAAAATAAAACTGATAAAAATTAATATATAATTATTGACCAAGAAAGAAATGCATAGAATAAAAAGAGGTTAGATGTGTAAATAAAAATTCTAGACTAGTAAATGGAAACTTATTTACTACAAAAAATATATATATCAGTATTGAGGCTTCTTTCATTGACTTAGAAGGACTCATCATGGATGAACCAACTACAATTTACTATATGAAAAATGACAAGAATATTTGTATATGTATAATCATAATAACTTTGAAATTAACACCTAAATCACTATAATCAACTATATTTTTGTAAACAATCAACTAAAGTAAAATTCTATTCAATTACCTCAACTCTTTCTTATTGTTTTGAGAGTCATTCTATGAATGACGGTCCCTTAGGATACGTAGGTGTTCAACCAAAACAAATTGGAAAAGTTTCCACCTCATTCACATTTTCAATAATCTATAAAATTAAAATAGGATCAAGATATAAAATAATATATTATTTTTTGCAAAGATGATTGTCATTGCACCAAAAGATCAACCTATTAATGCCCGATATCTAGCCGCTAGATTTATACAAGATCAAGATCCACAAGAGGTGGTTAAACCATGTCACAAAGCCCAAGTGCCAAACTAGACTATGCCTACTATAGGAAGACACTACTGAATTTGACACCATTTTCTGATGGACATTCGTTGGTAACTTGACAAATCTTTGTCAGAAAAGCGACGAAATGATGAAAACATTTTTGTTGCTATTTTTTTGTCGAAAGGCCGATGATGAATTAAACATCAAAATAATAGCGTAGATTCGTCAGTCATTGGAATCATAAAATGACTTAGATATTCATCAGAATATCGATGAAAACTTCGTATATCCACCAATGAATTACACTAGAAGTTCATCACCATTTCAATGAAATGGGCAAGGACTAGCATCAAAACAAAACCAATGGTAGGGGGCAAGAGAATGCTTGAATGTATAGCAAATTATAACATTTTGATTATTATAACAATGAAACAAATCTTAAGTTTGAAGCATTAATATCATTTACAACATTTATGATCAAGAATGAATGTAAGTAGAGAAAATTTTGCATACCTGTAGATGGTACAAAATTTCATGGTTAAGTCAAAGCCTCCCATTAACAACAAGATCCAAATATCCTTGTATCTATCTCAATCAAACCTCTAAACCCTTCAAAGCTATCAATTTTTCCACTAACATGTTATGCACAAAAGTCAAAATTTAGAGTGATGTCACCACTAAAAATAGAAGAAACAAAGCTTTGAAACCAAATCCACACACAACAAAATGTGGTACTCATACAAATCCATACAAAAAAACTAAACTCAGAACATTGGAATGGAATGTTCAACTTCAAATTATGATGCAAAGCATGGATTCAGGGGATAAAGAATCATTTTTCTGCTGCCATAGTGAAAAGTTAGCACTTTCTTTCATCTTTGCATATTGGTTTGATGCTTCAAATGATGCATTACTTATATTGAAAAGTGCATTACCTTATTGAGCTTCTCTTTGTTTCAAGAATAGTTTAATATTCTCTACTTAACAGGGTGAACCACATGATGGTGGAAGCTCATTTGGCCCCTCTCCCCCCTCACATCACTCTCAATTCCCCATACCCAATCATATAACATTAATCATTCATTCATCCATTAATAACATATAACATTCATTCATTAACGTATAACATTCATTAATTAACATATTCACATTCATTCATTAACATATAATATTCATTCTTTCAATTTTTACATATTATCAAAAATATGGTTGTCATAATATGATTACAATCACTTTTTTTCTTTTTCTTTTTCAAAGCTACATAAATCTGAAGTGGAGTATTATTTTCTAAATCAATATTTGTCCCCCCTTTAGTTATTTTCCCCTTTGCTTGTGATCTTAAAGTACACCTAGTCATTTGCTCATGACGTGGATGCCACTACAAGGGGGGGTTTGTTGCAATAAAAAAAAAATGTTAAATTGATATGTTTTATTATTATTGTTACAATTATTTCATTAATTAAAAGAGCATTAGAGTGGTTCTCTTTACCTGATGGGTCCACATCATGCTCTTGAACTTTTGTTATAGACTCATGCTCAACATGTTGAACACCCTCTAAATCATGATCTATAGTTGAAACATGAAAGGTTACATTAATTAATACACCAAGTGAAATTAAATATGTTTAAGAGAACATGAGAGTGGTCCTCTTTACCTGATGGGGCCACATCATGTTCCTAATCTTCTCTAGGCTAATCATGCTCAACACATTGATCATGCTCTACATGCTCTAAAGTTGAAACACAAAAGGTTACATTAATTAATACACCAATTGCAATTAAATATGTTTAAAAGAACTTTAGAGTGGTCCTCTTTACCTAATGGGGCCACATCATGTTCCTTATCTTCTCTAGCCTGATCATGCTCAACATGTTGATCATGCTCTACATGCTTTAAAGTACCAGGATGCACACCATGACCTTCATCTATAGGTTGTGATCCACCCTCACCAGGCTGCATTCCAATGTCATGTGCAGTATTATCATTGCTTGAATGTTTAAAATAAATAGGCATGTAATTACTTTATTCTAGAAATTAATATTGAATAGATTGCACAAGTATTCAATTTTAAATAAACTTTATTGAGTTTATTTACGTATGTGTTGGATGCAGTGGAAGGTTGTATTTGCCCAGTCAATACTCTTAGGCATTTATCCACAACTCCATAGCCTTGCTGGAAGGCAATCTTCAGGTCATCTTCTGTGGGAACTCTGTTGAATTCAGAGCCCTACATTTTTGCATAAGATCATGAATTTTTTCTATGGTGTGATAAAACCAAAAAAAAATTCAATTTATTATTTGGATACTATATTTCATTTATTGATACTTAAAATTCGTGTGGCTAATTTCATATAATTTCCAGAGCCAAGTTTGTGTTGCCTATGTTTTTCTGGTCTTGCCTTTGTTGCCTTCGATGTGTTGGGCAGCCTATGAAAAGTTTGAAATGCATTAGATTATGGAAAAATAAATATTAATCAGTATATAATTGCATTGGTGATAGTATCACATACCTTCCTTGGCCTGGTGGTGTCTTTCCTTTTTTTCTTTTTAGCCTTCTCCTTTCCATCCAACACCAGGTCCTTCCACTCCCTCTTCGGATTCATGGGGGGACACTCATACTTTTTGTTCTTCTCTAAATGTGACCTATATTGGTCCCTCGCATACTTTAGATAGGTACCAACTTTCTTAAGGACCTTGGTTTGGTTGAATGTTTTATAACCAAACAACACAACTAAATGGTTAATGAGCTCATCTTTTAAATCTTGATTTTGGGCATTCCACCATGTACATATGGTGGGCTCGAAGAGCTCCAATGTAATATCACTTATATATTTATAAAAAACATCATTTCCTACAAAATGATCATGGGATTTATCGTCTTAAAAGAGTGATCGGTAAGTAAATTTCAATTGGATTATATATAATAATAATTAAAACATTTTAAAGTACCTAGGACCTTCTCTATCTTTATGGGAATGAAATCCTCAATCACCACAAGTGTGACTAGCAATGTTCCTATACTAGTAATATGGGAAGATCCAAGAAATTTTGCTGAAACATCACTAGTACTAGTGGCCTCTGCATCTCCAAGTACATGTCCTAACACATGTTTTGGCATGTGTTCACTGCTAGAGGGTGCATTAACAGATGCCTGCATGGTATGTGTTGCCAACATTTCAGATGAAAATATAGGCATGGATGATGGGGTCGATGATGTGATGTATGTGTAGGAAGATCAGGATGGAGCGGAGCTGACAAGGGTGGTATGATGATTGCCTAATCTTGTGAACCTTGTGTCTTGTTGGGGTCTTGATTTATATCAAAGGTGGTGTATTTTTAGTTGATCGAAGAACACTATGGGACCTTTCTCGGGATAAAAACCTAGTATTATCTAGTTTTCTCTTCTAGGCCCTCCTTCTAGTGCCAATTTATTTTTTGATGGTTTGGATGAGCATAGAAATAGTTAAACAGAATATCACTATTCTTCTCTCCTGAAAGAGAAAGAATAACACATGGATATCTAAATCCCAAGGTCTTGGTAATCGTTTCTTAAATGTGCTTACTTCACTCAATGGTTGATGTGAATTGTAATGTTCAAGGTGCTCACTGGTGTTGAGCTTGTGCATTGTTCGAAGATCAAACATAAATTTAAACCTACTTTAACTTGGATTTTTAAAGAAATAGAAAAAGATAGATAAAAAATTTAGAGCTAAAAAGAATGATAATTCATCCAACTTAAGAATACTTGCTACCTTTCAAGGAATTCCTAATTAAAACTATAGAAAAAAATTAGCATGTGATTAACACACAATTTCATTCATTCATAGTGTTAATTTCAACAGTAGATTGCAAATCACTATTTAAACAAAACATAAAATAAGACTTCATTCCTTGAAAGCTTTTCAAATCAAATGATTAATCCAAGATAAACACCATTCAGGAACACAATATGAATTAGATTTAAATCTGGTTGCTTCTACTGTTAGTGAAACAAATAAACAACATTTACAAATCTAGCACAATCACTAGTGTACAAAAACCTATGCCTTCATATTGTTTCAATCTATACGAAGAGAACCAGAAGGATATATTACTGCCTTTTGTCGAATCTAACCCTTATTCTACTACTGATATTAAGTTTTTTCTACTACTACTCACTTCTAAAAAACTCTCCCTCTTCTTAAAAGAGACAAAAAAGCCATATATGTAGAATGTGCAAAAAAGAAAGTCGGCCCCTATTTTAGGGTTTACAAAATATTAATTGGTTACCGGAGGGTCAGTCCTAAGATCTTTGGATGAAGTTACTTCTACATTAAATGTGTATCCCCACTGTCCATGTTGGTGGAGGATCACTCCAAGAATGGCCTTAAGATCTTTTAAGGCCACAACATCAACTTTTGGCCTTTGTGTCCACCCTTGAGTGCTTCATTAGAGCTGATTTGAATGCCTTGGAGTATAGCCATTAATATCGATCTACCCTTTTTCCAATGGAGGTACTAGCTATCACTAAGACTCACAACCTTTTCTTCCTTCCAGCTTTCTTGTGCTCAAGATATTCCTGCAAGTTGACCATCCTCTGGAAGCAGCATCCAAATTTCTATCTAGATCCAAACACCATTGTTCCTAAGCCGATCCATTAGCTCATTCATAGAGAAGATCCACATTGGTCACATTTTGTTGATCTTCTTCACAGGGGTAGTCAATCAGTCAAATGGCCCATGGTTAGCTTTTAGTTCCCTCTGATTGGGTGAACACATTCCTCATAAGATTCCCAGGTGGTCAAAGGTCATTCACACAAAATCTCATGTCGGTGAGACACTAATCATGTCTCCCCGGTGTGATTTTACCCCATAACAGCTATCGGCACAATATACCATGGTTGGCAAGATGTCATAGCGAGTGGCCAAAGTCATATCGATATCAACAGTGGTCACCAAGACAATTGCCATCGCCCAGAGGTCATAGCGAGTTCCCATCAGGTCACACTGATATCCCTTTTCTAGTGGAAAATCCATCACCATCGGCAAGACTCCCCATGGTCGGTGAGACATCCTTTTGAGCTCAAGATCCTTGGGCAAGCTCATTTCATCTCGGGGTGACTTCTTCGTGTTGGGAAGACCTTTCACTGATATCATTCTACTCTCCTCGATGCCATTTTATTTTAACAAGAGTCTACCTTGTCAGTGAGACTTTACTCTGAAGCCATGCCCTTACATAGAGACATCTTCGGGTTTGTGAGACCTTTCATCGAGAACATTCCATTACACCAAAGGGAGAACCCTTTGGTGAGACTAATAATCATCGGTGAGACATCTTCCCAATGACACCTCTTTTTGCCAAGACTTCACTCCTTCAGCTAGACTTTATGCCAAAGGCATAACCTTTCGCCAAGACCTCCATCTAGGACCACCATTCCATGTCGGTAAGACCCTATCGGTTTAGGAAGACTTCTTGTCGAGGCCACCTTGTTTTGACGAAAGCTTGTTTCATTTTGGGGAGACTTTGATTGGTTGGCAAGACCTTTTGCCAAGCTCAAAATTTTCACCGAGACACTTCATCGGTCAACAGGACATTTCTTTGAGGCCTTCATCTTACACTAGAAGCACCTCCCTTTTAGTGAGACATCACTTGGTCACTGGGACTTCATACCAAACTCAAACCACTCTCCCCTATGCCATTTCATTTTGGCAAGAGTTCACCCTATCGGTCAGACTTTACCCCAAAGCCACGCCCTGTCACTGAGACCAGCAACCATCACTAAGACCTTATGCCAAAGGAATAACCCTTTAGTGATACCCTCATCAGTCAAGGAGACATGTAAGAACCCATAGCGATTAAAATGTCATGGCGACTGGTGGATCCTGAATAAACACAACAACCCGCTAGTTGGCAAGACCTATGAAAGGTCTCAATGACTTTCTTCCTAAGGATTTTTAGGTTAAACTAGATTGAGGCATGCTTTCCAATTGACTTTCTTGAGAGATATCCTTAGATAAGCAATTCAATCCTTCAAAAAAAAGGCCTCCATTAATCCCTAAAGTAGATAAAATATATCATTTTTCATCAGGCCTCTAATTTTAACAAAAAGAAACCCAACTCTAGATGAGGCAGAACCGAATCAGATGAAACAAAAGACATACCCAGGAGGAAAATGAAAGAAATACAAAGGTCAAAGTAAATATCCAAAGGCAAAGAAAACAAAAGAAAAAGGGGGAGCCATTTTATTCCAAAATAAAATGGGGCAGTTATGCAAGGCATAACAAGTAACTAAAGTTTTCTTGTGTTGGAGATGTTAATTTTAGTCTCCACTATGTTGAGGCCAACCTTGGTGGATTCACATTAATATTTTATTTGTAAATTTGGGTCAGCATTGCAAATATCTTCTATTTTCTTGGCCAACTAAGTTGTGATGAAATCTCATGTAGCATATATAAAATTGTGATTTTTTCAAAGGTGAAGTGTGTGCTTTGTGTGATCCTATGTGTGTATGTGTGAATATCATTCATTTCTAGAGCAGAGTGTGAAGAATATTGTGAAAAGTGTGAAGAAGTGTTGAGCTTAATTAGAACTATAATTAGGCTTGTACAAAAGCTATTTTCTCAGTTCATTCCCTCAAATTTTTAATCCTATTTTGCTGGGCAGTGAGCCCCTTTTGTATTTGAGTAGTGAGCTCTAGGTAGTGTGCCTAAATGCATGTGCATTCCCCTTATTATTTATCATTATACTTCTAACAGAGTATAATCTTGTGGACTAACATCCACCATGGTTTTTCCCCTAATAGGGTTTTTATGTAAAAAAATCTTGGTGTTCTTTTTCTCTCTAATGTGTTAATTGCTTGTGGTTAATGGCTTATTCATCAGATTTGAAATTAAATTGAAAATAAGTTTTAAAATTTTAAATTTATATGACAAATAATTCACCCCCCCTCTTAGTTGTTTTTCCTTATTTTTCCAAAATTTGGTATCAGAGCAGGTTCCTCTGAAGAAGTCTAAAAGCTTGAGGTGATTTGTGATGGCAATATTCAAGAAGAACAATCTGAGATTTGATGGCACTAACTATTCAATGTGGAAAGTTAGGATGTGATGTCACTTAAGGTGTATTGGTGAAATTTTTTGGAATATTACGAGAGATCCATATACTATTCTTGAGAATGGTCTCTTAACTCCTAATGAGATCAAAGATGTTGAAAATAACATTAGGGCTATTGAATCTTTGGTGAGTGCTCTAATAGATTTAGAGATGGATAATGTGATGGGTCTGTATATAGCTCATGAGATTTGGATGAAACTAGAAACTTTGTATGAATGAGATGCACAGCTAAAGATGGCTAAGCTATAGATCTTGAAAGGAAAGTATGAGAATTTGAAGATGGGTGAAGATGAAAATATCACTTCCTTTATGTAGAGATTAAATAAAATAGTGATGGGTATTAAATGTGTTAGTGGTTCTATGGATGAGGATGAAATTATGGCTAAATTACTCAGATCCTTGACTCCCTCCTACAAAATGAAGGTTCATGCTATTGAAGAGTTCAGATCAATAAACAAGATGACAAGAGACATGTTAATTGAGAAGCTTGCTACTTTTGAAATAAGTGAATTTGGTGAATCTACACCAAAGAGAAAATCTACATTCAAGGCTACTATATCCAGAAGTAACAGAAAAAGATATAGTTCAGGAGAGAGTTCTAGAAGGATATCGAAATATGATGAAGAACTGAAATAACTTGAAGATAAAGAAAGATAGGTAGAAGAATTGGAAGCACTGATTGCAAAACAAGAAGGGATTGGAAAAGGTAAGTATGAAGATGTATTTCCTATTAATTTTTTTTCATGTAGTAAAATAGGTCATTTTGCATCAAGATGTCCTAAAGGAGTTCCTAGATCTAAGCCTAAAAAGTCTCAATTCCAAAAGAGATGCTACTTTGCTGAAGAAGCAATGAATGATGATGAATCTAATAAAGATAATGGAAATGGAGATGAATGGGCTTTCATTGCTACCATTCAAGATAATCATGTGGCTACCAAATCTACTAAAGATGAAAATATCTTACAACCCAAGTTGAAGAAAAAGATGAGTGGGTCATTGATAGTGGATTCTCACATCATATGACTAGTGATAAAATAAAATTTGTGAGTATTGAGAAGTATGACGATGGGGTTGTAAGATTTGGAGATAACAATGCTAGTGTGATTCATGGTAGAGGTCTATTTTCCTTGGTGGTAAGGATAACATTGATGATGTCCTCTATGTTGATGTCCTAAAGCACATCTTGTTGAGTATTGGATAGATGGTTCACAAGGGTTATGATCTTCAATTCAAAAATGGAAGATGCAAGATACGTGGAAGTTCTAAGAATATGATTGCAACAGGGAAACAATCAAAAGGTAATATTTTTCATTTGAATACTGCTTGTGGAAGTTGTTTAATTGATCAAGTAGATGAAAGTTGGTTGTGGCATAGGAGGTTGTGTCATGTAAACTTTGACAAGATTATTAAGATAAGTTCCACACAAGCAGTAAGAGATCTTCCTAGGTTAGTGAAGTCTGCTAATATAATCTACAAGGAATGTCAGATGGGTAAACAAACTAGTGTCTCTTTCTAGAGAAAATAGTTTCATTCAAATAATTTTCTAGAGATGCTACATAATAACCTTTGTGGTCCCTCCAGAGTTAGAAGTATTCATGGAGAAAGGTATTTTATGTTGGTTATTGATGATTACTCTAGCATGATTTGGGTTTCCTTTTTAAGAGAAAAATGTGAAGCGTTGGAGAAGTTGAAAAGTTTCAAGGCTATGGTAGAAAATGAGAAAGGTCTAAAAATTAAGTGCCTGATATCTGACAGAGGTGGTGAGTTCATTTCCAAGGATTTCAACTCTTATTGTGAAGAGAATGGAATTAAATGATAGTTATCTACTCCCTGAACCCCTCAATAGAATAAAGTTGCAGAGAGAAAGGATAGAAATTTTTTGGATGCTGCCAGAACAATGATGATGGAAGGAAATGTGTCTCAGATGTATTGGAGTGAAGTGGTAAGCACTACTGTGTATACTTTGAACTGGTTAAATGTTAATGGTAATTCTGGTAAGACTCATTATGAGCTATGGTTTGGTCACAAGCCTACTGTTAAGTATTTCAAGATCTTTGGAAGCAAGTGTTATATTAGGAGAGATGATGATATAGGAAATTTTGATGTAAGAAGTGATGAAGGAATCTTCCTAGGTTACTTTAATAAAAGAAAGGCGTACTAGTGCTATAACAAAAGACTAAGAAAGATGGTTGAGAGTGCAAATTTTAGAGTTGATGAGGACTCTATCAACAGACATTGTTTTTATGGTTCAGATGAATACATTACAAGCCAAGGGAAGAATACTCAAACACATAATATACTTCATATTATTCCATATGTTCTTCCATATGTTCTAGTGAAGCAACCTCAATTTGTTCTAGTAAATAAAGTCAGTCAGGAGGAACATACAAGTGCAAGTGTAGAAGAAATATTAGAAGTGTTAGAATCTCAAGAATGTACCAAAACTCCATGGTGTGTATAGTTGAATCATTCTAAAAATCAAATCATAGGAGATAAGAGTAAAGGAGTGAAAACTCGAAGAAAAATTGTAGAAGAATATTGTTTTATCTCCAAGATTAAACCTAAAAATGTCACTGAAGCCTATGAAGATGAACACTAGTTGGAAGCTATGGAGGAAAAAATGACTCAAATTGAAAATAATGACACATGGCTATTGGTTCCAAGTCCTAAAGACAAAAATGTGATTGGTACTAAATGGGTATTTAGAAACAAGTTGAATGAAGAAGGTGAAGTGGTCAGGAGTAAAGCAAGACTGGTATGTAAAGGGTATTCTCAAATGGAAGGTGTTGATTTTGAAGAAACATTTTCCCTTGTCACTAGGATTGAAGTTGTTAGACTATTTCTTGCTTATGATGCACACAAGAACTATAAAGTCTATCAAATGGATGTAAAATCTACATTTCTGAATGGAGAACTAGAAGAAGAAATGTACATTGAACAGTTGGATGGATTTTAGCTAATAGATAAGGGAGATATGATTTGCAAGTTGAAGAAAGCTTTGTATGTACTAAAGCAAGCCCCCAGAGCCTTGTATGCTAGATTGGACAAATACCTACTAAAGCTTGGATTAACTAAAGGTATTGTTGATAGCAACCTATACTTCAAGTTAGATAATGATAAGAAGTTAATTATAGAAGTTTTTGTTGATGACATCATTTTTGGAGGAGATGATAATCTATGTATGAAGTTTACTGATGAAATGAAGAGTGAATTTGAGATGAGTATGATTGGAGAAATGAAGTTCTTTCTAGGATTTCAAGTTACACAGTTGGACAAGGGGATTTTCATATCTTAGTCCAAATATGTGAAAGAACTATTGAAGAAGTTTGGAATGGATGACTCCAAACCTATTGGTACCCTCATGGTGACTGGATGTAAGTTGAAAAAGAATGATGACTCTCCTAAGGAAAATCAAACCAAATATAGGTCAATGATCAGTGGATTGTTCTACTTGAATCAGACTAGACCATACATTATGAATGTTGTATGTATGGTTACTAGATTTTAGGCTGATTCAAAAGAACCACATGTAACTATTGTGAAGAGAATTTTTAGATATCTAAAAGGAATAGTTGACTTTGGACTTTGGTATCCAAAGAATGATGATCTCACTTTGTGTGCATATATTGATGCAAATTGGGCTAGTGATGTAGATGATAGGAAAAGTACTAGTGGTGGCTCTTTCTTCCTAGGGAAGAAGTTGGTATCCTGGTTAAATAAAAGAAAAAATCAATTTCTTTATCTACTGCTAAAGCATAATACATTATTGCTGCTAATAATTGTACTCAAGTGTTATGGATGAAATAGACATTGAGAGCTATTAGGGTGATATGTGAAGAGCCTATTTCCATATACTGTGACAAATCAAGTGCAATAAATATCTCAAGGAATATAGTGCTATAGTCTAAGACTAAACATATATCAATCAAGTTTCATTTCTTGAGGGAGAAAGTGAATGAGAAAGAAGTCAGGCTAGAATATGTCCTACCAAAGAATAGATTGCAGATATATTTACTAAGCCATTGCTGAAGGATACTTTTGAGTATCTCATAGGAATGCTAGGGGTAATCACCCCTCCTAATAAGAACAAAAAGATGCATTTTCTTGCATCAATCTGTGAACTTCATTGCTATATTTTGATCCAGATTGATGTTTCTATGGCTGCTACTCAGGGTGAGTAGTCAGAGGTGTAGAAATGTGGTTCAGAGCATGTATATGGAAAGCTCATTGTTACATTTGCCATTAATGTCAAAGGGGGAGAAGTGTAATGTGAAAAATCATTTCAAGAGTAGTGTAGAAGAAGTCAGTGTGTTGGGTTGATGGTATTTTTCACATCATGTATTTCCATCAATGCTAAAGGGGGAGATTTTTGGATATTGTGGATGTGTTGATGATATGTGGTTGTCATTAATGTCAACACTATTAGCACTTGGTGTACTAGAGGCTACATATGTCAAGGATATTGAGAAATTTGTAAAAGAAAATGTTCTAGGTTCCCAATGGAATTGTGTAGGTGATGAAGGTTTTTTGTTCTCTACGTTGAAGATTAGTTGGTTTAGATTAAAGGGTTTATTTTTTAGTATATCTAGATCATCTACTAGAAGTTTCAGAGGTCCATGTGAATTTTTGAGTGTGTTGTGGTCTGATAGTGTTTATGTGGTCTTTGTTAGTGTTCCTGAATGAAGTTTGTGTGATTCTATTGGTTTGAATTGTTGTAGATGTTTCTCTATTGTTTCTTGGTTCACTCAAATTTCTCTAGATAATTATCTATCTTTTTGGTACATCCAGATTGACCGATGTGCTTGTGATTGATGATCTTTTCCTGCATATGTTCATTTTTTCATGTTCCTTGCTGACATGTTGGTGGTAGCATGTTGTGGATCTTTGTGGTAAAAGTAACTAAAGTCTTTTTGTGTTGGATATGTTAATTTGAGTCTCCACTATGTTGAGGCTAACCTTGGTGGATTCGCATTAAAATTTTATTTGTAAATTTGGGTTAGCATTGCAAATATGTTATATTTTCTTGGTTGACTAAGTTGTGATGAAATCTCATGTAGCAGATATATAAGTGTGATTGTTTCATTAGTAAAGTGTGTGCTTCCTGTGCTCATGTGTGTTTATGTGTGAATATCATTCATTTGCATATCATAATGTGAAGAAGGTTTTGCGAAGTGTGAAGAAGTGTTGAGCTTAATTGGAATTGTAATCAAGCTTGTGCAGAAGCTATTTTCTCAATTCATACCCTCCAGATTTTTAATCCTATTTTGTTGGGAAGTGAGCCCCTTTTATATTTAAGTAGTGAGCTCTAGGAAGTGTTCTTGAATGCATGTGCATTCCTCTTATTATTTCTAATTATACTTTTAATAGTGTATAATATTGTGGACTAACATCCACCATGGTTTTTCTCCTAACAAGGTTTCCACATAAAAAAAATCTTGGTGTTCTTTGTCTCTATCATTTTCAGCCATATCAATAGGTAACTGCAAAGTTTGTAAATATTGGACAATTCTTCTATACCATCCGTGTGTTTGCATATCATAGATAGGTGCAACATCAATCACTTTTTCCTAATTTATCTAGTTAGCCTCCAAATTAGCCTCTACCATTAACTTGGATAGGCCTTGACCTATTAATAATTTGGTGATATAAACATCAATGTTAAATTATTGGATCTTTTTGATCCATCTAAACCTTCTTCTTGTTGTCTCTTCCTCAGTGAAAATATCTTTAACAATAGCACTTGGTACAAAATCTATGATAGTAGCTCCTTGTAGGTAAGTCCTAAAATTTTTTATAGCCTTTACTAGAGCATATGCTTGCTTCTCAGTAGTGTCATATTTCAACTCTATATCTTGTAAATATTTTCTAAAAAATGCAATGGGTTGTTCAAATCCCTCCTCATTTTTCTGCAATAGAACAATAGCAATGGTATGAAATGAGGCAAAAGAGAAAATGTGCATTGGTTTGGAAAAATCAAGAGACTTCAAAACTGGAGCCTCCTTGATAGCTTGTTTAATTTTCTTGAAAGCCTAGCTAGGTTCATCACTCCAAAGCACCATTTCACCTTTCTTTAGGATTTTGGAAATAGGTCTTGTGATTTTTGTGAAGTTAATCATAAACCTTCTTAAAAAAATTATTTGTCCAAAAAATGATTGAGTTCCCTTGACATTTTTTGGTTGAGGGATCTTGTCTATGGCTGCTACTCTTTCAAGGTCTATTCTTACTCCTTCTTTAGACATAATGTGCCCCAAAAAATTTCCCTCAATGACCCTAAAGGCACATTTCTTTGGATTCAAAGATATCCCATACTCTAATGACCCAAAAAATACCTTTTCCAAATGCATACAATGATCTTCTTTTCTAGAATAAGCAGTCAAGTCATCTTGATACACAACCATAAATAAATCAATAAAATCTGAGAAAGCTACATCCATATCTCTCTAAAATGTGGCACCTACATTTTTTAAGCCAAAAGGAATACATTTAATTATGAAGTGAAATACTTTCACCAAGAGATTTATAAGTAGGTGATTATCTTTAAATGGTGAAAATACATATAAATACGAGTGTGAAAATTGCCAGCAAAGGAAAGATTTGATAATCATTAAGATTAATTTCACAAAGTTCAAAGACCAAAGATATTAAAATTAAAATATTTTAATCTATTGAAGATAATTAATTAAATGTAGAGTTGTCACAGATGGACATGCAAAGGGTCATAACCCTAAAAATGCAATGTATATACATAAGATGAAATTATATCATCAATCATTAGAAATTAGAGGGGGTAGGTTAGGAAATCATCAGTAGTTGGATAGGTTGAATAGTTTCCAAAATGAAACATTATGTTGTGTATTGAAAAATATTTTGAAGTAATATAATGGACGAGAAGTTTTTATCTAGTGGCTAAAATCTAGTTTCAACTATTTGTTGAACTAGTTGAAAAATATTATCAGGTTGTCTCCAAGGTTGACATTTCCTTTTTATTTAAATTAATATATCAAGGATATTTTTCAATTTATCAAGGCATATTTTTTGCTCTTGTGTGATTTAGTTAATTGGCTCCATCAAGGAAGGATTAAATGCTTTTAATTAATCACAATAATTTGGAAAAGATCATTTGGATTGATAAGAACTTGATAATTACATTTTTGCATGTTTATCAAGGTATAAATAGTCACAAGTGTTAGGAAATTCAAATTATAAACATTAATTAAGTCACATATCTTTCACCTCTTGACTCCATTAACCCAATAGGAAATAGGCACTAGTCACACCAATTCCATTTTAGAATTTCATAAAATCTTATTCAAAACATTCACATTTCAAATTCAATTCTAGGAGTAGGAGTAGTCAATAAGCTTTCATCTATTACACTTTATGCCACTGTGATAGATCCACAAATTCAACCAAATCATACATTTTTCCAAATCTACTTCATTATAAAGGTATACCCGCCTAGGTTAGTAGAGCCTGAAGTGTAGGGAGTTACCAAACACATAAATTAACTATGTTTGTTGGTTCAAGAGAGCTACAAATTTGATCATAGATTTTGGCATCCTCTTAGGATTTGCAACCCGCGTTTTTGAGACCTAACAGATTGGCAACTCTACTGGGGAGAAACTTCAAAAAAATTGGTTCCAGTGTATCCATTTATAGAGTCAATATAAACTTCAGATTTGGGTAATTATTTCCATATTGTTGAGTGAGGAGATTCCACTAGGGAGAAAACAAGAACAATTTCAAAAATCCATTTCATTTTCCTACTTTTGAAAAGTAGGTGGTGAATCTAGTAAAAATTTGATGAAGAATACGAAACATCCCAAAGTTGGAATATTTCCAATCAAAAGTAAAATTTAAAAGTTGAAATATGCATAGCAATTATTTTCTTCCCTATGCACATTGTGGTATACCATGATATTTAATTGAGCTAAGGGAGAATGTTGAAAAAATGATGGAACAAGTGCAAATGGATGAATCAACAAGGTAAAGTGAAGAATTGGCTCAAAGGTGTTACAATTTAGAGCTCAAGTTTCCTTAGAGATCTATCACAATATACACATGTCTACAATGAGGATGGATATGTGAATATAAGTAGACCTTGGACCCCACATAGCAATGAAAGTGCCCATCATGTACAACAAAAACATTTTACACCACAAGCTTTCAAGATACATAAATTATTATCCTATCCCTTTTGGTAAAAGACTAGTGAGTTATCAAGATCATGAATACAGTCAGTATCTTGAGCATCATCAATATCAATACCAAGCCCCATATCAAAATGTGCAACACAATTTGATCCCTCTTGGAGCTGTCAACCAAAATTTTCAACAAGATGTATATAAAAATCAGTATTTTGAGGAGGAAAATGATGAGCATTCATATACTCAAGAAACAAATCAAGACTCTAATATGAAATTAGAATGTTTCATATCTCCCTTGGACACATTTTTTAACTTAAGAAGACATAAAGGAGAATCTGGACACTCTCTACTCAGACGGATGAATTTTATCCTTACACAAATACCTCTCAATTATGAGATTGATTAGTGCATGTACTTTGAGCAGTTTACGAGAGCATATGAGCCTGATTCAATTTATTGGCACGAATCACTAAAACTAGTTACTTTGAATAGTTAGGAAAATTGATGAGTACTATAGAAAAGAAAAGGTATGAGGATGGGGAAATCATTGATGAGTATGGAAAAACTAATCAAGTAATACAACAATAATATGAGACATGTGCAAGTGAAGATAATTCCTATGATGGTCTGCATAATGAGAACGAAGATGCAGAAGGTCTCTCTTGCATGATAGATTGTGACATTGCATGTTATGGGGAATCCATTGAATATTCAAATTTTGATCTACAACAAATTGATTCTTGTAGTTCTTGTGGATATTAGGAGGAAGAAGAAATGGAAAATGCAAGCTCATTTGATAGTGAATGAATAACACATCCAGTTGTAGTTGAGTACCATGAAGACACATTGGATGAGGAAGAGGTTTGTACACTTAAAAATGGTTTTAATTTTTTTTTCAAATCTATTGTATGATGAAAAGATAGGTGAAGATTAGATGACATTTTTCCAAGGTGTGCCAGAGCATGAATTTCATGTGTCTTCAAATCCACTTTATAACGAGGAAAAAACATTTTCAGATAACAAGGATAATATATCAACTTGTGGAACAAATGACTATGTTGATAATTCATCTAAACTTTTCTATGATGATCTTGAGCCTTATTATGATGATGAAAAAAGTGAAGAGTACATCAATGGTGAAAGGGAAAAAGAGGCATATTCACTCACTAGTGAACAAATTTCAAATTTTTTGGTAATGTTGTACCAAAAGTACACACATAAGAAAGATTCAGAAAATTCTTCCCCAACATTAGTTGGTTTGAATGTGCAAAATAATAATTGTATGAGTCATGAGTTTGTGTCACTGCCAATTAGTGAAATAAAAGAGAGAAAAATTTTCAGATCTGATTGTGTCAAAAGATGTTGATGAGACAATCTTCAAACTTCCAAGAGAAGCATTCAGATTTTCAATTCTCAGTACAACTAGAAGATCATTTAACAATACATAATAATGAGAAAAATACTAAGAAATGTTGCATTGAATTTGAAAACACTTTTGAAAATGACAAAGATGTATCACATGATAATGAAAAATATGAACCAAAGAGTGGTGAAAGGAACATGAGTCAAGTTGAACATCATAATCTTCTGAAAGTTTTCAATGACAGTGATAAGGTTGATTGCATGAGTGTTATTAAGAAGGATTTGATGAAAACATATCAAAGCAAGGTGTTTGACAAAGGAAAATAGGGGCCTTTCTTTTTTGGTGGCCTTGTACCATTAGGTGTGGTGTGGTTTTTTCAAAACCATATCAGTTCATGATAGAAAAAAGGTTTGAATCTACTGCTCAATGGATAAAACACTTGGTCTACTCTCCCAGAGACTTGGATTATTGCTATGACCACAAGAATCATACATCCCTAGATGGAGCCACTATTGGAGCCTAAAATTTCATACAAATTTTAGGTTCCCATGTGTGAAAATTTGATTTTTACACTCAGAAGTTTAGTTAAAAAATCTGCTCAAATGGCCTACTTTGAAGGATAATATTAAGCAACTGGAAGATTTTCAAGATAAATCAATTGGTGTTTTGTATTATCCTCATTTTAATCTACTTCCATGCCAATTTTCAGGGTTATAGTACCTAATTTGGTATTTTTTCAAAGCCAAAACCAAACTGATTTTGCACAGTTTTGACATTGACATTTCCAAAAAATTCACACAGAAGGCAACTTTGACGCCTTGTATTTTGCAAAAGAGGGGGATTGATGAAAAATAATTGTGCACACATACTCATGAGTCCAAAATGAACCAATACCCCAAGTTATGGCTTCACGGGAAGTGATTTGATACTTTTACAAAATTGCAAGTTGGTGAGTTTCAGATGACTTTTTGACAGTGGCAGTTTTAGAAATGAATAAATAAGCAACTTGGAACATTGACAGTTTTCAATCCTAATAAATTCATGCAAAACCACCTTGAAAACATGTTCCCCTATCCTAGATCAACAATTGGGTACATTTTCATAGCTCCAGAAGAGTGTTTTATCAGCTTTCCAAGGAAATTTTGGAAGCTACTTGACTCCTTTTATCACAATAAGAGAAGTCAAAAGGAAAATCATGATGACTGCCATGGCACAAGTTTAGGATGCATTTTTTCAAATCATCTACTTCCAACATGTTGAGGGATTATTTTTGATGACTAATTAATTAGAGGAAATACCAAGTCTTGATTTTTAACCTTTAATATATGTGATGTATGACTTATTATGCAACCCCTGCCAAATATAGTCATGAATGTCTATGCATAAGACCATCCCTTTCAATCCTTGGATATGTTTTTGACTTAGCATTATCTTCACATAACTCTTTTTTTTGCATATTTTTGAAATGGAACTCTTTCCTTTGTGATATGCCACTATTAAATGACTATCCTTTGGCCCCATTATGATTGTTGAAGACTTGCAATCCCTTATAAATTGTCAAGACTTGCTCATTAGTGTCCTTCATCAAAGCTTTAAGTCTACTTTCTTTGAACCCTTACCACTCTTCAAAACTATTATCATGATGTATGCATTTTTCTCAATGATTGAAGAAATTCATTGCCTTACATGATCACTATCCACAATTTGAAGACTTCCCTTGGTCTTTTAGCTCATCCACTTGTTGTCCTTAAGTCTTGACATACTATACTTGAAAGTCACTGATATTTGCAAGAGTGTACAATCCATAGCATATAAGTTGTTGAGAAATGTAATGATTGCATGAATTTTTAAGGAGTGTCTTATGGACATAAACATTATTTTAATTCTACAACTCGAGCACAATAGTGGTAGCTTCTGTAAGAAATTCATTTGTTAAAGAGGTGCCAATTTGAAGGAAAATTGTTAGTATATATGAGACTTCCCATCACTAAGAAGGAATAATGACTATCTAAAGGAGGCCAAGGACGTGACATTCAAATTGATGAAGGGAATAAATATTCTAACTATTGAAGAGAAGTTTGTGGAGCATCCAAGAAGATTAGGGATTGGTTTTGTGACATGATATAACACTGATGCGATGGCTACATGATTTTATCTTATCAAAGAGTTGACAACAAAGTAATTTATAGTGATTCATCTAGCAATGAACTAAGCGCTAATGAAGGAATTATAGATTACAATTCATTCACAATTGGAACAGAAGATAATACACATTTTTAGAGTTGAATGATGCTTGATCAACCAATTTTATTGAATACACTCTATTAGCTTTCTCAACGGCCATGTTCCCTCGAAATTAGTGATAATTATTGTTTTAGAAGAAGAATGTATTGCAAATAGAATGGAATTAAAGTAGAAATTGAGCATAACATTATTGTTTGATTGATCGAAGATTTGATCTAATTTTAGCAAGAATGAAGAATTTTTTTCTCACAAATGAAGTCGTTGAAGACCCAAGAGATTATGGAAAAAGATCTTCAATAAAAACATCTTTACAAATATTAGTAACCCTTAGGATTTGGGCCAAATGCCTTTGACATTCCCATGGTAGGTTATCACTCTATTTCAAGCATAATTTCTGATTGAGGATCCTAATATGGACCTTCTGTTCCCAACCCATGCAATTATAAGAGCTAAACAGTATCTTGCAACAATATCATTTGGTTTCAGATTCTATGGTGATTTACAAAGTTTACTAGGATTAGGAATGGAAGTAGATGAATTTATTGCAAGGCATGATGGATACCTAGGCATTCCAGAAATGATTTTCCTCACACACGACACTATTAAAGGAATCATGTAGATTCTTAATATCATCTGCAATGAAAATGATGTGATTTTAGTTTCAGCTCCACAACTTCCTCAGAAATAATCTCACCGTGTAATAGTTTCCCTTGTATCATATTACTTGGAAGAGTTTGCAAACTGTGGCCTTGATGATGGCCATCTAAGGTAGTTAGTCTACAAATCATGTTGCAAAAGATTGACTGTTTGAGCCATGGTGATTATAAATTTGGGAAATCCAAATGAAAGACACTTGGCGATTTAGAAGAGTGTATAAAAGGCAAAAGAGTTGATTTGACATTCATCCACAAGGACAGAGTTTTCACTTACAATAAAGATGCATCAAAATTGTTTGAGGGAATTTTATTTTGGCATCGACACCCAAGATTTATTATATTCAACTCAAACACATTATGACGAAAAAGTGTTTACAATGTGAATATGATGCAGGAGCATCTATGGCCTTGTGCAATCTTGCATCACCAAAAATATTGCTCTTTTAGTTTTGTTTATTTTCAATAAGGGCTTAGGGGTTAGGAGAATAATATTTTAATTTGCAATGATGTAGATTCCCTTGGTGTGAAATTGTAAATGTAAATTGCATGGGAAATAAGTCTTGGTAAAATAGTGAAAGCATCTTGGAGGGGAATATGCCTTTTGGTTTCCAATTTTGGAGAAGGTCAAAAAGTCTTGTATGCATTTATATGTGTCATAAAATTTTATAATATGGGCTACAAAGGAATCTTGCATGTTGATTGCATGTATTTGCATGTTGGCCACAAGCTTTGCATGTTGTTGCATGTCTAAAGTCATATCTATGAGACCCAAATTTAGTAAAATGGGCATAACGTTCTCATATGGTAATGAAATTAAGAATTTCAAAATGATTCGGAAAGATGAAAAGAAGGGGCACTAAACCCAGAAATTGTTGGAGGAGTTTCAAAAAAATGACGGATAATTGATAGGTAGAAAGTGACGGGTTTTCTTGGTGGTTTTGTGGAGGTTGTTTTGAGAAACTAATGGCGGTTTCTTCTCACACAACTTCTATGTATTGATGCTACTCATTTGGAGAAGGGGGATTTTGAGAGTTGGTGGTTGAATATCCAGATGTTGATGGAATGATGTTGGAAGCTTAAGTTGTAGATTTTTGTATGTGTGAAGCCCATGTTGTATGTGAGCATATGAGCTCCATGATTGTGTAATTCAAATTCAGATTTGAAATCAATAAATGTTGCATATTTCTCTTCCATATTTGTTGTTAATGTTTATTTGCAGCCTTCTTGCATGGTGGTGAATGTGTGTTTGGTTTTAGATTTGAAAGATGAGAGTTTCCCTCTCTACATCAGTGGTATCAGAGCCAAAAGGTCTTGAGTGTGTAACAGATCGCCAAAGAGAGGCAGTTGCACTAGGATTGAGCTTTTGGGCATTGGAGGAAATGTATGCAAGAGGAGCCCATCGTGGTAGAGGAAGAGGAAGAGGAGATAACTTTGTTAGAAATGATGATTTTAGAGCCTTGAGAAGGTAGGTTGAAATTTTGAAAAATGAGATAAAGAGAGGATTTGCAAGAAATAGAGACCCAAGAAGTGGAGATGAAGATGGAGATGAAAGTACAGAGAGTGCAAGTTTAGATACTGAACAAAGAGAAGAAATTGCAGTAGTTGCAAATGACCCACTGCTGAAAGCTTTAACAAAAATGGGAAAGAGACCAAAAATGGAGGTTCCTACATTCAATGGTAGTTTGAACCCAGAAGAACTGATAGATTGGCTATATGAAATGGAAGATTATTTTGAATTTGAGGAGGTAGAAGACCCTGATAAAGTGAGATTTGCTAAGACAAGGTTGAAAGGACATTCCTCCATATGGTGGAGAGAGATTCAATTAGAAAGGGGAAGAAGAGGAAAAGAGAAGATTAACAAATGGGATAAAATGGTAGACAAATTAAAAAGATAGTTTATTCTAGTTGATTATGAGTTAGATTTGCTTAAAAGAATGCAAGGTTTGGAATAGGGCAGCAAAAGTGTTAAAGAGTATACAAAAGAATTTTATAAAATCCTCATAAGAACTGGACATTCAGAAGTAACCAAGGAAAAGATTGCAAGGTACATGAATGGGTTGCGGTCAAGCATTCAAGAAGAAATGGCATTGATTAGAGTTGTGACAATGGAAGATGCTTATCAAATGGCATTGAAGATAGAGGAAAGGTTGAACAAGAGATTTGAAAACAAACAAAGAGGAAAAAGTCATGAAGGTAAGGTTGAGAGAAGAGCATATGAAGAATATGATGATCAGAAAAATCAGAAAAATGGAGGCTAAGGGAGCAGTAAATAAAATAGGAATGAAGAATTTTATGAGTCAAGAGACCAAAATCATAGAGGAAGAGGAAGATCAGGTAAAGGTTTTGAAAGAGAAACCTTTCGAGGAACTTGTTTTAAGTGTGGGGAAGAGGGCCATAGAGCATATGAATGTCTGCATGAAGAGGAAAGACTAAGAAGAAGGAATGATAATCAGAATAGGGCAGCAAATGTGAATAAAGAAGATGTAGGATCATCACATTCTGAAGAAGCAAAAGATGGTGAAACTTTAATGGCTAGGAGAACACTATTAAATAAAGATGATAAATTCATTCAAAGGAGAAGTTTGTTTAGGACGAGATGCAAGTGTGAAGAAAAGGTATGTAATGTCATTATTTCTAGTGGAAGCACAAAGAATCTTGTGTCTAATGAAATGGTAAGAAAATTGCAGCTAGGAAGGAAGAAGCATCTGAATCCATATCAGATAGCATGGGTACAAGATGACAAGAAGCTTTTGATCAACGAACAATGTGAGGTAAAATTTAAGATAGGAGGCTATTATGATGAAGTTTTATGTGATATTCTCCCAATGGATGCTTGTCATATTCTTCTAGGAAGACCTTGGCAATTTGACAGGAAGGCAATGCACGATGGATATGGCAACACATACACATTGACAAAGGATGGAGTGAAACACAAATTGAAGCCATTGAAAGAAGAAATGGGTAAGGTTTGCAGCAATTCAAGGTCTTGTTTGGTTGATGAAATTAGAATTTTATATGGTTTGAAGCAAGAATATGTTATTTTTGTTGACACTAATCACCAAGAAGATGAGAAAGGTGAATTGTTGGCTCATATTGAAGAAGAGATCTCAAGTGGAATGAAGAGAGCAACAAATGATAAAGTAAAATATGATTTTATTGTTTCCTTTGATGAGGAAGAGAGTGAAGGAGTAGATAAGTTTGTTGCATCAATAAATATAGCATCCAAGAGAGGTAAATTGAAAGCTTTGATGGAGAAAGAAGGGGTAAAACTTGATCTTTGTAAAAGTTCTGTTGAAGCTGAATTGTTTATAGATGACAATATTAGCATAAATAAGAATATTGCAGCAAATACCACATTGGAAAATGAAGTTATGATTGATGAAGAAGATGAAGAGGTGAATGAGAAATGGTTTGATGATCTCTTGCTTGATACAAATATTGTTATGGATGGAGATATTAAAGGTGATAGTTTTATGCAAGATAGGAAAGATACAAGTCCCTTGATTAATAGAGTTGATTACTTGTTAGGAAATGAAGAAATTGAGTCTTTTGATTGTTGTACTAATGCTATTTTGAGTGAAAGAAATCAGATTGCAAATCATTAAATTAGTTAATGAGATAACTACTTTCCATGGAAAGTTAGTGAAAAATAGGTTTCTAAGGTTGTCCTAAGCTTAGGAAAAAGTGCAATAACTTACTAGTTAAATATGGAGACCTTGAGAGGTATCATGTGCAGTTGTAGATAAAGGTATTATTGGAGGATATGTTGCAAAGATTGCAACCTAGAAATCCTAAGCAAAATGATGTTGACTCCCCCCATGACTTCACAAGAAGCTGTACTCCTAGAGTTTACTATCAAATTAAGTTCTTGATGGGAAATTGTGTCATATAACATGGTAAGTATGCCCATTTCAATAGTAGAACTTAGTGCATTAAAAGGGCCAAAAGCTGAAGAGGATATCAATAGGGAAGAGTTGCTTAGGAAACTAAATGAATACAAAGAGAAATGTGATAATCATGATGAGGAGACTTTCAAGAGCAACATGAATATTGTCACAACAGTGCTAGAACATTTGAATAGAAGAGTGAGTAATAGGTTGAATAGTATTCACTATAGTTATTCATCCATGGTAGATGTTGTTAGGAATTTTAACATTGACAAAAAAAGAGCTATTCCACTCACAAAAATTTGGATCCCTAGGAAGAAGGATTTGGTATTGATGTCAATTGGAGTTAAGTAGGATTTCAATCCACTTGAAAATTTTAAACCTACCATGGTTCTTGTAGATAAGATTGAAGGATACAGGGGAAATATTGAACTATTAAAGAACAAAATAAAGCAGTTGGTAAAATCCTTCTATGAATCACATCATGGCATTCTTCAATCCATTCTAAGGGATGATGATAGCATAAAAACTATACAAGATTGGAAACATGAAACCAATAGGGTTATTTTAGATTAGGCTATGTCAATTTTTCAAAAATTTGATATGGAGACATTGAAGATAAATATGGATATGTTAGCTCATGATGAAATTGTCCTACTAGAATTTGATAAGAAAGCTTACAAGATTTTCACCAAGAATGCACTATATAGAGAGAGGGTTGATGAAGTCAAGAGTTTTGATTGGACCACTAAAATTGAATTCCTAGCATGAAAAGGCAGGTACATAGAAGGAGTGGTGCTCTGATATAAAGTCGTAGTTTAGTGATTTAAAATTTCAAAGTCTACAACCATTATGAATAAGAGATAGATGTGAATGCACTACATGGCCTAGATTTAGTATAGATTAGGCTTTTGATAAAGTATATAAAATATAGTGCATCTTCTTCAAGTTGAATTGATGACAAGGCTGCAGACGTGGACATATCTTGTGTCTTTTATTTTTTGTTTCATTCATGCTTTCCTTCCTTCACTTTGTGTGTGTGGGCATAAATTTTGAGGTAACTGTTTGGTTGTACCCATTTTAAAAATCAGACCAGATCTCTAAAAACAAATGAGGACTACTTTCAATATCCCGCATGTTTCCCACCTCTTCAGAGTGCATTGTAACTGAATGGGAGAATCTTTACTATAGTGGTCCAATGGGGTTTTGACATGTGTACTTTTAGGCCTGAGGCTTGTTTTTCACCTTCATTTCTATAAGAAGGAATTTAGGGCCAAAAAGTAGGGGTTTGTTGTTTTTTAAATAACACTGTGAATTATAAAAGGAATACTAAGTATGTTTTAGAGTTTTTTCTTAAGTTTGGAGTTCATTGTTTTGTATGTAATTTTGATAACAATATAGCAACTGCAATACAAATTAATACCAATTTCATGACTATTGTCTCTCCTTGTACTTGTTTTAAGAGTTATGAATGAAAGTAATCCAGGATTCCTTTTGTTTGTCTCTATTGTTTCTCAATGGATGTTTGATTTTGTTCCTATTTATTGATTCAATGAATTAATGTAAATGCTTGGATGAGATTGTTAACTTATAAGAATTAGGTGTTAGGATATTTGTAAGTAGTAATAATCATGGATGTAATAGGGGAATACTTTAATGTAGTATTTCTTGACTGTATATTGTTATTGTTGAGTTGTTATCTAGTTATATAGGTTGATATTGACTATGCACATGGGATAAAGGAATTGGTTTGTGTAAAGTGCTCATGATTCAATTTTTGTGTTGATTCATCAGCCAATCACTTTTATTTTACAAACTTTCAAAATGGATACCACCATAGTTATTTTGTATTGAAGTTCTACCTTCTCATAATCCATGTATAAGACATTGATAAATTAGTTGAAAACTTATTTGATGTACTATGTTGTTGAGTAGTTTTATGAGAAGTATCTATTATTGATAATGTATTTAATTATAATTGTGTGAATTCCTATGTATACATTGTGGGATCACCCTCCTGAGTTTCAAAAATCCCAATTAAGTGTAAGAGTAGAAGTCTTGTAGCTTCCACTTGTTCATTGGTCAATCCCTTTGGAGTACTAATTAATGATAATGGAAAAGTCCATAGGTATTTTTGGAGATCAGTTTGGTTCTTAAAAAATAACCAATAAATTGGTGACTCTATTGAGGACAACTATGTCTAGAGTCTCTAGTTTAGATCTGGTCTAGTTAGATTCAAGTGTTATGATATTCTTTAGCATGTGAAGAATAATTGGTTTAATTTTTTTTTGTATTAGTCACATCATACTTAGTCTTATGTGCCAAGTCTTGTTTCATTATGTCACCTTGCTTTTGTTTATGTTTAAAATATTTTCTAAAGTTACAAGTGCAAAGTCAAAGTGTAATCACTTTCTATTTCCTAGCATTTTTGGTGGTGACTATGAACTCTCTAATACTAGTGTAAAGATAAGTTCTCAAAAGGAATGTAAGAATAAGAATTATAACATATCTAACATCATGAAGAATACCAAAATTTATGCAAAGAAGCATCCTGAATAGATGGTAGAATCTAAACCTGCTAAGGAAAATCAACCTGCCTGGGTTAAGAAGAGCTCTAAATAGAGTAAATCTATTAATTATCCTGATGATATATCTCCTACATTTAATATTGAAGTAAGTAGTGCTAGTACCCATGAAAAGGAACATGAAGTTGAAGGGTCTAACATAGACCAAGGAAGTTTTCGTATTGAGCAAGTGTTTGATAATGAGCTTAATATTTTAAGAGACGAGGATAGGTGGGAGTTTTGGGGTAAGAATAAGAAGTTTCTAGAGCCTTTAACCCCTAGAGTTGGCTCTATTTTTAATGGAAATAATTTTAATCCAAGAGAAGAATATCCTAATGTACAAGTGCACCTTTCTCTTGAGGAAGATCATATTAACCAGCCCTACTATACTCCTACCCCAAGTGAGCTTGGAGATGTTCTAGAAAATGAGAAAGAAATAGATAAAGATATGCAACCTATAGAAGAGGAAGAAATAAGGCTTAAAGATGAAGAAGAGAATAGAATGAGGGTTCTAAAGGAGAGGAAAGGTAGGATTAGAGCTAAGAAACTTCAGAGAGATGCTCAAAGATGCTACTAGGAGTAAGACCTTTGAGGAAAATATTTTTAAATTTTCCTCTAAAATGACAAATGGCATCCTTGAAGTAACAATCCTATTGGGAACCTCTGCTACTAACACCTATACCACATATATCTCAACTACTAGAGCCTTAGACCCTCCTGCTACTACTAAGAAGACATCATTTGTAGATCATGGGAAGAAACCCACTGACTAGCCCAAGGAAAATACCTTCAAGAATAGTAATACTACCAATACCTCATCTATTGAAAACCCCACACACAAATCCAAAATGAATCCAACTCTGTATACACCTCTAGATCCTGAGATGTTGAGATTACAATTGCAGAATGAAAATTTGCAAGAAGATTTGAAGAAAGATAAAATAGAAGCTTCTAATGTAGAGATGGCTAGGAAGATTTATTTTCTTAAAATTTCCACACCCACACTAGAGTCTTCAAGCTCTAGAAATACTAATAGTGACTCATAAAAGAAGAATTCTAATGGAAATACTCCTAGTGGATGTTGTGGTGGAGACCAAGGTGGTGGAGGTGGAGGAAAAAATAAGAATAATAATTCTTATTTTGAAGATGATGAAGGAATCAAGAAAGGAGGTGGTGATGGTGAAAGTGGAAAGGGCAAGGATAGCAGCCAATCTAACAAAAAAAGAGATGATGAGAAAATATATCTTCATAGGGATCGACATACTAGGAGGCCACTCCAAGTAGATAGATACCAGCAATTGTGTTTCATTGGAACACTTGGCTACCTAAACCCATTCCCTAAAGATTTTAGACCTGCTCTAGTTAGATTCTCAGGTAATAATGCCTTGAGTGGTGAAGACCATCTCAAAGAATTTTCTAGTGTTATGGATGATTTTAAGGTAGAGGCAAAGGATTTCATGATGAACTTGTTTATGCAGTTTCTCACTGAATATGCTTGAAAGTGATATAGAAGCTTTCCTACTGAGAGCATTGGATCTTGGGAGGAATTCAAGAGGGTATTTAGAGAGAAATATGGTGACAAGACCAATTCAATTTTTTTATTGAATCAATTTAATAATATTGCTAAGGATTTTAACAAATTTGTGGTTGAGTTCAATACAAGATTCCAAAAGGCTAGGAGGAGGTTGCCTCCTCATTTACAATTAAATGACAATGTGTGCCTAGTAAATTACTATAATACTTTTGATACAAAAATGAGTTATCACCTTCTAGATATGAATCCTCAGACATTGAGGGAAGCCTTCAAAATGGTGGAACATGTTGAGAATATTAGCAAAGAAACTAGTAAAGTTGGTAGAGCAAATGATGTAAAACTCTTCAAAAGTTCAAAAAAGGAAGATAAGAGTCCAGGTGCTAAAGGGGAACTCTTGAGGACAAGCTTGATAATTTTATGAAAACAATAAATAAAAAAATTGTGAAACAAGAAAAGGTCCAACCAAAAAATTATCATAGGAATGAAAGACCTCCTTGGTTGCAAGATCACCCATATAATACCAATTGGTATAATGGGAAGCCTATTCTCAATAATCAAAGGAATACCTAAAATAAAGACCCTTCAAATCCTTTGCAAAAGAATTCAAGAAATTTTGTTGAAGATATCACTTGGTGCTTGGTTTGTCAAATGCCACACTCTCCTTAGCAATGTGCAGTTGCACATATGGTTGAAGTAGACAAAGATATTCCTAAAGACTATAATCAAAAAAATTAGGAGGATATTGATGTACTTACAATTATGGGTGATTTTGATGTTTCCAACATTGAATTCTCTTCTAATATGTACTCCTCTAAAGTGGATGTAGATAATCAAAGGAAGATTGCTAGTACATATCATCAACAAGTTCTCTCTAATGTAGATGTTGATAGTGATATTGATGTGTACAATTTGGAAGCAATAGAATATGGTGTGTCATTAAGAAGCTCCTCAGAGGAGGAGATTGCAAAATATACTATAGCCTTGGCTGCCCAAGCAAGAAGTACCTATCACTTGAGGAATAGAATGATCAATGGTGAGTAGGGTAGGCCTACTAGTTTTTTCATCAAGGAGTAGAATTCCAAGAGAAAAGATCACAAGCCTAATGGAAAAATGGAAGTAGTCAAAGCTAAAGAAGGGTGGGGAGATAAATTCTGGCTAAGAGAGTATAGAATCCAAAAGCCATTCAAGAATTCAAATCTCTTGCTATGAAGATAAAGACATAGAATAAAAATATTGAAGTTACAAGGAAGGATGGTAAGCATAGGGAAAAGGAAACAAAAAATCAATAGGAGAGCAACAATGAATAAAGTATGCTCCCAATTGAATTACCCAAATATACTCATGTTGATATGTTTCAATTAGTTAGCCAAGTAAAAGTATATGTTCCTTTTCTTGAAATGATGAGAATAGATGAACATAAGCAAAAGGCAGTAGCCCTTATCAATGGTGTTGTTATGACCCATAATGATTTAGTGGTGCTCACTCCTCCCAAATTAAGTGAAAAATATAAGAAAGGAAAGGAAGCTGAAGGATCCATTACTGAGATTCCCCATATCTTCCTAGGAAATTCTATAATTACTTGTCTTGAGAAGATAGATCTATGTTTCCTCACCTTGGTGGTTGGGGAAATTTTATAAAAAATTCTATTATTGACTCTAGAGCATCCAACAACATCATGCCAACTAAAATTATGGATGCACTAGGATTGAAAGTTGATAGCACTCATGGTAAGTGTTATTCCATGGATGTAAGAGAAACCCCTATCATCAATGTGATAAATGAACTTCCTTACAAATTAGCAGCCTACCCTAAACAAGAATTCAAAATGAGTGTGGTAGTAGTGGATATCCCACGTAATTATGGAATGTTGCTATCTCACAAATGGAGAGAATCTATGGGAGGTAGTATGAAATGTGACATGTCTTATGCCACATTTCCCATTAATGGTAAGGATGTTCAAGTGATGAGAGAACCAACCGTACCACATATGTTTGAGCATGCTCCCAAGGATGACATAATTATTTTCATAGACATTGATATCAGTGATTTCAAGATGAAAGAAATGCCAAGAGAAGTTGATTGGTGGCCTACACAGGTATAGAAAATGAAATTTCAAGGTTATCTAACAAAAATGGACTTTGGAAAATGTACTTTGATGGTGCAAGTTCCAAAGTAGGGTCTGGTGCAGGGATATTATTGGTATCACCTAGTGGCAATACTTATAAGTTTTCTTTCACATTATATTTTTTCTGCTTGAATGATGTGGTAGAATATGAAGCTTTATTATTGAGATTGAGGTTGGATAAGAAGAAAAAAATAAAAAATTTAATGGTAATTTGTGATTTTAAGCTTGTGATTGTTGGAAGTGGATTCACTCTGAGAGGGGGAGTGAATCAGAGTGATATAATTTTTAAACTTTTGAATTTCAATGCACAACTTAAATTTTTGACCTTGAAATAATGTGGATTTTTTAACCAAACACATACACACTTAAAATTTACAGTAAGATATGCAAGAGAACTAACTCATATTAAAAGCATCATGTAGCATTGTTCCATCAAATTGTGAACTATTTTTATGCTTTTTAAAGCAAGACTTCAACTTTACACAATGTAGATTTAACTTACTTTAGGAAGGTTTTTAAAGAACCTTAACTTGTCCTTTAAACAAACTAAAAGTATCAGAGCAATGAATAAGTAAGCACATTAACCTGAAATAGAATGAGTGACAAAAATAACATTAGATAACACAAATATTTTTTGAGTGGAAAAACCCTCTTGGGGTATAAAAAACCACTTGCAAACTAATCATTTTATTCATTCAAAAGAGCACCAACTCTATTACAAAGTGGAGCACCAATTCCCATAAACTTTTTGAAGCACCAAATTCATCAAACATTCAAGGTATTGCAACTCATCATAACCTTATAACTGTAATAACTCTCTACAGTTATAAAATTACAATAGGATACAAAATGATTTTGGAATAATTCCCAATTCAAAATAATCTCTATAATGCATCCATAGATAAAGGAAATATGAGCTCACTTTTCCTTTTTACAGAATGATATTACAATAAAAAATACTCTATCCATTCTATTTCATCTCATCACCATCTCAAGTTTTCTTGAAAATATATATATATATATATATATATATATATATATATATATATATATATATATATACAATGTTTGTAAAATAGTTATTCATCTTGTCAAAAACCCATATCCAATAATCAAATTTTATAAAGTGGTAAACAATGTTGTTTGATCATGATAGCCCTATGAGTTCAAAGTATAACCAATGATATATAAATGAATTGCCACTAAAAATGATAAAACCCTTGAGAAGAATTGGGTTAGCAAGAAACATGATTAGTTTACGAATTTCTGATCTTCAACTTAATCACAAAAATAATTACCTTTGAAGCTAACACAAAACTTTCAAACTAAAGAAAAAAATACCTGTCAAGGTGGCCAAACTTTTACCAGCTAAATTTGCAAACTTCTTATAAATTCCTCACTGAAAATCTTCCAACTTTTAGCTTGAAAACCAGCTATATACTATGATCTCAGTCTTTCCATGGCAGCACAACTAGGGTTTATGTTTGCAATGTGAAACAAAAAACATAACAATTCCTTTCTCATCAAGTACTCAATGAAAAAAATAATCATTTGGAATCCACAAATCAAATTGTAATAATTTTGAATTCCATCAAACACCGACACCATAATGTTATAATCAAGTGCCAAATCACTATCTACATGTATTGCTAAGGAAATCATCATTCTAACATTCGACTGTCCAAGTCACATATTGACTATATTTTTTCCCATGTGAATTCAAAATTCCATAATAACTGTCACTGCCAACTCACATTCATGTGAGTTATCATTTTCCAATGTTGATTTAAATGAAATATGTTGACTATACATGCAAAAGAATGAGCCCAATAATAATGTGAATGTTGTCAACCTTAAGTGGTTTATGAAAGCACTATATATATATCATCCTGATAGCACATAATGTACTAAGTGAATAATGTAAAGTGAAACCTAATAGCACTATAAAATATGTGAATTAATCAATGTTCTTGATAATGCTTAAGTGTTAGCATTATGAATAAGCATATATAACATGTGTATATGAAGAATCAATGTAACACTAAAGCCTGAGTATGTAAAGAATATAGTGCTGAGTCACAATGAAGTGTGAATTCATGCTATGTTCATGGTGCAAAACTGAAGCTCAATAATATCATGTAAATGTGAATAAATGTATTCACCAAATGTATAAAGACATTGAATCTGAATGTAAAAGACTAAACTGAATCAACAATATACCTTTGCAGTCACTTGTAAGAGTTAACACTACATCAAATAGAAAACACCATTATCATGTGATCAACATAGAAACCTTTCATCTTTAGAAGCTGATTATGAAATTAAGCCAATCTGAAACATATGAACTGGATGAAGACTTCATATATACCAACCACTATATCCTAGCTAGTGACACCAAGATAATGTGAAAGAGTCATGAAGATATGCAATGACAAAACCAATTGAAGAGTGCATAGTAACCTCATATACCAATGATGCCAAATGAAATATCAAACTCAAGTGTCAAAGAAATCATTAATATAATTCCAACATAATATGCCATGTATCAAATAATGTATCATAACCGTTGACACCAAACAATTGTGTGACAACCATAAATAAAATGCCATGAAGACATAATCAAATGAATCTTGTCAAAATGCCATGATCAACCTAATAATGAGCAATTGAAATAATATACCTAATGTGCAATAAAGAAAAGACAACTTTTCCAAATGAAACCAACCATTCTATGATATCACCTGAAAAACTTATGCCACTTGAATAGACAAGATAACTTTTATCTACACATGAAGCTCGACATGATCGGTACCACAATATATGATAAAAAAAATGCATCCAAGTGCATCAACCCAAAGCATGGTCCACAAAGTATTGAATATAAAGAGCACCAAGTATCATAATGCCAATCACCAATCAATTTTGTCATCAAGGACAATATACCACAAAGAGAAAGTCAATAGTGATATCCCAAGTAGGGGCCAAATATTCCTACAAAATAACAAACTAAAGCAATATAGAAATGTTGTCTGGGATTCCATTGATAGTTTGATGCTTTTGGAATTGACTAGATGGAAAGAGGATAGAATATAGTAGCCAACTTACTTGATAACATTGCATTGAGACCTGATTATATAAATTCCATAGGAATCTCTAAGATTTAGATACATACAATGCCTTCCACTCCAAACAATGTGCACAACTCACAAATCTTCAATGATGATGAGGATATTCTCAAATTTTTGAACTATGTTGATGAATATGAAGGTGAAGAGATTGACTTTGGTGGATTTGTTGAAATTTGTTATGGAAAGGACATGGTATTTGGAAAAGAGGTCATCGAATTAAAGACAAATAAAATCCCCAAAGGCCTTGTAGCTCTTGAAAGGGTCTTTGACAATCAAGATAAAAGCAAGACCAAGACAACTTTCACTCATCCTAAAGACCTAGCATAAGTAAATTTGGGAACTGAAAATGCCCCTAAGAAAGTTTATGTAGGAAAGAAGATGAATACAAAGGTAAAGGAAATATTAATTTCCTTGCTTAGAAAATATAGACATGTCTTTGCTTGGTCATATGATGACCTAAAGGCTTATAGGGAGGAATTGTTTTGACATGAGATTCCTCTAAAGGAGAATGCTAAACCTTTCAAGCAAAATAAAAGACCAATTAATCTTACTATAGCTCCAAAGATGCAAGAGGAGTTGGTAAAGTTGAGAGATTTTGGTATTATAAAACCCATTAGACACTCTTCGTGGGTATCCAATATGGTACCAATTAGAAAAAAAGAACAATTATAGGACATAAGATTATGTGTTGATTTTAGGAACCTGAATATATCCTCATTAAAGGAAAATTACACATTGCCAAACATGGAAGCCATGTTATAGAAGGTGACTAGTTGTGAGCTATTGTCAATGATGGATGGTTTATTAGGTTATAATCAAGTAAAGGTGAAGGCGTCTAAGTAGTATAAGACTACATTAACTACTCCATGGGGTACCTATGTCTATGTGAGAATGCATTTTGGTTTAAAAAATGTTGGTGCCACTTTTAAGAGAGCTATGGATGTAGATTTTTCTAATTTTATTGATTTATTTATGGTTGTCTATCAAGAAGACCTGGTTGCTTACTCTAAAAAGGAGTAAGATCATTGTGTGCACTTAGAAAAGGTATTTTTCAAGTCACTAGAGTATGGGATATCTCTAAATATAAAGAAATGTTCTTTTGGGGTAACTAAGGGAAAATTGTGTCTAAAGAAGGAGTAAGGATGGACCCTAAAAGAGTAGCAGCCAAAAAATGTCAAAGGCATTCAATCATTTTTTGGACAAATAATATTTTTAAGAAGGTTTATGACTAACTTTGTAGAAATCACAAGACCCATTTCTAAGATGCTGAATAAAGGAGAAAAGGTGCTTTGGAGTGAGGAGCCTAGTCAAGTGTTCAAGAAGATTAAACAAGCTATAAAAAAGGCTCTAGTTTTGAAGTCTACAAAATTCTCTAAGCCAATGCACATTTTCTCTTTTGACTCCATTCATACTATTGTTGTTGTATTATTACATAAAAATGAAGAGGTCTTTGAACATCCCATTGCATTCTTTAGCAGGTCTTTACAAGCTATAATTTTGAAATATGACATGATTGAAAATCAAGTGTATGCTTTGGTTAAGGCTATGAAGAACTTCAAGACTTACCTACAGGGAGTTACTATCATAGTTTTTGTACCAAGTGTTGTTGTGAAAGATATTTTCACTCAATAGGAGACTATAGGTAGAAGGTGTACATGGATCAGTAGTCCATACAAGAATATAAAATTGATGTTTAGATCACCAAATTAGTAAGAGGGTAGGGCCTAGCTTAATTTATGGCAGAAGCTAATTTGGAGGCTAACTAGGTAAATCGGGTAGAAGTGATTGTTGTTGCACCTATCTATGATATCCAAACATGCAGATGGTATAGAAGAATTGTCTAGTACTTGCAAACTATGTAGTGTCCTGCAGATATGGATGACAATAACAAGAGGACATTGAAATTACAAGCCATCAAGTATGTTGTTATTAACAATCAGCTATGGTGGAGGAACTTGGATGGTATATTACCTAAATGTGTGGATGGAAAGTAGCACTAGAAATTTTGCAAAAAATGCATAATGTGGTGTGTGGTGGTCATTAAATGGAAAAGACCACTTCCCACAAGATCTTGAGAGTAGGATTCTAGTGGCCTCTTATATTTAAGGATGCTCACAAGTTCGTTAAGACTTGTGATGCCTATCAAATATTTTTTAGGGAAGTTGAAGTTTTGGGGGAATTTACCACTTAGGCATGTGACTGCTCAAGCCCCTTTCCAACAATGGGGGATTGATTTCATTGGAGAGATACTAGAAAAGTCTAGTGGAGGGAACTAATGAATCCTTTTTTCCACTGATTATTTCACAAAATGGGTAGAAGAAATACCTAGAAGAAAGGCAACAAGAATGGTGGTGGTAGATTTTCTCTTAAATAACATTATCATTAGGTTTGGAGTCCTAGAAAAAAAATCTCAAATAATGTTGTGTTTTAGATTTGAGGAATTCAAAGACTTTTTTGATAAACATGGCATACAAGTTTCTTATTCTTCACCTTACCATCCTCAGGGAAATGGTCAAGCTGAGTCTAGTAACAAGAGCTTGATGAAAATCATCAAAAGGGTGAGAGAGAAGAATTAAGAAACTTAGGACTCAAAGCTAAAATTGGCACTTTTGGCAGATAGAGTGACTATGAAAAAAGATACTAGTTAGTCACCATTTGGCTTGGTATATGGTCTAGATGCTAGACTTCCATAGAATAACCTACTGAAGATGTAGTAGTTTGTGCAAGAATATGATGAAGAGATATGTGTTGATATGCAGCAGAAAATTAATAAAGTAGTGCAATTAGATGACACCAGAAGAGAAGCTCATGATAAGAATATGAAGATGTAGTTGCAAGTTATGGATCTACATTATAAGAAAGCTTCTCCTAGAAATTTTGAAGTAAATAGTATGTTGTTAGCTTGGAATACAAGGGCTTAGGAAAAGGGAAAATATGGGAAGTTTGAAGCATTATGGATTGGTCCTTATCTGATAGCCAATACACATGGTGAGGATTCATATTTCTTCCAAAGCTTGAAAAATGAACATTTTGAACTTCCAATACATGGACAGTTCTTAAAACTATACTTCTCCTAAGTATCTTATAATTCCATGTACACTATAGATTTTGTAAATTTTGTTTATAGGTGTGTTTTCTTTGGTTGTGTGTGGTTCGGTCTTACTACCTAGTCTAGGTAGTTCCCTGGTTCTTTGGATCTTTGTATTTTGACTGGTTTTTCTTCAACCATAGATTCTAGGATCTCGCCATGCCTACAAGAGACATACATCCCATTCAGAGCCACTGATGGAACCCCTAAAATTTTTTGTGTTTCATGTCCAAAATCTTGCTTAATTTTAAGGACTATGGGTTTTGTCTCCTGTCATTGTATAAGGGTTTTAGTTTACTCAATTCTTATTTTAAAAAGCCTTTGAATTTGTATCCTCACCAAGGTTTTAATTCTCTATGGACCACTTGTGTTGGTTCTCAGTCTTTTAAGTCACGACCTATACAATTGAAACTCGCTAAGTAACCAACCCTCTATTCTTATTTTACTAATTGACATATATTGGGCCAAGAACTTTAATTTTTCCTAAGTTGGCCTAAATATTTCCCATAGTAAAGCCTTAAGTCTTTTATGTTGTTGTTATGGTCTTGTTGACCTAGTTGGGTCCTTTTTAAGATTAACATTTTTGACATGTGTAGATATAAGGACCCCTAACTGTTGTTAAATTGATGTAGAAAATTACCACCATTCCCCATATGCCCATTTTCTTTTCTTTCTTATTAAAATAATCACATGGGATGGCAGGTGGTTTCCATGTGTCTCCTCTAACAATAGGTGTGGTGGTTTCAAATGGTTAACATTGGTGAGTTTTCAAATAAATCAATAATCGATATCAGGTGATGTGGGTTAATCTAGGCTACTCCCTGCCATCTCATGTGGGTCTCAAATTTCCTACCAGAGTCGAAAAGAGGAAGTGGGAATCTACCACATGGAGTGATCTAGAGAACATGGAAGCATTGGCACATGGTCAAGTATTGAATTTAATATCTCAATATGGGGCATGGAAAATAAATTGTGCATTACTAATTTAGATATATTACATGTGTTTAAAGATCTTTTAATATGGTTTGTGGATGTTGTATGAGGGATAAAGTGGTGGGTAACTAAGAAATATGTATCAAAAAGTTGAGAGATCTAATCTCAACCTATGTATGAAAAAGTTGAGAGATCTAATCTCAACCTCTCCTTGTCTCTTTGTTGATGAAATTGTCACATGGGTTATGACTCATGGGGGAAAGGGGGCAACAACACATGGATCAGGGCTATAGCTCAACAAAGAGATGGTGGAGCCCATGTACTAGTAGCAAGTGGTTCCATGTGGCTTTGTCATTCAGTAAGTATTGCAGCTTTGTATAGTTGGATCTTTCATAATAAGTTGGTAGAATATTGATCATCAATCAATTAACACTCCAAAAAGATCAATGTATGGTATTCAAAAGTCAGTTGAGGGAAAGTGAGTCATTCTCATTCATGCGAGTGAGCCTTAATAACTAAAAGGACATTGAGCTACCAAAGTAAATATTTTCATACTTATTAATATTTTTCTTAAAGGAATAATTGAGCATTGAAAAGTATTCTTGACACACTCAAGGAGTTCATGTTGTGATCTCTCAACAATTTTTGATGTCAAAACAAGGGTTTTCAACCTACAAGGAAAAATAGGAAGTGAATTGTTGCCTTCCTTCTACCATTATTGATAAGTTGTGGTTTCTCAAGCTTCAGTCTATTAGGTATTTCTTGATTTAGCATATTTAAGGTTTGAAGTTCATAAAGAAGAATTTGTTAGTTCTACATTGTATATTTCATGTTAAACACTTACAAAAGCCATAGGCTCAGTTCAAACTAACCATAAACCCTGCCTTGTAATACCTCTTGTGTAATGGCTCCTAAAGTAAAAGTGTCTTCATCTAAAGGTGAGTTTTTTTCTCCCAAAATACCTTTGAATAAAGACTTCATGGATCAGTTGCCACCCTCAAATAGTGACAAACCTAAATGTAAATTACTTTCTAGAGGTTTACAAGTTGTAGAGGATCGATTTGACAAGAATCTCTTTATCAGGGATGCCAAATTGCCTTATACTAGATGGGAGTTGTTTTATAGCTGGTTCAAGAATAGAAATATGGGTATCCTAGAAGGTAGCCCTTGGAACTATGACTTGGGGAAGTTGATTGTGCCAAATGTCTATATGTATGTTGACTTGCATAAGGAAATAACTACTAATTATGGCCTAGTCACAAGAACTATAAGAACATATGATGGGAAGGAAATTGTCAAAATCACTAAGGAGGAATTGGGTCTTTCTTTCAATCTCACTAGATGGAGTGACAAAATGCATAAGATAAATGAAGACACTCTTAAGAAAGAGTATGATAAAACCAAAATTGCATTTAGAGTCCACATCCTACTGAGATTTCTATATGAAATTGTAGGATGAAAGATTGTAATAGGGCCACATGATAAAGAACCTTTGTGTGTTAAATGTTTTGTTTCCTATTTCCAAAGGAATTTCTATTCCATTTTCCAAATAACTAGTTATGATCCTGCCTTGGGAATTCCAATGGCGTGGATGTATATGGCTCCCCATATTCAGTACCCACAATATTGTGCAGTATATGATTATGCTAGGTTTCTTTCAAAAAGAATGCATGAAGGACAAATAATGTTGAAGAAGGATGAATTGGGAGAGTGATTCAACTAGTATTCATTATTGATGCACATGTTTATGTTCAAAGATGTAATTTACTTTGGACACAATATTATCTTGGAAAGAAAAAGGGGTAACTTGGATCTACTCATGCAATGCTAGACTATAGTCTTAGACAAAGATGATAGGACATATGATTATTTAACATTTAAGAATTTGTTTGCTTTTGAACTAAAGAGAGTCTTGATTGTGAATTTACCCAAAATTTCCATAGCTCTACATGGTTTCTTGAGTCCAAAGGAGAGAATGCCTAAGATAGAGGTTGATCATAATTAGGGAGATGTTATTTCATACCCTGATTACACTATCTTAGAGTATATGGTTCAATGGTAGCACCTCACTTGCAGCCAAAGTTTGTGCTAGAGAGAATTTTTTTCATTGAGGTTATGTGGTGATTGGGAAGTGTAGATAATGGAAATGTATTGAATCAAGGAAAAGGAACTTTCTTTCCTTTGTACACTTGTTTTTCTAATTTTGTAATGACCAAGAGAGGTTGGAATAACATCCTTGATATACTCAAGACATACTACATGCCGAGGTTATTTGAGAGGGTCAAATATGACACTGAAGGTTTTATGGCTTGGATGAAAGAAAGCAACAAGAGCTCCAAATTTGTCCACATTTTCCATTATCTAGAAGATGCAATAAGAAATGTGTTGGACATTTTGGAAAAGGAAAAGAGATTAGCAAGGTGGATTACATTCAATAAAATGAGAAAAAAAAGGAAAAACCTAATTTCAAGGTTCTTCGAGAGGCTAAAGATATAATACAGAAGGTGGAGTATGTATCAAGGAATTTTGATTAAATAGTGGGAAAACTTGAAACTAAAGGGGTAATAAGTAAAGATAAAGTGAAAGCTCTAATTGAAGTAGAACATAGCTGAGGAGAAATCCTTGCTATGGGAGAATAATCTACATCACAAGCCCCTAAGGAACAAAGAATATTTTTTTTTGTAAGGAGAAAGAGTAAGGAAAAGAAAATTGATGAAGCCCCTACTCCCTCTTAGCAAGAGGAGTGTAAGTATCCTTCTCTTGTGCCACAAGTACCACTACCATCTAAACCAAGGACAATAGATCCTAAGATTATGAATATTGATTCTCTACCACCTAGTGAATTACCACCAAGGGAGCCACCATTGAAAAGACAAAAGGTTGAAGCAACCAGTCTAGTGGACTATGATGATGAAGGCTCTAATAATGATATTTGGGTGTCAGAATAGGAAATACAAGGAGTTCCCACTACACCTGTAATAAGGGAAACACATCAATTGGATATGAGATTGAGTAAAGTTTGTCTCACTAGACTCAATGGAAGAGATGATATGTAGGTTGAAGCATGTGCAATGTTCTTAGATGATGACTCATTTATAAAGTCTCAGGATTTTATATGGAATTTTCATATAGGGATAAAATAGATGAATACGTAAAAATTGTGATTATAGAAAGAAGCCTTCATCCAAAACTTCCATATGCTATCATCTAGAAAAAAGTGTTAATTGAAATGAGAGCTAGAATCCAAAAAATGACTACAATGGAGGGTTGAGAGTTCGTAAAGAATAGTGGTATTTTATTACTATCAGAATGGTATTTAGCTTCTCTATAGCCTTTGTCACAATAAAGAAATGTGATAGGCCTCTCTATGATACAAAAGAAGAAGCTACACTTTCAATATAGGAGTATGCTTTTAGTGAGGAACGGGAAGCCTTGGCTATATTGTCTTTTGCCCCAAGCTCAAGAAAGATCGATATTGCTAAGCCTGAACATAACTATAGTGGAGGCCTAATAATAAAAAGAGTGTCAAAAACATCAACCTTAGAAGTTGCCAATATGTTAGTTCAAGTTGCATAATTTACAAGGGCCACTATACAGTCTGTGATTGTAGAAAAGGATAAGCTAAAGATAGAGTGCAATAACTTGCTAGTTAAATATGGAGACCTTGAGTTGTATAATATAAAGTTGCAAACAAATGTAGCATTATTGGAGGATATTTTGCAAAGATTGGAACCTAGGAAGCCTAAGCAGAATGATGCTAACTCCTCCACCACTTCACAAGAAGTTGTACCCCCAGAGCTTACTACTGAAGTAAGTTCATGGTAAATTATGCCTTATAACATGGGAAGTATGCCCATTTAAATAGAAGAACCTAGTACATCAGAAGGGGCCAAGGATAGAGAAGATATCAATAGGGAAGATTTGCTTAGGAAACTAAATGAATACAAAGAGAAATGTGATAATCATTATGAGGAGACTTTCAAGAGCAACATGAAGATTGTCACAATAGTGCTATAACATTTGAACAAAAGAGTGAATAAAAAGTTGAATAGTATTCACTACACTTATTCATCCATGGTGGATGTTATCGGGAATTTTGACATTGATAAAGAAAGAGAAATTCCGGTCATGGAAAATTGGATCCCTAGGAAGAAGGATTTGATATTGATGTCAATTGGAGTTAAGCAGGATGCCAATCCACCTGAAGATTTTAAACCTACCATGGTTCTTATAGGTAAGATTGAAGGATACAGGGGAAATATTGAACCATTAGAGAGCAAAATAAAAGACATTGTAAAATCCTTCCATGAATCACATCACAACCTTCTGTCATCCATTCAAGGGATGATGATAACATTAAAACTATACAGGAGTGGAAAAATGAAACCAATAAGGTCATTTCAGTTCAGGCTATGCCAATTTTTTTAAACATTGATATGGAGACATTAAAGATAAATATGGATATGTTAGCTGATGTTGAGACTATCCTACTGGAATTTGATAAGGAAGGTAAATAGATTGTCACCAAGTATGCACCATATAGAGAGAGGGAAGATGAATTCATGAATTTTGATTGTCCCACTAAAGATGAATTTCTAGCATGGAAAGGTAGGTACTTGGAAAGAGTGGTGTTTTGATATAAAGTGATGGGTTAGTGATTTGAAATTTTGAAGTCTGCAACCATGATGAATAATGGATAGATGGGAATACACTACATAGCCTATATTTAGTATAGAATTGGCTTTTGATAAAGTATGAAAAATATAGTGCATCTTCTTCAAGTTTAATTGATGACAAGGCTACAAATGTGGGCATATCTTGTGTCTTTTCTTTTTATTTTCTTTCACTTTTTGTGCGTGGGCACAAATTTTGAAGTAACTTTTTGGTTGTACCCATTTTGAAATTTGGACCAGATCTCTAGCAATGAAAGAAGACTACTTTCATTTTCCCACATGTTCCCCACCTATTGGGAGTGCATTAAACTAAATGGGAGAATCTCTTTTATAGTGGTCCAATGGGGTTTTGGCATGTGTACTTTCTAGCCTTAGGATTTTTTTCTCCTTCATTTCTATAAGAAGGAAATTAGGGCTAGAAAGTAGGGGTTCGTTGTTTTGCAATTAACACTATATTTAATTATAATTGTGTGAATTCCTATGTATACATTGTGGGATCACCCTCCCAAGTTTCAAAGAGCCCAATATGTAGGAATATAGAAGTTTTGTAGCTTCCAGCCATTCATTGGCCAATCCCTTTGGTGTACTAAGAAATGGAAATGGCAAAGTCCATAGGTATTTTTGGAGATCAATTTGATTCTTAAAAAATAACTAATAGTTAGCATCAACTTTGGGCTCCTATTCTCACCCACAAGTATCTTAAGGATTTCAATACTTTTGATGATCCTCATTTCCCTTTAGAAGGAAGCAGATCTATGATTAGGAATACTCTAAAATCAAGGGCTCAATTGGTTAAGAAGGAGATTTTTTGGATGTCATATGGATTCTTAGGCTCTTTTTCAGTTGGATTCTTGGGATGTTCATCCTCCTATTCTTTCTGCTTACCCTCATCTCCAACCTCTTTGTGATCATTTTACTACTACAAGTTGGAATACGACTGAGCATTATAAGACTTTTTAGATTATTGTTATGGATGCTAGTATTAGATGGAAGCACTCCTCAAATTGGCTGCTAGGAGGGTTTGAAAAGGATAGGCAATAGTTGGCTCAGATTCTTGCATCACATGAATGCAATTCCATGGAGGGGCACAGTGATTTATCTGGTAAGTAATTTATTTCAGTAGGTTATAGAGATTTAGTTAGGAATATGTTTGGGGACACTGAAGTTCCTTGGTGGAAACACATGTGGAACAAATTTTCTTGGCCCAAGTGCAATTTTTTTATGTGGTTGGTGGCCTAGAACTAGTGTCTTACTTGGGATAACTTGTGCAAGTGAGGGTTCCAGGGTCCCTCGATGTGTGTTTTGTGTTGTAATATTGAGGGGAGTGTCTCTCATATCTTCTTTGAGTGTTCCTTCTCTAAGAAGCTTTGGTACCTATGGTGGGGTGTGTGGAACCATGCTTGCTAGAATGTCTCTTCTTTGGTGGATTTCTTTTCCCGATGGGGAAAATCCCTTGTTAAGTTCTCTTTTCTTTAATTTACTTGGGTTCTTGGACTGACCATTATTATATGGAATATCTAGTTGGAGAGGAATCATAATATTTTTCAAGATGTGAAGTTCATTGTCTAACATTTTTGGTTGAAAATTCTTCTTTCTTTGAGAGAAACTATTTCGGCTAAGTGTGACTTGGTTGAGGGTGTGGATCTGGGAGATGTTCCATGTTGCACTTGTCTCAACCTTCCTTTTCAAAGGGTTGTTTCTCTAGGTGCTATCTACATCATGAGAAATAGATGTCGCCATCCTCTTCAAAAGATCAATAGGGAGGGGCATTGGTCTCCTCCTCATCAGGGTGTGTTGAAAATCAACACAGATGGTTCTTCTCATAGAAATCCAAGTCATGCTGGTAATGAGGGTGTTGGGTGGAATAGTTTTGGGACTATTGAGTTTATCTTTTCTGTTTGTATGGGTTGGTATACTAACAATGTGATAGAGGCTCTTTCCATTTTGTGTGTTTTGGAGAGAAGTTGTGCTCTTGGGTGGCAACAAATCATTTGTGAATCTAATTCTCGGGTGGTGGTGACTTTGCTAAAGAGATAGCAATTAGAGGATGTTAGTTTGAATTTAACTATAATTATTTAAAACAAATTCTTAATCTATGTGCTTCCTTGGAATCTATGACTTTCTATCACATTCCTCAAGAATGGAATGGGGTTGTAGATTGTTTGGCTAAATGGGCCTCTAATCATTTGCAAAATTGGAATATTGTGGAAAGAGGTCAATTACCCTTGGATTTGTTACAAAAGTTGGACCACTTAGTGGAGATAGAAAAGAGTGTGTAATTCCCTTGCTTTGTACTACTCTATCATTTTTCATTTTTCATAATGGTCATATGTGAATGAAAAATTATTCGTTAACATTTGTACTCATAATAATAGAATTTTCATGTCAAGAGATGTGATTTTTGATGAAGGGGGAGTTTATGGTCATAAAAAGGCCATATTAAGAAGTTAAAATCTATTTCAAGTGGTGGTATTATTGATGATATTCATTATCATCTTCCCACTTATACTTCAATATTAATGCTAGAAATACACCAAGTAACTCCTTTTCTAGTTCCTAAGTTTCAAGTGCAAGTCAAAATTAAAGCACAATTCTAACAAGGTAAGAAGCTTAGGTGACATTTATCAACAATGTACAAGTCATTTACATGAAGAAAATCCAATATTGTTAGACATGCAATACAATTGAGAAGGTGGAAGGTAAATAATTTTCACATTAAATCCTTCAAACCTTCATTAATATTAAAACCTTTATTAATATAGAAACCCTTATCAGTATAAAAAAAATGAAACAAAACATCAACTATCATACACAATAGAACACTAGAATTTATATGGAAAACCCTAATTAGGGAAAAACAAGGATGAGTATCAAATCTATATTTGAAATTTGATTACAATAGTCTCACTATTAGAAGGGCTCACTGTCTAGAGGACTCACTGTCTAGAAGAAACAAAAGAAGGGATCACGACCAAGGACTCATTGACAAGGACTCACTATCTGAAAGAAAAGAGAATAGAAGAAGACTGTTACATTGAGATCCACTACCTCAGTGCTTATGTAGGAGCATCCCATGTGTATGGTGATCCTCATTACCCAAAAAAATAAAAATGTGTGATTTTCTTTATAGTTGATTTAATTTCATATTTTTGGTTATGGTGCGCAGGAGAGAATTGGAGAATTTAATTTCATACTCTTCAAATAGAGTTCAAGTGGAGTCATATGAGAAATTTGAATTAATTATTTAATTAATTCTTATGTTCAAATTGAAATTTAAAAAATTAGAATTGCTAGGAAACATTTTTATTTTAATCTATTGTCTTTTTTGGTGAAAACTGTAAATTTTTATTTTAAAAAGACCAAAGAGATAAAAGAGGCATTGGAGAAAGGAGGAGATAAAGAAGGAAAAATGGAGGAAATGGAGAGTTGGTGGAAAGGGAAGGGCTAGGAAATTGGATTCCAAGAAAGATTAAAAAGGAAAAAACAAAATCAAAGGTTGTTATCATTGAAGGTTGAAGAGAGATGTTGGAGAAAAGTGTCCAAAATTTCTAGATGATGGGAATCAATCCAAATTTCCAAGGGAGGTGTGGAAGTTCTCTAGGAAGAGGAATTTTGTTTAAAACAAAATAATTTTATTGCAGATTTGTATGTTAAATTTGTTGCCCAAAATTAGACGTTGAAATTAGTAGAGGGAATTTACAACATGAATTCTATGAGTGGTATTTTGGAGCTGATTTTATAAAGATTAAAAGTTAATTCAATTAAAGAAAATGCTGGGATAATTTTACTCTTGTTTTATGTTGGATTGGATGGTGTATGAATTAATTTGAAGGATAAATTACCTGCCTATAGCTTTTGATTTGTTCATTGTTAAAAGTGTAAAGTGAATTGAACTAATTCCACTTACAAAATTGTTTTCCTAATAAGGCTCACATTAATTTATCTACATCTTTTGGTATTAGAGTGGGTATCTCACTGGGAGATTGTTGAAATTCTTGTGATTTTTGCATCTATAGAGAAGTGAAGTGTTTGGTTGTAATTTAGTGGAGATAATGCTTGGTAGAAGGAGCCTAAACTTTCTCCACTAAGAGAAAGTGGGTAGAGAAAGTCTTAAGAGGAGTATCTTCTAAAATCCTAGCTAGATAGAGGATAGGGTGAGTGTAAATTTTGTTGTAGGGAGTTCCTTTAATTATAGAGAGCATTGACTCTTGAAATTGTGTGTGCAATTTGCAAAAATTGCAAATTGAGAGTGAGAGTATGCACAATATGTATTCAAGGAAGAGGATATGATAGATCATGATTAGATAGGGGATAATTCCATTTTGGGAAGAATATTGGGAGGAAATAGAGAACTGAAAGCTTTGTGAAAAATTTGAAATCGGTGCAAGAATGGATGCCTTAGAAGTGATAGGGCAGGGTTGGATGGAACACTCATTGTTCCATGCTCTGGGTCCTTATTCCTAAGAACTCCTAGGTGACTCCACCTTCTTAACCTATAGGCCCTAATGCTTGTTAGGCACCCTTGGTTCTCTTGGCCAACCCTACTATCATCTCCATTTCCCTAACCAAGCCAATCTTGGTGCTCTCTCTGCTATTCTCTCCTTAGCCCTTAATCTTCCTAAAGGCTAACCAACCCTCCAAGCTTCACTAAACTGTTGTAGGCATGTGTGATGACTTCCATGGATTAAAATACATCTCACTAGGGTTCTTGATCAACCTCCAATCACCAATTATCCATCGCTCACTCCAAACCCTATTCTAGGGTTTTAGGAAGGCTACCAACCTTGAGCCCCTTTTAGGCCTCCTAACCCAAGAAAAATGGAATTCACTCTAAAACCCTCCAAAAGACTTGTGTTCTTTCCTTGGGATTTGTGATTCCCTTGCCCACACCTTGAAGATTTTTGGGGTTTGGAGCCTCCACCATCCATACACAGGCGTAATGCACACTTTGCTAGATTTAGGGCTTTCTAGGCCTTTTTCTGTCCACGCTTTGAACAGCTAGCTTACCTCAACCTCCAAATGGATTGGTGATGTCTCTTTCTTCCTACCAAGCCCTTGTAAGGCCTCCTACAACCACCACACACCTTGGTTTTCTAGGGAAAGGACACCCCTGCAATGTTAGTGTTTTCTTTTCACTGTCTTTCCTAGCCGGGCACAGTCAAGCTCGCCTAGGAGAAGACCTTTTCCATGGAACCTTGCCTCCTACAATCTCCTAAACCTATTCTATATACATGCATGGAGCTTAGCCTCATTCCCCATGGGGTATACACCATGCATAGTGGAAAATAGAGGTCTAAGACTCCATGAATAACAGTCTATTGGACTGATCAACAATGAAAGGAACAAAACCTACTAAGAACAAAGCTAAGAAATGATGAAGCAACACCACTAATGACTACAAAAATATTGTAAAATGAATACCACACATGCCACACACTGCTCAAAGCCTAGAATCCTCCATTAACACACTAATAAGAACTAAAAATCAGAAAATTGCAAGAAATTCATTGCTTTTCCAATTGAACAGTAAACTCCATAAGGTATAACACTTTTTCAACCTCTATTCCAGGTCGAGGGCCACCTTTTAAATTTTCTCAAAGTAGTTTGCAACCCTAGGTCAGCCTTCTAATGGTCAAATAGCAAGAGTTGGAAAACCTGCTGTGTTTTCCAACTTTTTCCAAATGTTGCCAACCTAAACCAAAAGAGGAACTACACTCAACTATCCTTTTCACTTCTCATTACACTGATCACAATCGATCAAGTTTTATTCAAATTCCATAAATGCTAACTAAATGTTCAACATGACCTTCACAATAACATACCTAAACAAAAATCAACCTATACTATTTCCTAGGTGTGTTTCCTAGGTGCTCCTGCACCATTCTCCCCCTCTCAGCCCAAACACTAAGGAATGGAAGGAGGGATCAAGGATAGGTCAATACCAAACTTCTTGAACTGATCTTCTTGTACGCATGTGGCTTCTAAGTCATGCTTGTTCTTCCACTTGACAAGGTGCTCCATGTACACCTTGTGTTTGGTAGCCTTCTTCACTCTTGACTCCAAGATCTTCTCTATTTGAGGCTTATCTTGATTAGGCAAGGATACATTGCTGATGTCCTTGAAGATCTCCTGGCTGTTCTAATCCGCATCATTGATTGTCCCCTTATACTTGATCAAATCAGCTACATTGAACACTAGAGAGATCCCTAGATTGTTAGGTAACTCCACCTTGTATGCATTCTTCCCATACTTGGCCAATATATTGCATGGACCCACTCTCTTCATCTATAACTTGGTTGAAATTCCCTTATGTAACCTTGATTTTTTAAGGTGGACCATGACAGTCCCCTACTGCAAATTGCACATCTTTCCTTGACATATCTACCTTCTTCAACTTTTGTGTAACCTTTGTGACCGTCTTCTTCACCTGCTCTTGAAACTCCTTCATGGTCTAACTGAAGTTTTCTACATGTCCACTTCTATGTTCCATAGCTCCAAGATCTCTAAGCTCACATATGCCTCTTGGGTGCATTCCATACACAATCTCAAAAGGACTCTTCCCTGTGGTTCGGTTCACACTATCATTGTAAGCATACTCAGCTTGTGAGATAACCATATCCCATGTCTATCCATACTCCTTAGTTAGGCATCTTAGAAGATTACCTAGCACCTTGTTAACCACCTCTATTTGACCATCAATCTGAGGATGGTAAGCTAATCCAAATGATAAATTGGTACCTAATCTGCTCCATAGAGTCTTCCAAAAGTGACTCATGAACTTCGCATCTTGGTCAAAAACAATACTTAAAGGTAGTCCATGGATCCTTACCACTTCCTTGAAGAAAAGATGAGCTATGTAGCTAGCATCATTAGTAATTTTGCAAGGGATAAAATGACTCATTTTGTGAAATCTATCTACCACTACATAAACACTATCAAAACTAGTCTTGGTCTTAGGAAGCCCTACCACAAAATCCATGCTCACACACTCCCATGGTCGGTTAGGAATGGGTAGGGGTTGATATAGACCAGCATTACTAGCTCCTCCCTTAGCTTTCATACACACAAAACACTATTCCACATACTTTCTAACATCTCTTTCCAACTTAGGCCAGTAATAGAATCTTTGCACTAGTTCTAAAGTCTTGTTGATGCCAAAATGTCCACTAAGACTGCCATTATGCTTTTCTTGAATCAAATTTTCCCTCATTGATGCTCTTGGAACACATAACTGATTTCGTTTAAACAATAACCCATTTTGCAAATTATACTCAAAATATTGGCTATGGAAATGATTCTCAAAATTAGAACATACCTTATAGACATCTGAAAAGTCATCTTCCCCATAGAGATCTTTAAAACTATCAATCCCCATGCTCTTCACTTGTATTTCCTACACTGTCAACAACCTCCTGCTCAATGCATCTGCTACTTTGTTTAGCTATCCATTCTTGTGTTTGATGGTAAAAGTAAAAGCTTGGATGTATTCCATCCACTTCAAATTCCTATTACTTAACTTCTCTTGGGTGTTGATAAAGCTAAGTGCCTGATTGTCAATAAAGACTACAAACTCCTTGGGTAGAAAGTAATGCCTCCATTTCCTAGGTGACTAAACCAAAGAATAAAGTTCCAAGTCATAGGTTGAATACTTCTTCTTTGCTTCATTGAGCTTCTCACTAAAGAAGGCTATAGGCCTGCCCTCTTGACTTAGCACTCCTACTGCCACTCCACTTGCATCACATTCAACAGTGAGCAATTTGTCAAAACTAGGTAACAAGAGAGTAGGTTGAGTTGCCACTTCTTGTTTCTATTTCTCAAACCCTTTCTCAACTTCTTGAGTCCACACAAACTTAGTTTTTAAACCTCCTTTAATTGTATCTAAGACTGGTGCACATATACCACTAAAGTTCCTTATGAATTTTCTATAAAATTGAGCCAATCCATGAAAAATTCTTACCTCTGTCCATGTGGTTGTTGTAAGCTGGTTTAGAATAGCTTCCACCTTGCTTGGATCCATCTTCAATGATCCTTTCGACACTACAAAACCCAAATATACAAGCTCTTTCTTAAATAACTCAAACTTCTCTAGATTGATTGCCAACTTCTCCTCTTGCAATCTTCTAAGAACCAACTCCACATGTTTCAAATGTTCTTCTGCTATCTTATTGTATATGAGGATGTCATCAAGGTATACCACCACAAATATCCCTATAAAGTCTTTAAGTACTTCATTCATGAGCCTCATGAATGTTCTAGGGGCATTAGAGAGGCCAAATGGCATAACTCTCCATTCATATAAACCGTCATTTGTCTTAAAAGTTGTTTTTCACTCATCTCCATCCTTGATTCTGATATGATGGTATCCACTCTTGAGATCCAACTTGGTGAAGTACTGAGCTCCTCCAAGACAATCCATTAATTCTTCAATTCTAGGAATAGGGAACCTATACCTAATGGTGATCCTATTGTTTTCTCTATAATTAGTTCATAACCTTCATTTACCTCCCTTCTTAGTTGCTAAGACCACTGGTAATGCACATGGGTTGATGCTCTTTTGAATCAATCCTTGACCCCAAAACTCTTGCACTTCCCTAGCTACTTCTAGGTTCTGATCTGGTGTAAGCTTGTATGCTGCTTTGTTTGGTAATGAAGCTCTAGGTATGAAGTCAATTTGATGACTTATGGCTCTCTTTTGAGGTAAAGTTGTAGGTATCCCATCACTAACTATACTCTTATACCTTTCAAGTAACTTTTGGACTACTTCCAGTATGACTATCTTTTCAGTCTTGTCTTCTTCTTTAGGTTGTAACATAACCACATATCCTTCACCCCCTTGACGTAGCTTGTTAAGGCACTCCTTCCCACTACTCAACATGACACTTGGTGTCTTTGATTGTACCTTTTCTTCTTCTGATAGTGACTGCAACTTGAAAGTCTTCCCATCCTTCTTGAATGAGATAGTATTCTCTTTCCCATCATATATGACACTTATGTCATACTGCCATGGTCTACACAATAGTAGATGGCATGCATCAATGGGTAAAACATCACAAACCAACTTGTCTTTGTATACTCCAATGGAAAACACCACTGTCACTTGCTCATTCACTAGAACACTATACCCTTTGTTTAGCCATGTGAGCTTGTAGGGATTAGTATGGGGTACCTTCTCCAATTTCAGTTTCATTACTACCTCCTCTGAGATTATATTTTCTATTGAACCTGAATCTACTATGACCTTGAATACTTTCCCAAGTATCTTGCACCTCACTCTAAATAGTGCTCTCCTTTGTTTTGGTTCTTCTTTGACCGGTTATCTGATCAAAACCCTACTAAACATCATATTCTCTCCTACCTCATATTCAATATGACTGACCTTAGATGACTTAGGATTTATGGTGTCCTCTTGTGCATAAGACACTCTCTTCTCATTGCTTGATGAAGTTTCTTTCTCCAGGAACCTATAAGCAGGATGACCTACTTGACCACAATGGTAGCATTTCATGTTTGTAAAATATGAATTGCTCCTTCCTACTCCTCTTCCTCTATTTCCAACTCCTTAAAGCCCTCTACCTTTGTTATACCCTCCTCTAGAAGATGTTTCTCCTCCATGTTCTGTGAGTTTAGACTCTCCTTGGTTTCTTTGGTCATTGCCTCTTCCTTGGTAGCCACCTCGATGTCCTCTTTGATCTCTTTGATCTCTGCCTTTGCCTCTGCCCTTAGAAGCTTGGTCTTGCTTCCTTTTGCTTCTTTCCTCAATCTTCATAGCCAATTGGTAACATTGATGTACTGTCTTAGGACTTAAAAGAGCCATCTCCTCTTTGATGTTCCACTTTAAGCCATTAAGATACCTAGCCACCTTGAGACTCTCATCCTCTATCACATTAGACCTCATGCAAAGTTTTTGAAACTCCTCAGTGTAGGTGTTTACATCTTGGTCTCTTTGCCTCAAGCTTTGTCTTTCTTGTGCAGCTGAATCTCATAGTCATCTGACATGTATGCTTCTTTTACTTTGGCAACCATACCCTTCCAAGTAGTTATAGGCTGCTTGCCTTCCTTTTCCCTCTTTGTTTGAATGAACTTCCACCATGTCAAGGCAGATCCTCTTAGTATTGATTTGGCCACCTTCACCTTTTGTGCCTCAGTGACTCCATCACATTCAAAATGGTTTTCCACCCCCTCTATCCAATCCATGACTAGATCAGCTTCCATTTTTCCACTAAATAGTCGTATTCCTTCAAGTACTTTTCCACTCAAGGCCTTCAATGCCTTCAAGAAAGGCTCTTCTTTTAGAATAGGGTTAGTTTTAGGGGTCTTGTCTTCCTTTGGTATCCTTCCTTCAAATTGCACACTCCTCACTCCTTGTTCAAGCTGGGCTATTCTTTCCCTCAATTGTTTATTGTCTTCCTCCTACTCCTCAACCATCTTGTCCAGTTTTGCATTTGTCATCATGATGGAAGAATCACTAGACTCAACCTCAGACATACAAGATTCTTTCCCAAATCTTTTACTCGCTTTGATACCAATCGGATAGGGTAGGGTTGGATGGAACACTCACTGTTCCATGCTCTAGGTCCTTGTTCCCAAGAACTCCTAGGTGACTCCACCTTCTTAACCTATAGGCTCTAATACTTTTTAGGCACCCTTGGTTCTCCTGGCCAACCCTAATATAATCTCATTTCCCTAACCAAGCCAATCTTGGTGCTCTCTCTTCCATTCTCTCCTTAGCCCTTAATCTTCCTAAATGATAACCAACCCTCCAAGCTTCACTAAACTATTGCAGGGGTGTGTGATGACTTCCATGGCTTAAAATCCATCTCACTAGGGTTCTTGATCAGCCTCCAATCACCAATTCTCCATCACTCACTCCAAACCCCATTTTAGGGTTTAGGAAGGCTACTAGCCTTGAGCCCCTTTTAGGCATCCTAACCTGAGAAAAATGGAATTCACTCTAAAACCCTCCAAAAGACCTATGTTCTTTCCTTGGGATTTGTGATGCCCTTGCCCACACCTTGAATATTTTTTGGGTTTGGAGCTCCCACCATCTGTACACAGGCGTAACCCACACTTTGCTAGATTTAGGGCTTTCTAGGCCTTTTTTTTGTCCACGTTGTGAATAGTCAGCTTACCTCAATCTCCAAATTGATTGGTTATGTCTCTTGCTTCCTACCAAGCCTTTGTAAGGCCTCCTACAACCACCACACACCTTGGTTTACTAGGGAAACAACACCACTGCAATGTTAGTGTTTTCTTTTCACTATCTTCCTTAGCCGGGCATAGTCAAGCTCGCCTAGGAGAAGACCTTTTCCATGGAACCTTGCCTCCTACAATCTCCTAAGCCTATTCTATATACAGGAATGGAGCTTAGCCTCATTCCCCATGGGCTATACACTAGGTATAGTGGAAAACAAAGGTCTAAGACTCCATGAATAACAATCTACTGTGCTGATCAATAATGAAAAGGAACAAAACCTACTAAGAAAAAAGCTAAGAAACAATGAAGCAACACCACTAATGACTACACAAAGCTTGTAAAATGAATACCACATGTACCACACATTGCTCAAAGACTGGAATCCTCCATTAACACACTAACAAGAATTAAAAACTAGAAAATTGCAAGAAATTCATTACTTTTCCAATTGAACAGTAAACTCCAAAAGGTATAACACCTTTTCAACCTCTATTCCAGGTCGAGGGGCACCTTTTAAATGTTCTCAAAGTAGTTCAAAACCCTAGGTCAGACTTCTAATGATCAAATAGCAAGAGTTGAAAAACCCGCTGTGTTTTCTAACTTTTTCCAAATGTTGCCAACCTAAATCAAATGAGGAACTACACTCAACTATCCTTTTCACTTCTCATTACACTGATCACAATAGATCAAGTTTTATTCAAAATCAATAAATGCTAACTAAATGGTCAACATGACCTTCACAATAACATACCCAAACAAAAATCAACCTAGACTGTTTCTTAGGTGTGTTTCCTAGGTGCTCCTGCACCAAGAAGCTATAGCAAAAAATAGGAAGTTGAAGTAGACAAGAAAATATATGAGGAAAAATAATGTGAAGGTGGCTTGAAAAAGAACAAAAAAGGATGATGTTGAATGTTGTATAAAGATGATATATTTGTACCTAAGGAAAGAGCTAAATATTGGAGTGAATGTGAAGAAGAGTCAAGTGAAACAAGTGGAGCATAAATGAAGGTATTTTAAGGTCCCTTATTTGATGAAGAACTTGGTGAAGAAGATCTCTTATTTGAAAGAAGAGATGAGAATAATAGATATTTTATTTGAAGGAGAGATTCTTCTGCAAGAGGATAAGGAAGAAGAAAAGAGGGAGACTATAGTAGTAGTGAGTCCTTTGGAGGACATGAAGATAATGATGAAAATAGGTGGTAAAGCTGAGATAGTTGTAGCCAAGTGCACAAGAAGAAAAATTGCAATAGCAGGTGAAGAAGATGAGGTAAATTTTATATTAATTTTAAATCATTTAATTATGAAGCATATGGTGATTTGCATCAATTTAATATGAAGAGAATAAAGGAAGAAAACATGAAAGAGCTAAAATTTATTGTGCAAAAATATATTGATGAATGTATTGAAATGAAAAAACGAGAGTTTGGAGTAGTAAGTTCCAACAAGGAGATGATGAAAATATTTAATTTCCATGTGGATGTGGTGATTGAGGAATTAGAAGAAGATTTTTTGTGGAGGTGGATAGATTATGGTGACTTAACTCCCACAAAAGAAGAAGATGAAGGAGGAATTTGGTGGAGGTGGATGACTTGTGGTGGGTTAAATCCCACAAGAGGAAGAGTGAGACGAAGAGATAATTGTAGAAAGAAGTCAGTTTATGGTGGAAGAAGTTTCACAAAGGGATATGTTAGTGAAAAATAGATTTGTTATAGAAGTATGGTGAATGTTCCAGCTAAATGTTGGAAAAGGTGAATAAATAATTTATGCAAGGTATCTAACATAGCATTGGAGTGTGTTACAAGTTGTTGCAGCTTGGAAGAGTGGTTCTACTAATTGGGTTCAATTTGTGAACCAATATCACAAACTTCCTACCCAGTGTGTCTAATGCAACAACATTCCTTGTGTATATGTAGGAATTAGAGAATTTAATTTCATACTCTTCTAATAGAATTCAAGGAGATTCATAGGAGCAATTCAATTCATTATTTAATTAATTCTTATGCTTACATTAAAATTTTAAAAAATAGAATTGTTAGGCAGCATTTTTATTTTAGATTATTGTCTTTTTTGGTGAAAAGTGTAATTTTTTATCAAATAGACCAAAAAGACAAAAGAGGCATTGGAGAAAAGAATTGATAGGGAAAGTAAAAAGGAAGAAATAGATAGTGGCTAGAAAGGGAAGAGATGGGAAATTGGATGATAGGAAAGATTAAAAACAAAAAAATCTAAGGTTTTTGTTGGTGAAGGTTGAGGAAAGAAGCTAGAGAAAAGTGTCCAGCAATTTTAATTGATGGTAATCAATCCAGACTGCCAGGGGAGGTGTGGAAGTTATCCATGAAGGAGAATTTGTTTTAAAAAAATAGAATTTTACTACAAATTTGTATGTTAAATTTGTTGCCAAGAATGAGACATTCAAATTGGGAGAGGGAATTTACAGAATGAATTCTCTGAGTGGTATTTTGGAGCTAATTTTTTAAAGATTAAAAAATAATTTAATTAAATAAAATGTTGAGAGAATTAAATTCTTGTTTTATTTTGAATTGGAGGTGTATGAATTAATTTGAAGGATAAATTTCCTGCATGAAGCTTTTGTTTTCTTCATTATTGAAATTGTAAAATCAATTGAACTCATTCTAGTTGCAAATAATTGTTTTTCTAATAAGGCTCACATTATTTGATCTGCACTAAGAGCAAAAGGAAAATCCATGATAATAATTCTACACCATTTATTGAAGATGTACAAGTTGTGCACATGAAGAAAATAAAAGACTCTTAGACATAGAGGATAGTTAAGAGGGTGGGGGTGAATCAATCATACATTAAAACCTTCAAACCCTCATTAATATTAAATCCCCTTGAAACATAGGGAATTAGAGGTGAATCAATAATGAAGGAAGTCAAAATGATGCTCCTAATTCCCACTATATTTTATTAAAATTATGTAAAATAAAGTTGCAAATCTAAAACCAATCAGTGTATAATATCAAAGGGAAAATATGTAGGCAATAAAATCATGTGTAACTTTCACCAAGATGCTTTTTTAGGGCTCATAGAGGACTCATTCGCCCTATGGCCAATGGGTCCTTGGTAGGGCTTTCAGAAATCATTTTTTGTGTTCTATTATTCAATGTTTACATCCTAGCCTACCAATTTTTAGGTCACAACATTTGGAAATGAATTTTGTAGAGGATTTTTTGTGATCTTGCAAGAAAGGTGCAACTTTTGTAACTTTGCAATGTTGACATTTTTTGTTCTTCAAATGATCTTCAACTTGTAAATCTACAATCACACATCAAAGGAGAATAAAATTTTGGATGTTAGGGGATAGGGGTTTTCCTTGGTCAAACCCCTGTTTGATAATAAGATCTTGTAATGAAATAATGAAATAACATGAAGGAATGATGAAGGAACAACAATATGCAACACCTCACCAAACCTTTAATGGAAACCTTGGAATGAAAATTTGAAAATTAATATGTAATTGCCTTCATGGATGAGATTATTTATCTTGGTCTTGATAGAAGATATTTCCTTGAATACTTTATTGGATATTGAATGCTACATCATCATGTTAGCTCCTTCAATAGGAATTCCTTTGATATGATATTGAATCTTGATTGTTGCAATAAAATTCAATAATCTAACCTTGAATTCCTTTATGATGATATTGAAATTCTCTTGTAATTCTCTTGTAAAATTTAGGCTCTTAGAATGAAATTGGTAGGAGAACCTAAGTGAAAGACCTCTTATTTATACATAACTTAAGATTAACTCTCGAAATTAAAAAATCACAAGCTAACAATAGATTTGGGATTTGAATTTGCTAAAATCCCACCCAAACACACCCCAAAAGAGGTGTCCTAAGTTAAGGATGACCTATTCACCACCTTGGGTGAAGGGATCCTAATACACTCAACTAAAACCTATTATGAGGGGAATGAAATATCATGCATAAAGGAGGTACTAGGACATAGTGAGGACCCATTCACCCATGGGAAATTAGGTCCCAAGTCACTATCTGAAGACTCAAACCTTGTAAAATTAAGTGTTGTGAAATTCCATTAGTGAATGTTCAGGTTTATCCCTTAGAAATTGCATTTAATTAGGCTTGGATTTGAAATTAAGGGGCCAATTAAGGCACTATTAGGTCCATTCTAATAAAGAGGGCCCAAAGCTTAATGTGAATGTGTAAAAAACATGACAACACTAAATTAAGGCATCACTTTGGCTCATTTATTAATTATTTCAAAAGAGAGAAAAAGGTATATTTTTTCTATCACTACATTTTTCCCCCACTTTAGTGCTCCAAGAGGATGACCTTGTATCAAACTCACACTAAATTAGACATTCAATACTATTATGTATGAAAAAATAACAAATATTCACAACTATAAAACATCAAAGATAGTGCTTCAACAATGATCAAAGTTGTTTTTCCTAGGTCAGATCAATCCTTAACAATCACTAAAGCACACTCACTTTGGGGCCACAATGAGAAATTAATGCCCTTGACTAGGCTTCCCATTGCACTAACCATACAAAATATATCCCTCTGATAACTTCAATAAGGTACCACAAACATGCTTGACATAAAAATTCTTTCAAAAAATGGTGAAAAACATTTTTGGTTTTCTTTAGGGGATTTTCCTAGTTCATGTAAGATCTTTCTCTTGGGGAACATTGTGCCTAATGTCTCCAAGAGAGGACAAGTCAAGAGTAAAAGTCCACATCTTAGGGAATGCATTGTGACACATCACCACTAAGAGGGAATTCATATAGTCAAGAAATATCACACTCTTAGAGGACATCAAACCTAATGACATCACCAACAAATAAAATCACAACTTGAAAATTTTTATTGAAAGATATGGTTAATGTATGCCCCCCACTTTAAAGCAATTGCTACACCAATTCTAGGAAAAGTGATTTAAAGTAGGAAATAAGTAAATGAGAGCATTCCTCATAAAACTCTATTCCAAGTCATATGTTTTTGAAAAGATACATCATAGATAAGACAAGGGGTTTCCCCCTAAAAACACATATGGGATATATGGACTCGAGGTCAGAATGTCTTTGCCACAATGTTGTTATAGAGAATAGAAATGTTATCATTCCCCAAATACTCACAAAACTTGAAGAATGACATATAAAGAGAGAAAATAAAGAAAAATCCTTGTGGGCCAACATGGAAGAGACCTAAATTTCTTGACACTTTGTGTCATCCCCTCAAGGGAAACACAAATCAAGAGAAAATAAAATGTTAATGACATATAAAAGAATGGAGGTAAAAATAGAGGAATGCACATATAGAGAGATAAACATCAAATGAAACATCAAAAGAGATCACGTCACACATGCAATCAAAAATAAAAATAAAAAGACAACAAAGAATAAGGCTAGTAAGGCACAAGCAACTCAACCTTCTAGTGGGTCATCTACATCCTAGTCTCTATCAGTATATGTGAAAGTTAGAAAACTAGCAAAAGGGACAACATCAAGTTCCAAATAGGATAAGGCTATCTAACCCCTTACCCACACTAAGTACAAGACAAGGATGAGTCAAGATGGGTGATGAAATGTTGATCCTTGTCAAAAGGAAATATGATTCCATAAAGCCAAGTTTATATCCTCATGAATGATAGTGAATATTATATGATATTACAACTACCACATGACAAGGGGTAGTAGCCAAGGTTATTTCTTATATAATGAGATATTCCTACATGTAGTATCTATCAGCTCGAGATGCACCAAAGCTAAATTTATCTTGGGAGAGTGTTTTGTAAGAGTGTTGATGTTGAGTGAAATCTTGTTTGATGCTTTTGTTTCTTTTGAAGGGATAATACACAAGACCATGAGTTGTTTCTTATGTGTTAGGCTCTATAGGGACATGAATACACTATTCTCTAGCACCACATCACTTTCTACTATTCCCAATTTGTTTCATAAGTTCATAACATATTCCATAAAGTTATTTCATTTCTTTTAGATTAAGTGGTTGCTCATAATCAACTTCATAATATTTTTTTTGTGTAATTTTCTTCTTCTTCTAAAGTGGTTGATGTGGATTCTTTCAAAATTTTCATTGACATAACTACTTTTTATTTTCCATTTTAAAACTATTTTATTGTGATTTTTATTCTCCCATGAATATAGGTGTAAAATCTAAGGAAACCCATTCCTCTTCTAATAACTTTGTGACTTATTCAATATGCTTTTCTTTGTCTTTCTCTTGCATGGGTTCCACTTGTATAGTTGGTGTCAATATTTTCAAATGATTTTTCTTTTCTTTCTTAGTATGCAAACAAATTTTAGGTTCAAAATCAGTCTTGATTATGTAAGTTTTGTTTTTATAAAAATACTTCATGACATGATGGAGGGTTGGCAATGTGGCTTGCATTTCATGGATCCATGGTCTTATGGTCTTATTTTGTAATGTTACTATTCCAAATATGATAGGTAAGGTGATCACACCAAGTGGTTGTTTTCCTATGTTACTAAACTTATGGATGGATTAGGAATCAGAGACAATGTCATTGTTATCCATTTTAATTCTAGGTAAAAGGTTCACACTACACACATTAAGAGCTAAACCATTATCAGCTAGGGTTTTTTTCATCCTAGTTCAATTAAAACCAACTGTTATCATGAATCCATCATATCATATTTAAACTTCGAATGAGGGAAAATAATCTTTGTGAAAGGTAATGTCTAAGTTTATCAGAGGTGTAGGTTGAATTTTAGCTACCACATTATTTGGTTGCACATTAGGATGGGTAGGAACTTGTTGTAGATAACTTTGAATCATGTTATAATAATGAGGGGAGGCTTAAATGAGGTCCCATAGGGATATATTATTATAAGTATTCTTATACTCCTCTCCACTTTGTACAGGAAAATGAGGAGCACTAGGCAAGATAGGGTTAGGTAGTATGAGGGATTTTTGAGTTGTTTTTCTTGGTTGTGAATTGTTCCTAGTGTTATATGTATGGGAAATTGTATTCTTACTTAGTTGTTGTAAAACATTATCATTATCAGGTTTCCTTTTAGGTGGTTCTAAGATAAGCATGTGTTTATACTGAACTTGCAGTTGTTGTGAAGATGGATAAATGGTAAGAAGTGGCTCAGGAGACCACTTCAAGGGATATCTAACATGCATAACCTCGAAAGGATTTTCCTTATTTCCATGATTTCTTAGTTAAGGGGAGTCTAATGTAACTTCATCATCTTCATCTAAGGAAGCCACATCACTATTATTGTAATTTTCTTTCATCGTGATATCCTCCATAATAGGAGTTTTTTAGGAGAGAAAAAAACTAGATGTTGATGACATTCAAAAGTTGGTTATTTTAAAATGAACTCATCACAAGTGAGATAGTTATCAATGGTTGGATTTTATTGTTGATAAATGATAGCATTCTCTTGTTCAATAATGTTGTCCAAAATAGGGGAAGGAAAGTAAATAGGATTTTCATAGGTGTTAAATACTTGATCATCTAATGCCAACATATTCTCCTCATGAATAATGTGATTGTCATGATTGCTCACAATTGTGTTCTTTTTCACTAAAATATTGTCACAAGTGGGAGAGCTCTTGGGATATGAATGTAGGCCAGGTAGAGATATGTTAAGAAATGTTTCTATGATCTCATCTTCTTGTGTCATAATATCTTCTAGATTAGGAGAGTTTATAAGAAAGGAGATTTTGACATTGTCATGATTTTCAATGGGTATATCTTCTAACACCAAAATACCTTAGTCACAAGTAGGAGAGGTATTGGGAGAAAAGAAACTATGATTATCGTGATTGTCTTTTCTTACATATTCTTCTATGACATCATACACAAAAGTAGGAGATATATAAGGGGGTGTGGAATTAAGGAATGTGTCAACACTTTCACACTCTTGCACTAAGAAACTCTCATAACTAAGAAAGATATTTGAACGATGACTATCATGCTTATTAATGAGCTTCTTCTAAGCATACATAGAAAGGAAAGATACTAACATTGTGAATTATGAAACTACTCTTTCTAACTTATGGAATGATTAAAAAATGAAAAAAAAAATCTTAAAAATATAATGATTTTGAAATGACTTAAAATGAATACACTAAATGGATGCTTAGACCTAGATATATAAAATATAAAATTTTCAAACTTTCCAGACTTATACTATAGGCTACCAGTAGGCCTAGAAAGTGTAGAAAACCACTAGAAATATCAAAAAATTTGGTTTTTGTAAGCCACTAAAGATTCATTAGCCTAGTGGCAAATGGGTGCCTGTAGCAGCAACAAAAATGCAAATCAAACATTTTAAAAGCACCCAAAAAATTGCCTAAAATATATGTATATGGACTTATTTGCCCCTAGGCGAATGAATCCTAGATTAGGGTTTTGAAAAAGTGAAAATAAAATTTTAGAGTTTTTTTATATTTTCTCTGTGCCTAGTTTCAAACTGTAATTGTAGTGGCAATTTTTTTTCAAAATTTGATGTCTAAATGCAAGTGAAATGGAGGACAAATGATGACCTATATGACAATTTTTGAAATGCAATTTTTTTTCAAATGCAAGATGACATAGTGCAATGTAATGAAAATGATATGATAAAGTACTAAGTTTTTTGAATTTTTCAAATTTAAAGAATGCAAACATGCAATCCTAAAACCCTTTAAATGAAATAATGAAATAACATGAAGGAATGATGAAGGAACAACAATATGCAACACTTGAGCAAAAATTTAATGGAAAACTTAGAATGTAAATTTGAAAATTAACATGTATTAGCCTTCATGGATGAGATTCTTGATCTTGGTCTTGATAGAAGATATGTCCTTGAATAGTTGATTGCATCTTAAATGCTACATCATCATGTTAGCTCCTTCAACATGCATGCCTTTTATGTGATAATGAATCTTGATTGCTGCAATAAACTTCAATAATCTACCCTTGAATGCCTTTATCATGCTCTTGAAATTCTCTTGAAATTCTCTTGTAATACTATTGTAAACTCTAGGATATTAGAATGAAATTGCTAGGAGAAACTACATGAACATACCTCTTATTTATACATAACTTCAGATTAACTCTCAAAATTCAAAATTCACAAGCCGAAATATAGATCTAGGATCTAAAGTTGCCAAAGGGAGCCCAATAAATGCATTGAAGGATGGCAATAATTAATGAATATGTTGTGAATGGTACCCTATGTCCCCACAGGGGTTAATTATTTTGTGTAGCATAGTGGTAACCTTAATGGAGGAACATTAATATATTAGGGAATGTAATCATGAGTTTTTTATCTAATAAATTGATTTGCGTAAAATATTTATTCATAATTTGATAATGTAAAAGGAATATTTCATTAGCCATGAACGAGAGATGAAATTTAATATTTTACAAGCAGTGGGTGTTTTATTGGCCAAATTCATCATGAATGAATATTGCAAAATGTCATACCAACAGTTGGGAATTTTAAAATCATTTTGTAGAATGTGAATAGTCTAAAGTTTGTGCTTCCTTCATATAGGTATGAAGGAATTCAAGATCATGGGTTAGGTTCTAGAATTTTTTTTTAGGATAATGACATTGTGAAGGCCTATAATTGAGAACATTAATAAAGAATATTCTTTCTTTGGTGTTAAATTTATGGTTTTCAAATACTTATCGAATAACATTGTTGAAGGTTATCTTCTTTTCTCCAATTTGGCTTTTCTCTATTTTTTAAACCAATATATTAGGGATATGCTTGGTTTATCAAAACACATTTGTTGTTTTTTTTTATTGATTTAATCGGTTCCTTCAAATAAGGATTAAATTATGTTAAGTAAATCATAGTAACTTTGGAAAATAATTTGGATAAATAAGAAGAGCTTGGTAGCTACAATTTTGCACATTTATGCAAGGCATAAACAAAACAGTCCCAAGGAATTCAACTTGTATCCAAAAAGGAAAAACATATAATTGAATTTGGACTTTGTTACCTAAGCAAGGTACTGGTCAATTAATTTTTAGAACAATTCCTTGTACAATATTGTAAATAAAAGAAAATCTATAGTAGGAGTAGGAGTAGTTTAGAGGTAGTCTATTTCACACCCTCATGCTAGTATGAAATGGATTAAAGAGTGGATAATTGAAATAAGAAGAATAGGATCCAACAAACCCTCTAAAATTGTATGAAGGAAAAATCTACTCAATCATCACCAAGAAATTGTAGAGTGTATATTCATTGGTGATCAACATAATACCCACCTAGGCATAGCAGGGCCTAAAGTGTAGGGAATTTGAACCATATTGGTTGATTTTGTTCATTGGCTAGATCATTGTTAAACTCGAACATAAAGCTTGGAATACTTTTAGAGTTTAGAAATCTTTAGATTTGGAACCATATTGGCAACTCTACTATGGAGTTGCTTGTAGTAAGAAAAGAGCTTTAATCTCATCTTGGAGCTCTAGAAGACTAAGAGACTATTTTAGTATTTTCCTCTTTTCTAAGAAGGATGTGGTGACTCTGGTCAGAAATCATTAAGAAGTGTATGAGTGATCAGTTGAACATCAAATCAAAAATATTGGACTTAAAACATCAAAGCATTAAAATTTCACCCAATATGAATGGAAGGAGATCCTTGCATGAGTGAATTCCAAAGAAAGACAACAAAAAATGGACAAAAAAACATGGTGTAGGGTCTTCTCTGAATTTAAAGACCAATTCTCAAAAGTGGGGGCCACATCAAATTCACCTCATACTACAAAATTGTAGAGTAATGCATACAATGAATAGGGGAAAATATCTTTCGCTAGGTGAGATTGTTATGGATCTGACAAGTTCTCTTCCTTGCACTTATTTTCTAATTGGTTTAATTTTATCTCTAGGCACAAAAGTCTCTTGGGATCTCTCTACCTTTTCCTACGATGGGAAGGTGTTGGCTTGTGTTGGTTGATTCTGCTCCTATTGCAGTGTGTGGGGTTATGTGGCTTCTGGAACCTTTGTTGAGCATGACCAGTTTAAGCTAGTTTTCTTTCTTTTGTTGTTTGTGACTCTCAAATGGTGGTATTTTGAGTGGTTTTACTCTTGTTGGGAGTGCCTTTTTTGAGGGGTGGGATTTTTCCCTCTAGTGATATGCTTTCTCACTTCCCCTAGCAACTTTTGGTTTTCATGGGTTGGTGAGCCTCAAGAGGTTGGTATTTAAAGTTTATCATGCTATGGAGGCTATTGTGGAGTGATTTTTGTCATTCCATACTATTGCTAGAAGTGTTTCTCATTAGGGAGGAGGTTGTCCCCTAATATTTTGGGTGGTTTCAAGTCCATTCTAGTTTTTAATACTTCTTTTTTGGGAGGGTTTTTTGTTTATTTAGGAGTACTTTCTACCTTTTTAAATGCTTAGGGCTTCCATTTTTTATTTTGTTTTCTATTTTAGGCCAACTCACTTCAGTTTTGGGTTTAAAATTAACCATTGATTTGATTTCTTCAAAGTTGGTTAAAATTGAACTTAGACACTTACTAACTTTTCAATTTGGGCTTAAAATTGAACAAGAAAACTTAACACTTCATCTTGGTGCTTAAAAAGAATCCATTATTGCTTTGAGGATAAAATGAACATGTGATTTCATATTTTGTAATTTTTTTGCAAAGTAATCTCATCTAAATAGGCATATTCACTTCTTTCACACTTCACAATGATCTTGAGAATCAAAAGTCTTTTTGGTGACATTAAGTTGCATAAAATATTTCCTCCACATTTCAATTGGGCTCTTAAAATTGAACAAAGCTTGCTAGTGTGAGTTAGGTATATCACATGTGTTCTCTCTTTTTTCATGCAAACAAAGATTGATTGAACTATGGATGTGCTTGCTCACTTTTTTTTACCCTTAGAGGGCCTTCCTGGTGGGAGAAAGTAATCACCCCAGCGAATGACCCAATCAAGAACACGCTAAAGAAAAGTGACTTCCACCCAGTATATAAGTGTGGGTACTTGAGGAAAGTTCAATTATCACAAGGATTGTTCCAACAATAAGGGAAACAATGGTATCTTACTATATGGATGATCCCCCACAAATGGAATGCTTATACTAGAACCTTTTTTTTAGAAGCCCAAATCCTTTTCTATTTATTGGTGCAAGAACGGTTGTTTTGAAGTCATCCCACATTTTTTTATGGCTCTTAGTAGAGATGATAAGTACATCATGGGATAATCATGAGTGCAAAAGCTTGGCTAACCCAAGAAGAGAGTGCATTGTAAGGGGGAGCATGTATGGTCAAGATTTTAATCATCTGCTAAGATTGGGCGTAGCTAGATTTATCCAAGTGGGAACTCAACAAATATTGTCTCATTCTATCCATAGGGCTTGTGAAACTTTTAGTTAGTTACACACATTGCTTTGATCTTAAACATTGAAAAAAAACATTCAACATGAGCATCAAATTTCAAACCCTTTAGGAGGAGCAAATACCTTTGAAAAGTTTCAAGTGCTATTGCTTGCCCTAGGGATTCTATCCTTAGAGATTTCTAAGTAATTGGGTTTAAATCTCAATTTTCTCTTACTAAAGTCAGCTTTAGGAAACTATTGCCTTAATTTCCTTGATTTCCACATAATGGACTTTATGGGATGAAAAAGAAGTTGGGACATTAGACATCTAGTTTGAAAAGCTAATCAAGAGTATGTTTGTGGTAAAAATAATTCATTAAACAAAGCTAAGAACAATTGAACCCCAAATCTATTTTTCCAATTATTTCATGCAAGATCAAAATCCTAAAACCAAAGTCCAAAGGTCTTAGTCAAAAAGCTTGCAAGAAATGTTTGTCCATGCTTTATGAATTATCAAAAGATTGATATTCAACTTTTACAAATGTGCATCAAGGAACAATCCAAATTTGTATTCATTTTTCTATTGTAAAAATCCAAGTCTCTTTCAAAGGTTTGAGTATTTCACATAGGAAGTATTAGCATGTTCTTCAAAACTGAGGTCTTGTAAACAAGATCCTTTTTAGGTACACATAGGATCAAAATCAACCTTCATCCTTCAAAAAATTAATCAAAATCAGCTCACCAACAACTCTTGGAAATCTTGAAAAAATCCTCTATACTAGACTTTTGGAAAATCCTTGAATCAAAATCCAAAAATCAAAGTCATCTTCTTTTGGTGAGGTGTGTGTAAAGGCATCCTTCTCCTTACACTTAGTCAAAATTATCATCTCGTGAACAAGTTTATCCCATAGATAACATCCAACATCTTAGGATCTATTTTTTCATTATCCAAAATCAAAATCAAAATCCATAAGCAAAAATCAAAGTCAACCAAATCGAAATCCAAATCAAGTCAAAGCAAGATCAAATCCAAAGTCAAAAATCCAAAAGTCCCAAAGTCTAGTATCTCCTTCAAGATTTCTCAAGAGTTCAAATTATTCATATCATGCATCCTTCATTTGTCTCATCATCATCCTTTGCTCCTCTTCATCCTAGAATTTTTTTTTTGTGCCTAAAAGTTTGGGTCAATCTAGGGAGTTAGAGATTTATCTCCCATATTCCTAAAAATTGATCCCTATTTTATGGTTCAAACTATATCTCAACACAAGAAGAACATGGAAGCCAACAAGGAAACATCTACTTCAAGTGACTTGAGTCAAACCACTCCCAAAATCAATCCCATTGGATCAAACAATCCCCCACCCAACCTTCTTCTAGTATCACAAGACCTTCAAGAGGGTCAAGTAGAAGACATCACCAACAATGTCTTGCAAATGACACAAGATGAAATCATAGAAATGGTCCAAAACCCCAAAAGTCATAGGATTGTTAATACCATGATGAAACTTAATCCTTCTCAATACATGCTAGAATTGGTCAAAGAAGGTGCTAAACTCCCTTCTAACTATTATATAAGAACCATTGTAGAGAAACCTTTTGAGAATATGTCACTTGTACCATTCACCTCACCCATTCAAGGCATCATCCAACCCATTCCACAATCCACATCATCTCTTTCCACAACACAATGCATTGACAACAAGGGGAGTTCATTACTCCATGCTCTTCAAACACACCCCCTTGTCAATAATCAAAATTTGCAAACAAATACTGTCACAGGAACATCAAATAATGTCCCTCAAAATCCTCTACATCAATATGTCCCACTCATCTTCTCTAACACCAATAATCTATCATTTTTTCATTAAATGTTGAAATATGCTCTTCACACACAAGTTTATCTCCCATTAGTGTAAATGGGTCTATTCAAACAAGGAGGACTCTTTGGGGCCTCATCGTCACTTGCTCCAAGAAATCTATCACCACTTCCACCAATCCCACCTTTGATTCCATCACCACTACCTCCACTACCACCTAAATCAATCCTTGGTTTAGGGAAACCCCCTCTACCTAACATCCCAATCACAAATCAATCAAACCAAAATAATCCTTTGAACATCAATCAAATCAATGTATCAAATCCTTTGAATATTCAACCGATATTGCAATAGCAAGTGGCATCCATCCAAACAACACCATCGATCCCCATACATTAAAACATGGTCTCACAAGGACTCACCATATCAATCACACCACTCACATCAACACAACCCCAAATCATCACTCAAATAGTAATTCTAAATCCTCCACCACCACCACTAAATCCAAATGTGGAAATCCAATACATGACATTACAAGTAGCTTGTCAAACATGTCTAACAACACTCCTACAATACCAAACTCAACAAGCTACACTAGTTTAACAATAAGCACAAGTGAAACAAGCTACCTAGGCACAAGATTAGGCTTTGCTACAATAACAACAAGCTGCACAAGCTTCTCAAGCAGTGCAAGCCACTCAAGCTTCACAAGCCACACAAGCTGCACAAGCTGCACAAGCTACACAAGATGCCCAAGCTTTCCAACAAGCTCGAGCACAAGCTAAAGTACAATATCAAGCACAAAAAGTACACACACAAGAACAATACAAAGCTCAACAAAAAGTAGCACAATGACAAGCATACCAACAAGAATTGTAGCAATATCAAGAGAAACAAGAAGCAACCCAACTCCTAGCCCAACAACAAGCACAAGTTGAAGCACATATCAAGCACAAAAAGCACACACACAAGCATAGTACCAAGCTCAACAACAAGTAGCACAAAGACAAGTATACTAGCAAGCATTGGAACAATATCAAGAGAAACAAGAAGCAACCCAACTCCTAGTGGCACAACAATAGTAGGCCCAACAACAAGCCTTGTTGGTGCAACAACAAGCCTTGTTGGTGCAACAACAACAGGACCAACAACAAGCATTGTTGGTACAACAATAATTGTAGGCATACTTGGCGCAATAGAAAGTGAAACTTCCTCCCACCAACACACCAACCAATCCACCCATCACTCCCATAGTCATACCACCTTAAAACACCTTAATTCCACCTCTTGATCCTCAAGACAATGTGTCAACATAGATCAAATTCCTCTCGCAATAGGTGCTTTACCTCTAATCAGGGAGAACAACAAAAACACCAAAGAAATTATGCCCTTACCCATTTGACAAGAGCATTTTGATGAAACCATTCCCACAAGGATTTGAAATCCAAAAATTTGACAAATACAAAGGAATGGGTAACCCTAAAGATCACATCAAGGAATTCCAAGTGCATTGGTTGGAGGTTGCATATGATGATCCATACCTCATGTGATTATTTCCTTGAAGTGTAGCAGGGCCCATTGTAGAGTGGTTCTCTTGTCTCCTTCCAAGAATCAAGAAATTCCAAGGAATTGTTGACGTGTTCATCCAAAACTATTCATTCAACATAGGGATGGATGTGAGTCTGGAAGAGCTATCCACTCTAAAGCAATCTAACGGGTAATCATTTGCTTCATTCTTACAATGATGGAAATCCAAGGCCGATAGAAGTAAATGGGCCATACCAGAGGAACAAAAAATATGTACCATCATCACCAACCTTGAAAGGGCCTTGTCTTTCCATCTAAAAAAGTAGTGCATCACCACCTATGACCACTTGATCCCCAAGGCACTCAACATCGAATGAGCCCTTATCTCACAAGGGGGAACACCTATGTATCAAGACAACCTACCATCCACCAACTATAATGACAAATCTCGAACATGGGAAAAGAAAAAAAATGTTACTAACAATGTCATCATTGATGCCAAAGTTGTAACCAGTTCCCTAAGGGAGAACACAAACATATCAGCAATTGTAAACCAACAATAAAAAAAAATGATAAGACAACACCATAACACATCAACCAAACAATAAAACAGTGAATAATTTGAACAACCAAGGGGGACCACCCCAAAAAATAAATATTCCCAAAAGCAGAAATACACAGCCCTTGGGAAACCAATTGAATCCATCAAGAACAAACTGGTGCAAGAAAAACACATCATGATCCCCACCTATGAGAACTATCAATAACCCTAAGTGAAACCACCATGGTACAATGAAAATCACCTCTTTGATTTCCATAAAATCAAGGGGAATACAACTACTAGTTGCATGAGGTTGAAAAACTTGATCCAAGACCTCATTGATGACAAAATCATAAATGTGGAACAACCTCCAGGGAATAAGGACCTAAAGATTTATGCGAATTTGATGTCCAATCACAACAAGGTAAATAGTGACAATGGTAAAGGAAAGTAAAAAAGTGTAAACCATGTGTATGAGCATGTTGTTGCATCCCTAGATGAATGGGTCATTGTCAACACTATCAAGGGAGCCTAAGCCACTTGTGTAGTCACCACAAGAGGTGGAAAAGTCACCATTGTTGGACCATCTCAACCATCTAGGGCATCCACCTCAAATCCAAAATCTATTCCTAGTGGGTACAATGTCTTGGACTAGTTTAAAAGAACCCCCACTCAAATCTTCATCATGGATTTATTGAAAATGTCACCTGCACATAGAAATATCCTAGAATAGGCATTGGCCACATCCTCCATTCCCATGGATCTTGATGCATAAAAATTACAAGATATGGTTGGACACCTCACCACACCTCATCTCTTGACCTTTTCTGATCAAGACCTCCCAAGCCAACCATCTCACAACAGTATGCTTCATCTTGAATCTTTCATCCATTAAAAAAAGGTCAAAAGGGTCTTGGTGGATGGAGGTGCAGGTCTAAATATCTGCACCCTTAAGCTAATAAAATTTTTGGGCTTCTATGAGGATGTTGTTGAAAAAGGAAAAGGTATAACCATAAGAGCATATGATGATCAGGAAAGAGTGTCATAAGGCACTATCCAAATCCTTATTTAAGTAGGGCTTGCTATTACAGAAACCACATGTCAAGTCCTCAACCTTAAATTACCTTCTAACATCCTTCTAGGGTTCCCATGGATCAATGGGATGCAAGCCATTGCCTCAAATTTCCACCAGTGTGTCAAGTTCCAACATCAAGGCCAAAAGGTCACCATGCATGGGGATCTTGAACCATTTTACTATTGCAAGAATTTGGAAGCTGAATAATACAAAATTTCCCAAGTTCCAAAGAATGATGAAGGCCCCTTAACTCCATATGTGGAATCGTCTACCTTGGCATCCACATCTAAGACAAAGACACTCGCCATCCCCGCCATTTTTAATATCAAGGTCATTATCTAGGACAATAGGTGTGGGTATTACAAAATAAAGAAAGGTGCCTTTGTGGTAGTAGAGTTACCTCAATCTCCTAGGTCGCATGGGAAACCACATCCAAATGCCTCGTCATCCCAAACTTTCAAAGAGGATCCATCCAGATTCAAGTGTTGGGGTGACCTAGGCCATGAAGTGGTGGAAGAAGACCCATCAAGTCTACTATACCAAGACAATTGGCTCGCGGTTGATCTTCCCATGGATGATAGCAACAAAGGGCTGCAAATGATGCTTAGCATGGGTTATGACAGAAACAAGAAACTTGGGTAGAATAATAATAGTCTCCTAGAACCCATCATTGTTGAGAAGTGTTTAAGAAATATTGGTCTTAGATGTACCTCTTTGAAGGTGACCATCTTGGCAAACTCATCCCAGTTAAAAAGGTCAAAATACCTCCTTAGTTGTTCGCAACTGAGCTCTAGTTACTTGTATCCAAAGGTTGAGTCATAGATAACTTTACCTTTGACATAACTAATGTGTGTAGTGAGGAAAAGGACCCTGTTATAGATCTACCCATGTTCAAATATTATAGCCTCTTTATGATTAGCACCCTATCCTTTGAGTCAAACAACTAAACCAATGAGATAAAGCTAGTTTATCCCCAACTCATCGACTATGACCAACAAGGACCACCAATTTTAGACACATTCGAAAATGATGAGGCACTCTCGAAATTCATGGGATTGTAGGATAATATACCATGTGGAGATCACAAAGTAGGATTTGACATTGAGTTAGACACACACACCTACTATGGAGAAATGATTGAATCCCTTAGTCACAAAAGTGAAAGTCTAATAATAATCTCTAGGTCTTTAAGTGAAAACCATAATGTGGAACTTTCAAACCCAAAAATAGTAAAAACAAAGGACACATCTAATGGTGAAAACCTCTATGAGGTGTCAAAGGATGGGTGATTCAATCTTCCTCGTAGTGCTCTACATCAGGAGAAGTTAGTAGTTCTGGTAGAGAAGTGTAACCCAATCAACTTGGGATCAGAGGAAATGCCACATATCACCTTTTATGCTAAATCATTGTTAACAAAGGAACAAGAGCTCCTAGGTGGATTCTTAAAAGAGAGAAAGGTGAAATTTTCATGGACCTACATAGATATGCATAGTCTTGATCCTAAAATTGTAGTTCACCATTTAGTAGTATATCTTGAGGCAAAGCCAGTGAGGATAAAGCTTAGGAAAATGCATACCTAGATAGCCTTGTTGGTCAAATGGAACTACATAAATTCCTTGATGTTGGGTTCATATGCCTGATTGATTACCTGGAGTGGGTATCAAACCTCATGCTTGTTTCAAAGCCCACTGGGGGCATCCACATATAAATGGAATTTAGAGATTTGAACAAAGCATGTCCCAAGGATGACTTCCCACTCTTAAACATTGATATGATAGTGGATATGATGGTTGGACATGAGATGCTTTCACTGATGGACAAATTCTTAGGGTATAATCAAATATTGATAGCTAAAGAGGACCAACATAAAATGACTTTCACTTGTCAATGGGGGACATATTGCTAGAACATGATGTCGTTCATCCTAAAGAGTGTTGGAGCAACTTGTCAGAGAGCCATGATACTAATCTTCCATGGCATGATTCAAAAGACTGTGGAAGATTATGTAGTTGAAATTTTAGAAAAATCAAAGAAACATCAGGATCATATAGCAATAATTAGTTTTATCTTTGACCTACTAGAGGAATATAAAGTCAGACTCAATCCAAAGAAGTACATATTTAACATACAATTAGGGAAGTTACTAGGGTACATTGTGTCCATGAGAGGAATTGAGATAGAAAATACTAAGGTCAAGGAAATTTTTGAGATGGAGGCACCAAAGACATTGAAACAGTTAAGAGGTCTACAAGGAAGACTTCAGTCTATCCACTGATTCATAGCACAACTAGAAGACAAGGCTATTCCATACTCTCATCTACTCCACAAGGGTGTGACATACAAATGGGATGAGAAGTGTGATCAAGCATTCAACAAGATCAAGGAATATTTTCTCACACTACCAGTTCTTATACCACCTATTCCAGGAAAGCCATTGATTTTATACATATCGGCAACAATAGTAGCTCTAGGTGCTCTCCTAGCCCAACATGATGAAAATGGAACAAAGAGATTTATTTAATACATCAGCCGAACTATGGTAGGGCATGAGTTGAACTATACATTCATCGAAAAGGCTTGTCTAGCAATGGTGTTTTCCTCACAGAAGTTCAAGTACTATATGTTAGCAAATAAAATAAAACTAATTGCCAAGATTGACCCACTCAAATACTTTCTTTCCAAAGCAATGCTCACAAGATGGATGGCTAAGTGGGCTATGATCCTATTAGAGTATGATAACGAGTATGTGGAATGAAAGTCTATCAAGGGACAAGTTATTGTAGATCAACTAGCAGAGGCACTGATGTATTAAAAAAACCCACTAATATCAGAGTCTAATCTTCAACCTAAGCATAACAGACCACTGGAAGGCATACTTTGATGGATCCTACACACAACATGGATTAGGAGTTGGAGTCTTTTTTATCATGCCACAAAGAGACTGAATACCAAGGTCATATAAGTTGTTTCCTTGCAGAAACAATATTACAGAATATGAGGTCCTCATCATAGGGCTCAAAATAGCGGTGTAGTGGTAGATTATGGCACTCAAGGTCTATGGTGATTTCCAACTAATTTTCAATTAGGTAAATGATGAATACTAGAGAATAGATGACAAGTTAATGCCATACAAGAAATTGGTGGAAAGCCTCAAAGAGTCTTTTATTGACATCATATTGGAGCATATACCTAGGGCTAATAATAGAGCCATATATGCTATGGCGACAATTGGATTCCTATTATACATCCCATGCAACATCCCTAAGAAAGAATTCCTTGTAGAGCAGCTTCTCGTACCAGCATTCGAGGCACTAGAGTCTGAATTCATGTGTAAAATTGTCGGTCTCGGTGATCCCTAGTATCATGACATATACATCTACTTGAGAATAGGAGTCCTTCTAGCTATCATCACCTCGAACCTCAAAAAGACCTTTGTCAAGAAGTCATTTAGCTTTGTCATTTTAGGGGACATCCTATACGATAGGAGCATTGAGGGAACCCTGTTATGATGCCTAAATGTTGAGGAGGCTTTGACCACTTTAACCGAGGTACATAACAATATTTGTGGTTTAGATTCGAGTGGTATGACCTTGGATAAGAAACTACTAAGAATAAGGTACTATTAGCCATCAATGGAAAGGGAAGCTTATGAATATGTCAAGAAATGCTTACATTGTTAGCAGCATGGGGACCTCATCCATGCACCAGCTCAGGAGTTCCATTCAATCATTACACCTTGGCTTTTTACATAGTGGGGGCTCGATCTCATTGGAAAAATCACCCCCACCTCATCTAGTGTTGATAAGTTCATCATCACTACCATTGAGCACTTCACCAAGTGGGTAGAGACCATTCCCATGAAATACATTATAGGAAAGCAGATATCCAAGTTCATCCTAAACTACTTAATTTTACACTACGGTGTCCCTCAAGCCATTATCTTAGATAATGGGATAGGTATGTGTAGGATCATGATTGGCCAAAAAGTGACAATATGATGGGTATGTGGCTGATGACTTTTTTTTTACCCAAAATTAATGAAACAAAAAGGATTTTAAAGGAGATTCTCAACTTTCCACCAATATAAATTATGCTTTACTTTGAATTTAATAAGTAATTATTATTTGTTTTCTATTAATTATGACTAAAGTCTTGATTGATAGGTTGATTGAAGAACATCTATAGCTTTCAAATGGTATCACATTTTTGAATCAAAATATGTGTCAATTCTATGCTTTGCATACTATAGGATTAAAAAAATTGAATTTCATGAAATTTTGACCAAGTTAAGGTATCAGACATACAAATTTTTTATATATTTTAAAAGTTGTAATAAAAAATTCATAATTAATTATTTACTCGGAAAAAAATTACAAAAATATGCATAACATTGGGACATGATTCCTCTACTTATATATAAAATCTTATAAAAAAATATTATCATTTGATTGTGGTTAGGGCCGTCAGACAAACACTTCTTATTTTTCCTTGAAATTTAAGTACTACTATATTGAAATTTCAAATTTTCACTAAATAGATTTTTATTTTTTTTAAACAAAGCTAGTAGTTTAGAAACTACATTCAATTTTCTATAGATTCTATTCTTACACATTTTTGAAATAATATAGGTAACTTATTCAAATTTTTACATCAAGTTGCATAAATCTGGTTTTTTTGAATTTTTTGCCACTTAAGGGCCTATTTTTTCCATGATAATCTTGCACATACCCAGAAACCATTCAAAAACTAGGATGGTCAAAAAATATGCTACAAATTCAAAATCCAACATTTTTTTCCACTCCATACTACCCCCAAGGGAATGGCCAAGCTGAAGCTACAAATAAAACCATCTTGAAAATCCTAAAGAGGACAACCAATGAAGTTGGTTGTGACTCACACTTATAGTTGAACCCTACCCTATGGGATTACCAAATGAGTATTCACACACCAACAAGTACAACCCCATTCTCCCTGGTCTATGTATCAGAATCCATACTTCCCATTGAGATCGAGCTCCCGTCCTTGAGAATATCATTGTAAAATCTCATCACAAATGAAGAATATTGGGTCTCATGATTGAATGAGCTTGAATTACTGGATGAGCAATGCATGGATGCCTTAAAACATCTACAAGTGTACCAAAACCATCTCAAGTAGAGCTACAACAAGAATATCAGGAGTTAGACCTTCTAGGTTGGGGAAATTGTACGAAAGGAGAACCAAAAACTGTACCAAATATAGATAGCAAAGGGAAGTTTGAACCAAATTGGTTGGGCCCCTTCATTATCACAACAAGTTGCAAGTTAGGGGCATATTAGCTATCAACACTTGAAGGAGAACCTCTGCAGGATCCCATGAATAGCTCCCATCTCAAAAAGTTTTATGCCTAAAATTTCCAAGGTGTACATCCAAAAATCCAAAAAAAAAAAGGAAAAGGATTGAAAATAGTAAAGAAAAAAATTTCCCTCTAGTGAAAACCACTTTGATGGTGCTTTGGGAAAGTACCTTGCTAAAAACCTAGTAAATAGGCACCTTGTGTAAATATGCACTTTCCATCCACCATGATCTCTACGGCTTGTTCTGCATCATTCATCCATCACACTTCCATATCTCCATCCATTACCCATTCATGTCCACATCATAGTGTGGTCTTGTTTTCGTATCATGATCCCTCCTACTACTACTCGGCCCATTCCTAAGGTCAGTTTTTCCTACCTATATTGGAGTAGTCTATCTTACCATGCTGGGGGCATGTTCCTATACCTACATTGGATTAGATTTGTGTATATTCTTGAAGTCTTCCTTAAAATCAAAAAATAAAAATCCAAAAAACTTGTAGAAAATTAGAAAATCCAAAAACATCAAAAAATCACAAAACCCAAAAACATTCAAAACATATCAAAATCCTAAAAAATAAGTCAAAAAGTAAAAAATAGAGTCATCTAGTAGAAATACGGGTCTCTAAGCTCTAAACATAGGCAAGGTTGAGCTTTGATCATCCCCTGAGACACTCTAGGTCAATCCTTTAGGATTTCATCATAATAAAATGTCATCTTTCATTTGTGCATATCTTCATCTTATGGGTCAAGTTAGTTGAACTATGTGGTCTTTGTGTGCATAACGTAGGCAAGGCTAATCTTTGATCAGCCCCCGAGGCCCCTATGATAGGTCTTTAGATTAGGTTCTTGGTCAAAATCTTAGAAAACATAAAAACATTAGAAAAATTGAAAATTAAAATATTTGTAAAACATCTCGAAAATCCCAAAACAACCTCAAAACATTTCAAAATACCAAAAACATCCATCCCAGTTCACTTTCACCTACAAATAAACATCAACTCACAAGACCTAAACTATTTCCCAACTCTATTGGAATACTACCAGTGAACTGGTTATTAGACAAACTGAGGCTTTAGAGGTTTTGAAGTGTCACAAACTTAGGTAAAATGGGTCCACTAAGAAGATTGAAAGACATATCTAGCAAAGTGTTGATGGTGGTTTTGGCACCACAACAATGCAAACAAAATATTGCTATTTTCCTTCTCCTAAAAGAGAAAGGCAACACATGGATGCCTTAGCTCCCAAGTTCTTTGTAGCTCGGTCTCAACTGTGCTGATGTTACTTAGTGGTCAATGCAACAGTAATATTCAAGGGGCATGCTAATGTTGAGCTTCTGGATTGTTGTAAGATCAAGCATGAAATGAAACCTACTTTAACTGGGGTTTTTAAAGAAACAACAAAAGATAGATTAGGGTTTTGAAACAGAAAAGAACAATAGTTCATCCAACCTTAACCAGACTTGTTAACTTGACAAAATTTGTAAATTAAAACTACAGAACAAAGTAAACTCATGATTGACACACAACCTCCTTCACTCATAGTGCTAATTTGCATAACAGATTTTTTTAATTACCTTTTAAATAAAACACAACATAATATTTCATTCCTTGAAGACTTCACAAATCAAATGATTAACTTAAGACAAATATAATTCGGAACACAACATTAAGTAGATTAAACTCTGATTGTTTCTATTGTTATTGAAATAGCTAAACAATATTTACAAAGCTGGCACCATCACCAGTGTACAGAGAATCTAAAGCTCCAGATTTTTTCCAACTATACTAAGAAAACCTAGAACATACATTACCATATATACTGAAATCTTACTGCTAACCAAAAAGACATCAGAAGCTCTTAGTAATGATAATTAGATTAAAGTCATCAAAATCAAAGAGAAGCAAGAATACCAACTAGTCAACACAACAACAAAGGGGCAAGCCAAAGTAATATTGAAAGGAGTTGCACCTAAAACAATTATAGCCCCATCAACTCAGTACAATATTGTCGATCAATTGAAGAAAATACTAGCACAAATATCAATATTGGAACTCTTGAAAATATCACCAGCTCACAAGGAGATTTTAGAACAAGCTCTCATAGCCACGATGATACCAAATAATCTAGAAGTTGACCAATTCCAGGCTATGGTGGGACACTTGACCACACCTCAATGCTTATCATTTTCTAAACATGATGACATATCACTCAACCATCCACACAATACCACTCTCCACATTGAGGTTTTGATTCACAAACACTAAGTCAAACATATTCTAATAGATGGTGGAGTTGGTTTAAATATCTGCACTCTAAAACTTATCCATGCACTAGGATATTCTAAAAATGCTATTGATGCAAGAAGTAAAATCATAATAAAAGCTTATGATGATGAGGAGAGATCTCCAAAGGATTGATTGTGTTACCTATCCAAGTGGGACCAATTGTGAAAGATATATTTTTCCAAGTGTTAGATAAATATTTGACATACATTATACTCTTGGGACATCCTTGGATTAATGAGATGCAAGCAATGTCGTCAATGTATCATCAATACTTGAAGTTTCTAGTAGATGGACAAGAAATCGCCATCTCAACTGATTCCAACAATCCTCAACAATGTAACATGCTTAAGGCAGTTCAAGACATTTTTGTCCCACATAATAGGGAAGGTAACACTCTTACTTCATCAAACAATGAAAGGCAACTGAATGTTGTATCAAAATGGGTTGAGAAAAAGGAATAGTCAAAAGATAAAGGTATTGTTGATTCTACTCCATCAAACAAGGAAAGTCAACTAAAATCTCTATCAAAATAGTTTGAAGAAAAGATCCAGTTAAAGGAGAAAGGCATGGGAGAGTATTCAATTGAACAATCTCTGTGTCTTTCATAGTTGTTTCCTTCTCCAAGAACTTATGGGCATCCATCAACATCAAAACAACAATCATCACAACCTGCCATGGTTTTTTATGACAGATTTGTAAAGGCAGGAACTTTTGTTGACAAATTTGAAGATAAGGCCATCCACAATTGGCTCTACAAAGATGAAGAAGCATCTACATCAACAAACCCTAGCATACAAATAGATCAGTATGGTAAAGGAAAAATTGTCTTAGACAAGATGGGGTATGAAGGACAAGGACCTATCAATAAAAGGAAAGAGGGTATTGTAGAACCAATACAACCTCTCACACTCAATCCAAGGGACAAGACTAGACTGGGATACATAGAAGAAATCAAAGAGAAAACAAAACAAAAAATTTGTGAATGAATCCTATAATTACAAGCTAGTTATGAGACAGACTCCAATGAGTATGAATGGGAATCATTGTCTGAAGAATCTTTCCATGAAAAAAAAGTTGGCATGATACAAACGTATGCACCCACATGTGAGCAGGGACAAAGCTCAGGGACTAGACCCCTTGAATTTGGACCATAGAATATCGATGACTCAAGTGAGGATGAACAGATATCAAGCAAGATAGATTATTTGGAAGAGAGTAATATCATAGACCTTGACATTTCTATCGAACACCATGAACATGTTGCTATCAAAACACTCATTTATGTTGACCTTAACCAAACCAATGATCCTCTACCTGTAATATACCTCAAGCTTATTGATTGGGAGCAAACTGAGCCTTCTAATGTCCCTATCTTTGTGGATGATAACACTATTGTTAACTTTCTTTGTTTCGGAAACCTTGACACAAGTTCCATCCATGAATCTCATAATGAATCTTTGAGTTAGGAGGGTGTTAAATCACTCAGCTACAAAATGGAAAATATGAAAAATTGATCTAATGGTGAAAAGCATTTAATGGCAGTATTAGATCAAGAAAAAGTAAAAAATAAAGAGTGTATCCAACAATGAAAACATCTATGAGGAACTGAAGGATGAGGGATTTTACACTCTTCTAATGGATTCATTGTAATCCTCATCATTTAATTTATCAATCCAAGGTGAGTTTCATGGCTATATGCAAGAGAGAAAGTAGAAAAATTGCTTGACAGTCTATTCTACTAGCAGAAATAAATCATATTTGCATGAAAGGAAATTTGCATGAAATGGAACTAATATAAGACACACTTGCATGAATTAAAAAGACTAAACTACTTCACAATTTCTAGAAATAAAAATCTTTCTTGGATTCAAATTTAATCTAGATATCTAGAATTACATTGCTCGAAAATGAAACTAGATCTATCCTATTTCCTTAGGCTGAAGCAAGCTTTTCTAATCCCCTCCCTTTGATCAAATGATTAATTTTATTTATAAAATTCATATTCTATATCTATCCAACCAATCCACTAATAATTTGGATCAAAGATCCTATTTTTGAGGGGTCATTTACAAAACTTTAAGAAAATTGAAGGTATTTTCCTCCATCATGTGACTTTTGTCTCAGTCATTTTATGACACATATTGCTCCTTCCCTGTTACAAATCACATGAGAAATGAGGGAGATATCATTGTTTTACTAAGACTGCATTTTTCACAATTTTTGTGCACCTAATTTTTAGGAAGTCTTCAAGTTCTGAACATGAATGAAGGAGTTATTCTTTATTTTAGTCAACCAAATAATTGATCCTTAGCATTAATAACATGCTACAATCATGAAACAACAATTTATTGATGTGGCAACTTGAGTTATCTTTGGTGGAAGAAAGAAGCATGAAATTTAATAACTATGAGAAATCTTAAAACTCAACATGAAACAAATACTCATCCCATTAATTTAGGAATGATTGATGCTCCATGATTTTGCATGAATGTAGGAATGTGATGGGATTCTTCTCTATCTTCTCATTATTTCTTTAAATCCTTCTAAATCTTTCAAGAGTTAACTACTTCAAGTGTCTAGAGCTCTCTATTGCAAGTGTCTATGAAGCTCCTTATTACCATGAGTTAGTTAATAACTCACTTTTCTGCATTATATCATTTTAAAAACTTCATGGAGACATATTAGAGGCAATTTTGATCACATTTAATTAGTAAGAATAAATCAAACATTTACTTTATATTCTACTTTAAACAAGTTGAAGAACTTTCAATCATTACTCAAATCCACTTTAACACTAATGCATTAGGAAGAAATAGATGATTTTCTTTGATAAAATATGAGACAATTTATGGTATCATCATTTCCCCCACACCCAAAATGTTGTAGGTCCCTCTGCAACTCATAATGAGCCTTCAAATTTAATAAATTCATCATTTTTTAGTAATTGGTTTGGGTAGCTCCTAAGAGCTCCTAAAGATCTCCTAAGAGCTCCAAAAGGTTCCTAAAGGCTCCTAAAATCTCCTGAAGGCTCCTAAAGGCTCCAAAATAGTTCCAAAATAGCTCTAGATAGGTTCAAATTGCTACTTAAATATTAGAACTACTTTTAGGTATTTTTTGTTCTTCTTTTTGAGAGGATTGAGTAAAATGAAAGAATTTTAAGTTGAATAAGTGTAAATTAATAAAGTAAATACCTGATTTTAACTTAGTTTTCCATGCAACCATCATGCATGAATTGTCGTTCACTTTCTCCATGTTGTATGCAAATAATCTCTTCAAATTTTGAGAGCTACAACTTGATCTTTTACATTGAATACCAACTCAGATTGCTTCATCATTATTTTTCTGCACTAACTAGTTATCCATAATGCCAAATTATCCGCCACAAGTTTTTAGAGCAGCAACTTGCATAGAAAATTACATACTTATAGCCTAAGAGAAGAGGAAATAGCATGTGCAAAGCACTTATTTGCAAAAATAAAATCTACCCTAACCTACTCTACTTAATGATGTAGAGAGGTTACACATAACCATTAACTGGTTTTGAAAAATATCTTCCCTTTCTCAAAGTATATTTCCATGCATTAAATTTTCTAAGAGAAGAGAATTGAAAGAAGATGCAAACATTTTTGAAACTCAATGCTTCACCTTCATTTTTAGTGGAAACCTTCCTCGTGATTTTTTATTCTAGAAAATACATGGGTTGATTGGAGAGCTCTTGCAATCCTTCCTTCTAATCTACAGCATGCATGAGTAGAAATAACTCCTTGTTCTTCAAATCTCTGATTGGCCAGCCATTCTTGGATTTTGAAGGTCTCCAAATAAGTCTCTTCCTTGCAAACTTTTGTAATGAAGATAAGATCTCCTCATTGTATTTTGCACCTCTTGCAAGCAATAATCCATCAATTCTTTCCTTAAAGAAATATCCTTTGCTAGGATTTGGAGTGATGGTCCTCCAACTAAGGATATTGTGAAATAGATAGGGGGTTTCTCTTTAGAGTTGGTATTTTGAGGGGGTTTTGAGAGATGATTCTTTCTTGAGGAGCTTCTAAATCTAAAAGGTTTCCAAAATAATTTACTCCCTTCCCTAATGACATTTATCCCCAACAACGACACCGAAAATGATGGGGTCATTGTAATCTTCATCATTTAATTTATCAATCCAAGGTGGTTTCCATGGTTGTATGCAAGAGAGAAAGTAGAAAACATGTTTGACAGTCTATTCTACTTACAGAAATAAATCCTATTTGCATGAAAGGGAATTTTCATGAAAGGAAATTTGTATGAAAGGGAATTAATCTAAGGCACAATTGCATGAATTAAAAAGACTAAACTACTTCAAAATTTTTGGAAATAAAAATCTTTGATGGATTCAAATTTAATCTAGAATTACATTGTTGGAAAATGAAACTAGATCTATCCTATTTCCTTAGGCTGAAACAATTATTTCTAATCCCCTCCCTTTAATCAAATGATTACATTTTATTTATAGAATTCATATTTTATATCTGTCCAACCAATCCACTAATAATGTGGATTGAAGATCCAATTTTTGAGGGTCATTTACAAAACTTTCAGAAAATTGAAGTTGATGTCCTCCATCATGCCACTTTTGTCTCAGTCATTTTCTGATGCATACTGCTCCTTCCCTACTACAAATAATGCCAAATTATAAAAAGGGTTTTTATATCTTCAAATCTACTTTCCAAATCATTTTTTATTTTTGAATTTTGTTGAGAAATGAGGGAGATATCTTTATTTTACTAAGACTACATTTTTCACAATTTCTATGCGCTTGATTTTTAGGAAGTCTTCAAGTTTTGAAATGAATGGAGGAGTTATTATTCATTTTAGTCAACCAAAAAATTTGTCCTTAGCATGAATAAAATGATATAATCATGCAACAAAAATTTATTGATGTGGTAACTTAAGTTATCTTTGGTGGAAGAAGGAAGCATGAAATTTAATAACTGTGAGAGATCTTAAACTCAACATGAAACAAATACTCATCCCATTAATTTAGGAATGATTGATGCTCCATTATTTTTCATGAATTTAGGAATGTTTTGGATTCTTCTCTATCTTCTCATTATTTCTTTAAGGCCTTCTAAATCTTTTAAGAGTTAACTACTTCAAGCATCTAGAGCTCTCTATTGCAAGTGTCTATGAACCTCATTCTTACCATGATTTATTTAATAACTCATTTATCTACATTATATCATTTTGAACACTTCATGGAGACATATTAGAGGAAATTTGAATCACATTTAATTAGTAAAAATAAATCAAACATTTACTTTATATTCTACTTTAAACAAGCTAAAGAACTTTCAATCATTACTCAAATCCACTTTAACACTAATGCATTAGGAAGAAATAAATGATTTTCTTTGAGAAAATATGAGACAATTTATGGTCTCATCATCTTCCCAAACAATATCATGAAATATCAATTGTATTGGTTGATCCAACATAGTCTATCAACATCGACACAACAAAAAAATTGAAGACCTTGCATCTAGCAACATCCATGACTAATCAAGAAAAGCCTGAGTTCGCCAAATTCTTTGAGGAAAGACAGATTAACTTTGCTTGGTCTTACTCTAATATGCTAGGCCTAGACCCAAATCTCATAATGCATCATCTATCTCTACCACCTAGAGTAAAACCTATGAAGAAAAAACTAAGGAAAATGCATCCATATATCGCCTTATTGGTAAAACTGAAATTGGAGAAATTGTTAGACACAAGATTCATTCGATCTATTGATTATGCTTAGTGGATTTTCAAAATTGTACCTATATCTAAACTGGATCATAGCATTAGAATATGTATTGATTTCATAGATCTCGACAAGGAATGTCCAAAGGATGACTTTCCTTTGCCTAACATTGACATCATTGTAGACTTGACAATAGGGCATGCCCTATTATCACTAATGGATGAATTTTTTAGGTTACAATCAAATCAAAATAGCACCACAGGATCAAGAGAAAACAATGTTCACATGTCCATGGGGAACATTTTGTTGGAACATCATGCCTTTTTGGTTGAAAAATGTAGGGGCTACATATCAGAGAGCAATGACAACCATATTACATGACATGATGCATACCTTTATGGAGGATTAGGTGGATGACTTGTTAGTGAAATATTTCACCAAAGGACACCTTGAGATCCTAGACAAAATATTTACTTGTCTAGAAAATTTCAATGTCAGATTAAATCCTAAGAAATGTGTGTTTGTTGTGACATCAACTAAGCTTCTAGGGTACATAGTCTCAAAGAAAGGTATTGAAGTGGATCCTACCAAGTTCAAGGCCATCATGGAGATGCCACCATGTAAGAATATCAGTTAGGTATAGTCTCTACAGGGAAGGCTTCAGTCTATCTGAAGATTCATCTCTCAATTGGCAGACAAGAGTCATTTGTTTAATCACTTGCTACACAAGAATGTTTCCTTCAGGTGGGATGAGAAATGTGAAACTACTTTCAATCAACTAAAACAATATTTGATGTCTCCCCCCACTATGGTGCCACCTACAAAATGAAAGCCATTATTACTTTATATTACAACAATTGAGATCTCTTTGGGCGCTCTATTAGCAAAGAGGATTCTAAAGGAAAAAAATGAGCCATTTATTATATCAGCAAAACATTAAATGGCTATGAAATCAACTATACCTTCATCAAAAAAGCTTGTTTGGTAGTAGTATTTTCTACTCAACAACTGCGACATTATATGTTAACTCACACTATTAAAATCAAAGCATAAATTGATCCATTGAAGTATTTACTTAGCAAAGCTACCCTAATAGGAAGACTAGCCAAATGGCTAATGATCTTGAGTGAGTTTAACATCTAGTATGTAGATCGAAGAGCCATCAAGGGTCAGGTGATAGCTGATCAGTTATCTAAAGCACCACTACAAGATAATCATCCAATTCATATTGAGTTTCCTGATGCATACATACTTTCCATCACACTTCAATAATGGATGTTATATTTTGATGGGTCCTACACACAACACGAGTCAAGTGTTGGAATATTGTTTGTCACACCTCAAGGAAATACCATCCTAAAATCTTATGGAGTCATGTTTCCTTGCACAAATAACGTAGGTGAGGATGAGGCATTAATCATTGGCATCAAAGTAGTAGTCAAGTGGAAGATCACAGAGCTGCAGGTCTATGGAGATTCACAACTAGTCATTAATCAGGTAAATGATGATTATAAAAAAAAAGGATGATAAGTTGATGTCGTATAAGAGAATGGTGGACAATTTCAAAAATTACTTTGTTGATATCAAATTTAATTAGATTCCAACGGTGGATAACAAAGTTGTTGATGCAATGGCTACAATTGCTTCTCTCTTACATATACTAGAAAAGCAAAGCCGTTATGAGTTTATGGTGGAACAAGTGTTTAATTCCACCTATGATAATCCTAAATCCCAAGTCATATGCCACCTACTTGACATTGAAACCTCCATCTATGGGAATATATGCTTACCTAAAATACATTACTCTTCCTCTTGATCTCTCTCGAAACCAAAACTGAAACTTCATCTGCCAAGCCATACAACATACCTTGATTGCTGACACACTTTACCATTGAAGTCTTGATGGTACTCTCCTATGGTATCTAGAACATAATGAATTTGAGATGTCCTTGCATGAGGTTCATGAAGGTATCTATGCAACTCATTCAAGTGAACTAACTCTACTGAATAAATTCCTATGTTTGGGATATTAGTAGTGTTGATGGTGTTTTCTGCACAGCAACAACTCAGATAGAATGCAATATTCTATCTCTCTTGAAAGGTAATCCTCAACAATATATTATTGAAAAATCACCCCAAGGTCTCTCGGGTGTCAGGTCCTGACAATGCATAAAATAACTCAGATAATATGTGAAAATATTGGTATTCACAAGGGGCCTTACAAATGAACAATGTTGGAAGTGAATTTTCATCAGATGCAACAATATAGTGATGCTTTCAATCCTAAAACTAACCCAGATTCAGAATAAACAGCAAAAGAGATAAGGGTTTAGAGAGATTCTATTCTATTCTAACTCCTAAGATTAACCACAGTAATGATGAAAGCTGCAAATGGATAGATCCCCAATAAAATCAATCTCTGCTTGATCAAGGACAAACCTGCAACTACACAGAAATGGTGCGATCTTCTAAGGAAATATGAAGATTTTCAAACTTTGAACATTCATTCACATACCCAATTACTGGCACAATGTAAACGAGCATTCACAGTTGAACTTAGCACAGAAGTGAGGCCTAGACTAACTTTACATAGCAATCTACAATCAGCAAATTGCTAAAAGTATGGACCAGAAATCGATCAACATCATTAACATTTCACCATCATTGTAAAAGAGCTGAAATCTAACATCTAACATCTAACATCCAAGAATCAAGAACAAGAAACCATAAAAACTGTTGAAAATAAATACAAAGTTTGCCAAATCAACAACCCAATTGCATTACTTCTCCAGCATTACATAACAATTTCAAGTCTCTCATCTCCTACAACTAATTCTGAAAACTATTTGCCAATTCTAGCCTTCTAACTTAGCAAAATTCTGGCGTAGTCAAACTCCTAAAATCTCCCCCCTTACAAATGAGGCACAAATGCCATTTATAGAAAACCCCAAACATGTCGGCCTAATTAGATTTTACAATAATATCTGGCCTCAAACAGATCGGCCTAGGGAATTTCAAAATAGGACAAGATTTGCATTAAATGCATGAATATTATCCATATCAGCCCACAATCTCCAGCAAGATCAAATTCACGTGTCTTCTAGAAAGTCCTCCAGCTGTAGACAGTTTTGGCACAGATTCTTAGGCAGGTCCCATTTTGAAAATTTAATTTGAACACTTCCAGATTTCCCCTTTTGGCATAAACCCATATGCAAGTCCACCTTTTTAATATTTGTTTAGTCCTAAAAAATAGATATCATCATTAATAGCCCACATGTTCAAATTAAATTTGAATAAAATTTTGACCTTTAAGAAAGACTTACATTTTTAAAAGGAAACTTTCCATTTTTAGAATTTTTTCCATTTTTGGAAATTTTTATTTTCAAATTTTTTTAATCTCAAGAAACTTTCATTTTTAGATCATTTTTTAAAAATTTCCACTTTTGGAAAAAAATAATTATTTTCAAAAAAATTTCCATTTCGGGAAACTAGACCAAGGGGAAAATCTAGAAAAATCCAGGTCAGGCGGATTCCAGACCAGAATCCGGGAAAATTCAAGCGGACAGGAATCTGGGAAAATCCAGCAGGGCCGAAAAATCCCGGACTAGACTAAATAAGGAAAAAATTTCAACCATAGATCATCAAAACGAACCAAGAATGCGTGTAACATCGTGTAATATATCAAATTAAGCATGGGGTGTTGAGCATTTATCATCAAATTCATCAATTTAATCTAGTATTTCAATTTGCACAAAGCCTTACAGAAAATCTGGACAAATCTGAGTGGACCGGATTTCTGCGGATGGCATAAAATTTTAGACTTTTGGCACATTCTAGAAAACTGAAGAAATTCAAAAAAATCTGGGTTGGGCGGAAAATCCCGAACGCAGGCAAAAACCCAGACTTCATTCGGATCCAAAATTTTCATGGAAATCGGGAAATCCGGACGGACCGGAAAATCCTAGATTGGACTAAAAACCTGGATTTTTGCACAAAGCTGAAATTTGAGCAGAATCCGGGAAAATCCAGACAAACCGGAAAATCCCGGATTGGGGTAAAAACCTAGATTTTGCTCAAATCTTAGTATCTTCAAAGTGCAACATGGGGAAATCACTTGGGCAAGCAAGATGAACATCTAAGGACCTCCAAAGGCAATGAAATCAATACAATTAAGGGGCCAAAAGACACCAAAAGCCAGAGCAAAAAAGAGAGAGAGAGAGAGAGAGAGGGTCCCTACTTTCAGTGGGGCGTGTGTGCAAAACTGCACAACAAGTAGCTTAATATGGGGGAGTCTTTTTCACTTTGTCAAGAAATGCAAAAAGTGTCAAATCCACAACAACCTCATGCATGAACCAGCATAGGAGTTGCAACCGTTCGCATCAACATGGCCTTTATGTCAGTGGGAACTAGACCTCATAGGCACAATTCATCCATCTTCACCCAATGTACACAAATTTATCATCACAGCCATGAAGTACTTTACAAAGTGGATTGAAGTTCTACCTTTAACTACAATCACTAGAAAATGGATTTCTTCTTTCATCCTAAATTATCTTATATGTCGGCATGGTGTTCCTTAGTCCATTATCACTAACAATGGTAGACCTTTTAAGAATCAGGATGTCCAAGAATTGTGTGAAAGGTTTCAAATCTAGCATCACTTTTCAACACTGTACTACCCTCAAGGAAATGGCCAAGTAGAGGCCTCAAACAAAACTATTTTGAAAATATTAAAGAAAATGGTCAATGATGTTGGATGTGATTGGCACATCTAACTAAATCCTTCTATGTGCGCCTACCAAACTACCATTTGTACACCAACTGGAGCTACACCATATGCCTTAGTATATGGATCAGTGGCCATTCCACCTATTGACGTTGAGATAGCATCACTTTGTGTGTCACTAAAGGGAATCATTTCAGATGATGATTATCAAGTATCTAGACTTCAAGAGCTAGAACTATTGGATGAGCATCATCAGCAAGCTATGGACCATTTGAAAGCATATCAACAAAGGATTTCTAGAAGTTACAATCACAAACTAAAACCAAGAGCATTTCAATTTGGTGATTTGGACTTAAAGAAAAATCCTCAACATCAACAAGATCAAGAAAAGAAGGGGAAGTTTGAACCAAATTGGTTGGCTCCCTTTGTCATCATATCAATATATAGATCTAGAGTTTATCAACTATCTACACCTGGAGGGGATTTGTTTGATGAACCTATCAACAGTATCCATCTCAAGAAGTTTTATACCTGAATCATCTAGTGCATGAAAAAAGTCCTAAAAATTATTTTAAAAATGAGAAAATATCTTGAAAAAATGGTTTCCTTGATGAAAACTTGGAAAATAGGCATCTTGGTAACAACAAAAAAAATAAAAAATACAAAAATACAAAAAAAATTTAAAAAGTAAAAAAAGTAACCAAAAAATCAAAATCAGAAAAATACAAAAAAAAAGTCAAAAAGTCAAAAAAATCATAAAATTTGAAAAAGTGTAATAAAAACTAGTGAAAACTTGGCAATAGGCGTTATTTGTGATAAACTAGCTTTTCCATCTATTTGATGCACATCTTGGACATTCACTTTTTCCATCATTTTTCCTATCATTGACAGCCTCATGTACATATTTTGGCATCGCAGTCGTGTCCCACCCTGGCTTGGGGGAAAAATCCATAACTCATTGGGGCCAATAATCATTGGGCTAAAACAAACAAACAAACAACAATATGACAAATGTAGTAAACACATTGATCATAGGGAAACTCAACATTGAACAATCTATCATCAATCGTCAAAAGATTAAACCATCCAAATCAAATAGCTAAAATCAATCAATCAAAACAAATCTAGATGGATGATATTCTTTTGAATCATGATTTTATCGCTTTGGCATGAATGTTCAAATGTTGTAATTTTTTTTTTATCATTTCTTCAGAGCAACTTGATGATGTCATTAACTAGAGGTCTCAGGATGGAGAATGATATTTTCTTTGTTTTTTGTCTATGAGTTGATCATTATTACTATGTGAATTGTCACGCGACATGCTCCACAAAGTATCACTGATGACATTCAGAATTCACATAGGAAAATGATTGATTCTTGTCTGTTTTATGTAAGAAATGCTCAGGTCATATTGATTTAATTATACCTAGATGCTTGTGTTAACTTGCAATATCAAAAATCATGAAAGTAGTACTTAGATCATCATAGTCTAAATTATACCATAGATGCTTGTACTCACTTTCAACATTCAAAGGCTCAATGATGATAAAATCATGATAAATGGATTGTTGGCATGACAACTTTTGCATATGTATATTTGCATGATTAAGTTAGATTGCATTCATATTAGCTTTGCATCTACATTTATAGATTTTTCAAGGTTGGTGAAATTTCAAAAATGATGTTATCTCTATCATTAATGGATTGAGTATACTTGACATTTTAATGACAACATTATCATTCTCATGCAGTTGCATAATCATTTGCATGACATGCATATATTAGAATACATTATCATATCATTCATTCACCTATACATTCAATCATATATTTGCATTATCATATCATACTTTCATTTGTGCATCACATCATATATCTACATTAGAAAATATAAAAAATGAATCATGCATATAGTTGCATAATCATTGACATTATTAAATTATAAATTTATCCATGTGTTAGATCATATATATATATATATATTTGCATTAGAAAATAATAAAAATATAAAAGTACATTGCATCTCATTTGCATCATCATTTCATATATCATATAAAATCATCCATGCATCAACATTTCATATAGAAACAAAACATCATCCATAGAAGATATAGAATCATTATCCATGCCTCACATATCATTTGCATTATCACATTCATCTCATAACATAATCACATTAACATTGTTAATAAAACATGAAGCATCATAATCTATGCATTATCATTTAACCATTGCATCCATACATATCCATAACATCATCATATAGACATCAAATAACATATAGAATATAAATTAAATGAATATATCATAGGCATCCATAATAGAATCATATAGACACAGATAGATCAACAATATGTTGCATATCATATAAATATCAAAATCATAATTTCAAGTATACAATGATGTCTGAAATGTCAAGAGATACAACATCAAAATGGTAATGAGTCAAAATCAGAGTTTACATCATCAAATGTATCAATAATATCAAATATCATCACATGGATCTATGTCGTGCTCCCCCCAGATGGTGTCAGCATCACTGGACCTATACATCCCCCACCAGACATACCTACACTAGGATCTCTCAGAAGTGGTTGTGTAACTCCCTTGCTGGTAGTCCTAGAATGCGTATGAGCACTAATAGATTGAGCATAGATAACCCGACACTTTGGAGGCACAATCTCATGGTAGCGTCCTCTATAGTACTCCACCTCTCGTCCCACACACATAAACTCTCTAAGCATATCCATTGTGGAGGTGCCCTCTCCCACTCTATGTAGCACCTTTGATAGTCCCTTTGCTTGCTCATGTCACTACCTCAGACTATCCCTCTTTGTAGTGAGTGTGGCAATCTATGCCTGTGCCTAGGCCTGTGTTTGCATCTAACCCTATATCTAATCCAAATGCCCCTATAGTGTTTGTACCTAGGTCTGTAGGGTTGAAATCTATTCCTTCTATTGTTGTGAAGGCAATTTGAATCTATACATGTTATGTTGTAGCTACCAAGGATCACCTCTTCCAAGGCACTTTGAGGTCTAACCCTGGATGACCTCTCTATCCATCATCACTACTCTCATCCTCCTCATCACCTCCTCCACCTCTCCTCTGTCTAGGTGCCTATCATCATCATCTAGTGTCAACACTATCTCATCTAAACTAGAGATCCATGGAAAAGGATGTGTAAAGAAGTACTCTACATACGCCTATGAATAAGGGGCCTCAATGATCTTTGGGTGATACTCTCATATCACTGGCTATAATCCAATTCTTTAATTAAAACATTTCATGAATCAACTAAATCCATGAATAAAGTTTCACATTCATCACTAGGTGAGTCATCTATCTCAACATACAAGTCTTCTTTGGTAAAGATACTCTTTTTCTTTTTGAAGTTAAACTTCTCTTTAGGATCAAAAACCTTTTTTTTATACTATTTTTCAAACTTTTCATGCTCATTTGCTTTATCACCATAAGGGAATTTAGTAGCAAAGTGTCTAGACTTGCCACAAGTAAAACATTCGAAAGGAATTTTTCCTTTATATTTCTTTGTCAACTTCCTCACTAAAAGAGCTTCTAAAGAATCAAACAAATCTTATTCACTTTCTAGGTATTCTTTCTTTGCTTGTTTAAAAGTAGTCTCTTTAGAGGTTGAAGCAGAGCCTCCTATCCTCATTTCATAGGCTGTTAATATGCCCTATAAATTATCCAAGGTAAGTGAATCAAAACGCTTATTTTCTTCAAGAGCAAAAACTTGAGAGTCAAATTTAGGATGCAAAGTTATAATCACTTTTTGAATAAAATCAGACTCTATAATTGTTACACATAGATCTCTTCTAGCATTGACAACTTCATCTATCCTTAAGAAATAATCAGCAATATTTTCATCATCCTTCATTCTCATTTCCTGAAATTGACTCTTGAGAGTAAGGATTTTGGATTGCTTAACTTTTTCATTTCCTTGATAAATATTTTCAAGCTTTTCCCAAATGCCATATGCAGATTTACAATGCATGACTGACAAATACATCTTTTTCAAACCACACAAGAGTGAATGTTTAGGTCATGCAATCATTTCATATTTCCTTTTCTCATCATGATCTATAGGTATGGTATCAGGTATAGAGTATTTACTACACATTAAGTTCTAGATATCAAGATCTAAAGAAGTCAGATATGTTTCCATTTTGACTTTCTAGAACACATAATTAGTTCCATCAAAGAGAGGAGCTCTTGTAATGGATGAACCTTCAGGTGCATGTTCCATAATGAAAAACTTCAAACACCAGAATCAATCCTAGGTGATAAAACCTAATGTAGGACCCTATGCTTTGATACCACTTGTTGGAAGTGGATCCACTCTAAGAGGGGGGTGAATCAAAGTGATATAATTTTAACTTTTAAATTTGAATGCACAATGAAACTTTTTGTTAATGTTAAGCCAATGTGGAAGATTTGTTTATGCAAGTGAACATTAACACTTTAGATCGGATTGACATGAAACTTGACTACCATTTACAACTCATATTAAAATCATCATATGATATTGTTCAATTAATGTGAACAATCTTATTTATGATTTTGAACAGAACTACAACTTTCCCCAATGCATATTTAACTTGCTTTAGGGAAGGCTTTTAAAAATTAGATTTGAAAAATTTCAACTTTGCATGACAAACTTCAACATTTTGAAATATGAACCTTTTGAACACACTAAAAGAATCAGAGCATTGACCAAATGAGCACATTAACATGAAACTAAATGAGAGATGAATAACATCACATTACACAAAGATTTCCTAAGTGGAAAAACCTTCATGGGGTATAAAAAACCACTCGCTAAAAAATTCCCTTTCATTAATCAAAGAGCACCAACTCTATAACAAGTTTCTGAAGCACCAACTTCATAGAAGCACTAACTCTATAACAATACAGGAGCACCAACTCCACCTACATTATGAAGCACCAACTTTAGTAGGAACCCAAATCCTTTACAAAGTAACTATCTAAATTGTGTATACAGAAATGACCTTAGAACTACATTTACATTTGCAGTCCCAAAATCACAACTGAATACATAAACATAAAATATTTTCAAAGTTTTCATCTACAATATGTACTATTCATATTAGTACCACAATAATTTCTCAGAAATTTGAATGATATCTTTGTTATAAGAACCAGAGATTTCACAAAATAAAAACTCTCTTTCCTCTTCTCACATATTGCAGATATAACAATTATATGACCAACAACTGCTCTTTATTTTCCTCATACATGCATCACTGAACAATCACTTAAAGCCATGTTTATATAGAGAACATGAAATCCTTGTAACTAAAATTAAAAAACCCTTGAGCCAAGTGACAACCCTTGAATTAGGGTTTCATCAAACAAAAAGTTGCATATAAAAACACATTTTTTCAACTGAACTTTCTATTTCTTTAATTTTTCAAAAAACATGAATCTGGAAAAGTAATTTTTTTCAAAACTAGAAATAATAAAGAAAAATGAAGTAATTATTCTTTCATTTTTACTCTTCCATTTACCAAATTTATCTTCAATTGATTTAAGAAAATGTATAAATATTACCTATGTTATGGTGGGTTTAACCTGCAAAAAAATCCCTAAAGATCCTCAACAAACTTACACAAGTCTCCACTACCAGCTCGTGGAAAGTCTAACATAGAAATTTCCAACCTCCATACTCTAACATACCAAAACACTAGCTTGAAATACCTCCAATATCAAGCTTGGACTATAACTAAAAGTGCATCATGGCAGCACAACTATGGTTCAATTTTATTATGCAATAATGAAACCATCATTTTTTTACCCTAGTCTTCTTTTCATTGAGTACCAATTCATAATCAATAAATATTTGAAATCTGCAAACTAAAACATAATCATTTTCAAATCCATTTACCATTGACCAAATGATGAATCAAATGAAAGACAAGTCACTGCCAACTCACATCCATGCGAGTTATTAAATTTGTCAAGCCATCATGGTGTCACTATCAAAGAAACATGATAAGCATTTTTTTTAAGAATCAAACTTTAATGAGTATGTTGACATGCATGGTGAAGACTAAATTCTTCAAAATAATAACATTCCAATGAAAGATGACAATAAAATGGAGCCCAAGTCTTTTTATTAATATTTAAAACAATAAAAGGATGATACCAATATAATCAATATGAACTATATATGATATGGTAATCATGAGCCTTTTATAATAGAGGCTTTTAATAGTCTTTCTTTTTTTTAAATAAAATATTCATAGCTTCAATATCATTTATGATGGTGATCATAGAAATATGACATGCCAAGTATTGAATATCATATACCAAGATCAACCTAACCAAGACCAAACTGAAGCAATACCTTTTAGAAGCTGATATTCAGAACTATAATGTTCTTCAAAACCTTACAATTAGTAAGATTTATGATTCCATGAAACAAATGATATCTCACTAAAATGAATCTGCTAGTATGAGTATGTCACAAATACTTGTAAGCATGTTGAATATACCTGTGGTTGTCAAACTAAAACAAGATATACCTTCCTATTGTAGTGTCATCACCTATATGTGTCATGATAGAACCAAGTAAAATTGTTGTCTACACATGAAGCTCCAAACATCAATACCACAAAATATAACAAATTTGAATGTAAACCAAAGCAATAATTATTTCAATAGCCAAGATATTGAATAAAGTATCACAACAACAATTTCATGAGTCAAAACACCAAATTGCCATATTAGTTTTGAAATCAAGGTCATATATGCACAAAGAGAAAGTCAACACCCCTTTGCATGTCTTGAATCTATTGTTGGATGTTTTTCATTTGATGAGTTAATGTAGCCACTTGTTTTGTATTTTGTGAATCATTTTTAGGATTTTTAGGAGGTGCTTTCAATTGATTAACATCAAAGTCATTAGGCAATTTGACACCTTGTTTAGCCGGCATTAGGAAGTATTTTTCCCCATCCCTTTCAAAAATATTTTCTAGGAACCTATGGAAATTTGGATCTTGTTCAGCATGTTGGATGTCTTCCTTAGATATTTCCTCTCCTTTAGTGTTGTGGATTCAATGGAAAGGATTCTCTTCAGGTTCATCCATGGTGTTTTGAGTTTCAAGTTATTTTTCTTTGAGTTTCTACTTTTTTAATCTTGTTTGAATGGGAATACGAGTGTTATAATTTGACTAAACTTTGATCTTTGTTTGGAGGAGTGCCAAGGACAAAAACTAAGTCAAATAGAATGAAAAATTCTATTGATGAGATTAAGTTTAATTTATTATACAACTTTTTTTGTGATGAAAGGATGACAAATCTTGATGATAAAAATTAGCTAAATAATCAAGGGATATGATAGGTTTGATGATTTAGGAACTTTAAGCTATTAGATCTTGGTTTAATTTGAAGAATTCTACTTGTAAATGTCAGTTTCAACAAGTTTTAGACTCTAGGGTACCTAAGGAATGATTATGTCCTAGAGAAGATCCTAAATTGTAGTTCAAAATGATGAATAGGGGATGAATTTAACTCTTAGGTTTTGCATTTATTGGATGCACTAAAATAGAGCCTGGATGTGCTAAAAGACTAAACATATGTGCTAAAATAGAGGATGTATGTGATAAAATATTGTACATATGTGCTAAAATAGAGAATGTAGGTGCTAAAAGTCTGGATGCACTACTAAACAGACTGTATGCGCTAGAAAATATATTGAATGTGCTAGAAAAAAAACCTAATGCACTAAAAGATGTTGTGGATGCATTGGAATAGATGGTGTATGTGCTAAAATCTAGACTCAATGCATTGAAGGATGATTCAGATGTGCCAAAAAATGGATTACATGCACCAAAAAAAGTCAGGGATGTGCTAGACTTCCCCTAGGTATGTGATTTTTTAAACTGGTATTTTGTAGGTGAATGCACTAGAAAATATTGTAGATGCACTAGAAAAATGACTCAATATGCTAAAACAGAGTATGGATGCACTACAATATTCCAAAAATTCACTAGAATATGTGGTGAATGTGCTAAACTAGAAGTTTTTAGTGTTTTTGACAATTTGTCTATTTGTTTTGCTTTGAATCTGAATGTTTTGAAGTGTAATTTGTTGAACAATGGATTTTTATTGGTTTTCAGTTTGCAAATCATGGTAATGCAGTGCTTAATTGGATTCGGTGATCCCATAATAGTGGTTTACAATTTTTGGCCAAACTGGACACCGAAATTATTATTTTTAACTAAATTTTCACATTCGGGCACCTATAGCGGGTAAACTGTGAGGAATTTGAAGATGGTGCAAACTAGAGTCTCATCAAATTTTGTCTGTAGATTCTAATAATATTTTTTTCAAAATTTTTGGAATCAACTTTCACTTCTTTTTCCATCTCCCACGAAAATTGATTTTTTTCAGAAAAGAACATTTTTAAAAAGTGACGCACACCGTATAACGCATAAATTTTTTTCCATGAAGGATAAAAATCTAATTCTTTCAAATTTAGATTTGTAACTCTGATATATAGTGCTTCCACTTGGTTAGATAGTTTTTTATTGATTATTTTTTCCTTAATCAAGTTTCAAAGTCAAACGAATTACAATTCAGACACAACGTGACCGTATAACGCGTAACTTTTTTTGTATATGTCAAAATTTTATTTTATTTTTTTTGTTGGATCAAGGACTTCAATATCTGGTGCACTCATATTTTTCAATTTTTTGATAATCTTCTATTTTTCCACATGTGAAGAACAAAGAAATTCATTTTCGATGAAAAACCTATGTTTAATAAAACTTAAAAAACAAATACATAACAAAACCAAAACATATTAAAATTATATTCATTGGATAGCTTGTTCTGAGGAATACCATAATAATTTGAAATAAGTTTTAAATGAATTCATTTGATCCCCCAAAATCTAAACCAAAAGTGATTTTTTATTAGCATTTTGATAGGTGTAAAGGAGATGCATTTATAGGTATGGTTTAAAACTAGCGAGGTTCTATCCAAGGGGTTCTGATCTAAGGTGATTTGATCAAACCCTCTTCAATTGGAATCCTTAAAATGGAACTTTTTAAGGCTTAAATCATTATATTTTCTAAAAATATGTGATTTCAGCTAAAATTCATTCCTCTCAAGAATTGTAAACCACTATTATGACAGCACTGATGATTTCTTGAATTATGACTTCAAACATAGTAGCAAGTTGTCAAACAATTGTTTCCACCTAGGAAATAAACATTGAGTGTGTATTCAAGAATCTAGTCTGATTCCTTCAATTTCCATAGGTATAACACAAGAGAAGAGAATCCAAGCACTTTTCTATTCTCAAGGGCCACTTAAAATACCACAACCCACATCTTATAACCATGTCAGCTCAACCAGCCCTATCATCCCCTAGAGGGCACCAATGTTTTTTCCTTTCCCATGTCTTAACAAAATTTGAATCCCCTTCTTTATGTTAGTAATCCCTGATGGTTATATGTTGAGTATCTTGGGGGAAGATTCTTCCCTCTCATTGCACTATGATATTAGAAGTGTTCAGAAACTAACTTGGTTGGCTTCTACACTAAGATTCATAATAAGGGTTTCCGTTCAGTGAGGAAAATGATAAACTCCCTTAGGAGACCTCCCAACCTTTAGAACAAAGGCTTTGGGATGGTTATCAATGCACACTACCAACAAATTGTGGACTTTCCCTGAATTCACTTTTGATTATAGCGGGCTAAAAAACTTGGCTTGAGTTGTTCCCACTTAGGTCATTCCCATAGGGTGAGTACTTTTTCCCACTATGGAAGGCCTTCTAAAGGTGTTAACAAAGCATAAAATAGTGAGTCTGGCATTCTAGTCACCCAGTTGAGGGGAGAACATTGGCCTATCACTTCAAGCACAAAAGAAATGGGGGTTCTTTAACCTTTTAATTAAACTAGGTTCCTAATTTAATCAAAAGAAAGGATTAAAACAACTCTATCCCTTGCATACATCATCAATAGTTGCATAAGATTGTCTTTGACCAGTGAATAAAACAACCTGCAAGAAAAAAACCTCAATTAGTTCTCAAAATTTTGAAATTTTGCAACATTAACCATTTGCACTAAAACAATCATCCTATGCACTAAAATATCCTTTCAATGCGCTAAGAGAACTATCTTATGCATCAAAAAAACTAATGGATACACTAAAATAAAGGCTGAATGCACTAGAAAACCCCCTATATGCACCAAAATAGGAACTGGATGTGCCCAAAGACACTTTGGATGTGCTGAAATAAGCTTCAGATGCACCAAAAGAAGCTCTAGATGTGGCGGAATAGAGAATGGATGCATGGAAAGATGCCTTGAATGCACCGTAATAGGGTCTTGATGTGCTAGAAAAAAATTTGTATGCACCAAAAGAACTGATAGTCATGCTTAAATAAATTCACATCCAGAATCTACGAAACAACTTTTCCAAAAATTATTTAAAATGGTGCTAGGCTCCATGATGGGTGCCAATTTATGTAAGTGTGATTTGTCAGAGTTAGTAAATAATAATAAAACACACAAACTAAATGAGATGTATTACATTAAAGATTTGAATTACAAAATTAACCAAATTAAAAAGAAATAAATCTCTAAAGTCATTCCATTGTTCTCTATTCTCAAGGATCCTCTAAATCGTTAGTGCTCTCAGATTTATCATTGCACTATGACTAGTTTGGATGACAACCTAAGAAACAAGATGTTGTAAATGCAAGAATCTAAGTTACTACATGATATTGAATGCTACCAATGATAAGGGTGATATTGACAATGGATATGATATTGAAGACTATGATACAAATGTTATATAAAAACTAAGATGATAAATACAATGCATCTATGAAACTAAGCCATGATTCTAAACTAGAATGATAAAACAATTCTAAATGCTAAATGCCTAAATATTCTATTCTCAAACCCTAAATGCTTCAAATTCTCTAATACAATTTCTACATAGTAAGTTTACTCAAAGATGGGATGATAGATGTTGTAGAATGGACTTGCATTTATAGGATTTCCAAAGCATCTTGTGATGTGGCAACAATCAATAGTCAAGATTTCAGCATGAGAGATGAATGGTGGAGATGGAGGAAGTTAGAAAGAACCATGGAGGATGTTCCCTTGACCAAAGGCAACATACCAAGTGTATGAGGGAATAAAATGTGTGAAAAAACCAAGTGCCCAAAGTTTGTTTTTGAATTAGTTGAGAATCATGCAATTTAAATATTGGACATATTTAAATAAATATGACATTTGATGAGGTGGCAAGAGGAAAAGTTGTAGACATGTGCTTAAATTCAAATTTGGGATTTAAATTTAGTGAAAATATTATTAATTAAATAAAACAAACTATGTGAATTTGTTTATTTAATTAAAATAGAAAAATGCAATTTCAGATTGAAGAATTAGAATAGTGTGAACTATAAAAATAAAATTGGAATTTATTAACAAGTAGATGAATTAAAGGGGTTCATTAATTAAATAACTTGTATTCAATTAATTAATTGTCTTGACCAATTTTATGTGTATACAGATAATGGTTCTAAGATTTGTGTGATAGGTTCATTCAATTTTCATGGAAAGCATAATATTGATGATGTCTACTATGTTATGGGTTCAAATCATAATCTCTTTGTTAAATAGGTATAGGACAATTGAGAGGGGGGGGATGAATCGTTTGTCACAAAATTCAAACTTAGTACTTCAACACTTATCAATTCCACAACCACACTATTATGTTATTAAGTAAGAGAATGAAAAAAAAATAACAAAAAGTAAATCAACACAATGAACACTAGATTTTTACATGGAAAACCCAATAAGGAAGAAACAACAGTGAGGGATAACTTACAATATAATAAAGATTATAAAATTGAATATAGAGGTTCACTGCCAAGGACTCACTACCCAGAAAGGTTTCATTGTCCAAGTACAAAGGCTCGCTACTTACAAAAAGGACTCACTATCCAATAGGGAGGCTCACTGCCTACAGATATAAAAGAGAACAAAAGATCCACCACAACAATTAACACACATCCACAAGTTTGAATAAGGATTGCAGAAACCTTTAGCTCAATGCCCTTAGGAATCCAACACAATGAAGTATTGTTTTCTTAACTCACTCACACACACACACACTTCTGCTCTTATTATTTGTGGCTCACTTTCAACACTTTGCATCACACTTTCATACAATTCTTCATAATTTGACTTGCTTTTATACCATCCTCAACCTTACAAACTTTCTCCAAGGTTGGCCACAAATACCTCATTTCATAAATTCAAATTAGGTCAGCAGCTCAACATTCCTGTAGTGGAAAGGAATGAGAGTGGACCAATAAAACATTTAACTAGGACCAAAAATAATGTCTTAGATCAACCACACACTTCCTTAATTTAATTTTATTCTTCAAATGAAGTGTAAACACCGGGTCAACCAAACCTAATGAAAAAAAAGATGAAAATTGATGTACATGTAGAATCCACAACACGCTTCATTATGCATGAGAATACATCTCATATTTCTTCAGATACATCCATAGTAAATGAGATATTCTTCAAACTCTTAACACCTTTCACCAATTCATCTAGACTATGCAAACCTCTACTAAAACATTGAAACATGACTTCTAGATCAAAAAACTTCAACCTTCTTTTCCAAAACCTAGAGAACACCATCTTAATACATATCCTAGATCCACAAGATCTAAAACAAAACAACAGAGGACTATGGAGTAGAAAAAATTCTCTCAATCCATAGAAGATCGACTCTGCTAAAACAATTCATGCATTAGTGAACGTAACTTTCATGTACTATGACACTAGAAGCTAAAACTTGGGATATATCACCACAAGATCACCATTATCAAATATTTAGATCTGCACAAGCATAGGATCAACACAAGAGAAACATGGAGCAAATTGTAAGCACATTCATCACTTTGATTTCTCCTCTTTATTAATTTTCTCAAAAGCACTTGGAAACTTGTCAATACAACACATCTACAATGACATAAAGATAGCTCGATGTACTCACAACATCTCAACAACATCTTAGCTAAACATGTACAATCTATAACATACTGAACTATGTTGACATCAATGACAACACCACTAGAGTAGCTCATACTTGCAACAATCCCCCCTTTTTCATTGATGGAAACACATGATGTGAAAAACCATCAAATACAACATCCTTCACAATATCCCAAGAGAACACCTTCTCTTCCTCTACAATTTTTTTTCACATGACTTTCTCTCCCCCTTTGACATCAATTGCAAAGACAAACAACTCTGATCACTCCCCCATAGGAGCACACTCATACTACAACAATGAAAACCTTTTCTACTCCCCTTGTGAAGTAGACCCATTTATCAATCTAGATAAATAAAGAATTTGTGAATTCATTGGAATGATGCATCTTCATGTGCACTTAGTTTGGAGGGCCAATAACCCTGAAATTCTCCCTAAGATGCTCAAAAGTATCCTTTTGAGGATCCTTAGTAAATATGTTTGCAATTTGTTCCTTTGTGGTCACATACTCCAATCTAACTTCATTCCCCAATACTTTTTCTCTCAAGAAATGATATATGATAGATATGTGTTTTGTTCTTGAATGCATAATTGAGTTCTTTGAAATGTTTATTACACTTGTGTTGTCATAGAAAATAGAAATAGGCTCATCACATATCACTCCAATGTCTTTTAGAGTTTGCTTCATCCACAAAACCTATGTGCAACAAGATGCTGCAACAATATATTCTACCTCTACAGTGGATAAAGAAATCAAGTCTTGCTTTTTACTCAACCATGAAACCAATCTTCCACTATGAAAGAAAGCACCATCACTGGTACTCTTCTAGTCATATACACATTTGACCCAATTAGCATCGGTATAAGAACTTAAGGTGAAATCAACACTCTTAGGATACCATAATCCATAATCCAGTGTAACTTTAAGATATCCAAATATTCTCTTTATAGCTATTTCATTTGCTTCTTTAGGATCTTCTTGCAATTTGGTAACTAAGCATTTTGCATTTATAATATCTAGTCTAGTATCATTAAGATCAATAGTCTGCCAATCATAGATCTGTATTTTCTCCTATCAATCTTAGTAGATTCACCATCTTTACTTAGTTTAGATCTAGTTACCATAGGAGTACAAACATCTAGTTACCATAGGAGTACAAACCAATTTGGAATCATCCATCCCAAACTTCTTCAATAGCTCTTTTACATACTTAGATTGTGAAATGAATATCCCTTTATCAGTTCAATTCACCTGTAGACCAAGGAAGAAATTCAATTCACTAATCATAGACATTTCAAATTCTTTTTGCATCTCTACAACAAAATTTTTACACATACCTTCATTTCCACCAAAAATTATATCATCAACATATACAACTACTATTAACATTTTGTTGCCTTGCACTTTTAAGTAAAGATGGTTGTCGATAGAACCTTTGTTGAATCCTTGCTTTATCAGGTATCTATCCAATATTGCATACCAAGCTTTGGGAGCTTGCTTTAGTCCATACAACACCTTCTTCAACTTACAAACCATGTATGGTTTGTTAGATAACTAAAACCCTTTAGATTCTTCCATATACACTTCCTCAAATTCAACATTTATAAATGTTGACTTAACATCCATTTGATACACTTTGAAGTCCTTGTGGGAAGAAAATGCCAAAAACATCCTAATAGCTTCTATTCTAGCCACAGGGGAAAATGTATCTTCAAAGTCTATATCTTCAACTTGTGAATATCCCCTGCATACAAGTCTTTCCTTATTCCTTACAACTTCTCCACTTTCATTTAACTTATTCTAGAACACCCATTTTGAGCCAATCACATTTTTATTCATAGGCCTAGGGACTAGTTCCCATGTCTGATTCTTCTCTATCTGCTACAACTCTTATTTCATAGCTTTCATCCAACTCTCATCTTCACATGCTTCACTCATAGACTTAGGTTCAACTTTAGAGAGAAAACATAGATTTACCTCAGGTGCAACTTTGCTTCTTGTCCTCACACCTACACTTTTATCTCCAATTATCTATTCCTCTAGATGATTCTTTTGTACATACTTAGGAGTCTTAATAGTAGGTTCCAACTCATTCTCTTCTTTTTCTTCTTCCATTTGTTCTTCTTTCTCTTCTCCTTCCTTCTCCTTATTCTCCTTAGGTACATATCCACAAATAGGATCATCAGGTTCATCTTCACTTATCTCAATAGATGTGTGTATGTCTTCATCAACTTTCACATTATCACTTTCAATAATCTTTCTCAACCTTTTATTAAAGCATCTATATGCTTTTCTAGTAGTAGAGTATCCAAGAAAGATTCCTTCATCACATCTAGCATCAAACTTTCCAATATTTTCATCATCTCTTTTAAAATAACATTTGCTTCTAAAAACCTTGAAATACTTCACAATAGGAGTCTTAATAGTCCATAACTCAAAAGGAGTCTACGTTTTTGTATTTTATCTGAACTCTATTAAGAACATAAACAATAGTGTTTCTCACCTCTCTCTAGTACACATCTAGTACATTTGATTATTTCACCATGGTTCTAGCAGCTTCCTGTACTATCATGTTTTTCCTTTCAATTACTTAGTTTTGCTAAGGGGTTGTTGGAGTAGAAAACTGTCTTTTTATGCCATGTTGTTCATAGAATGTGTTAAATTCAAAAGAAGTGACTTCTCCACCTCTATTAGATCTCAAACACTCAATTTTCAAATTTACTTCATTTTCCACTCTTGTTTTAAATACTTTAAATCTATCTAGAGCTTGAGTCTTTTCTCTAAGAATAGAAACCTATGTTATTCAAGTATAATAATCAATAAGCGGCATGAAATACCTATCACCTTTTAGGCTTCCATTTCTAGTTAGACCACAAAGATCAATATGAATTAACTCCAACATTTTGGTAGTAGAGTGATATTTTCCCTTAAATTTGCATCTTGTATGTTTCCCCAATTGAAAACTTCTACAAATAGCATTATCAGGTCTTGTGATTCTGGGAAGCCCTTAAAAAATCTCCTTTGCACTGATTTTAACTAGGTTATCAAAATTTACATGTCTCATTCTCTGATGCCATAACCAACTTTCACTGATTTGAGATACAAGGCATTGACCATCAATTCCCTTAAGCTAATAGATATTTCCATGAGTTCTTCTTCTAGCAGCAACCATATCTCCATTTTTGTGTCCTTTTCTGATTTCATGGGTATTATTCTAAAACACAAGTTTTAAACCATTGCTACACATCTAACCAACACTTAGAAGGTTATGCCTCAAACTCTTCACATAATATACATCATCAGTACTATGCACTCCATCAAAACTAATTTAACCTTTTCCACAAATCTTAGCTCTTGAATCATCAATGAACATAACTAAACCACCATCATATTTCTCAAGTTTAGTGAACTTACTCTTATCTCCAGTCATGTGATTAGAACATCCAATATCAATTACCTAGTATTCTTGATCCTATCTTACATGAAAAGTGGCAACCAAAGTACCTTCCTATTCCTCTTATTCTCTAGATCCTTCTTGCTTACACATTTCCCAAGGTTAGTGGATATAGATTTACTTTCCAAAGCTAAGAATAAGCATTCAGTATCATCAACCTCATTCTTAGATTCAACATCAGAAATTCATGCTTCTTCTTTAACATAGTACAACTTCTTATATTTCTTATCCTTTCTATCCTTATCCTTATCCTGATAATCCTTGTTCTTCTTATTGTCTCAACTCACTCACACACACACACACTTCTACTCTTATGATTTGTGGATCAATTTCATCACTTTGCATCACACTGTCATACAATTCTTCACAATTCAACTTTATTTTATACCATCCTCAACCTTAGAAACTTTCTCCAAGGTTGGCCACAAATACCTCATTTCATAAATTCAAATTAGGTCGACAACTCAATATTCCTATAGTGGAAAGGAATGAGAGTGGACCAATAAAACATTTAACCAAAACCAAAAATAATCTCTTGGATCAACCACATGCTTCCTCAATTTAATTTTATTCTTCGAATGAAGTGTAAACACTAGGTCGACCAAACCTAATGAAAAGAAAAATGAACATTGATGTACACACTTCCCAACAAGAAGATGACATGGAGAATCCACAACATGCTTCATTATGCATGGGAATACATATCAAATTTCTTAAGATACATCCATAGCAAATGCAATATGTTTCAAACTCTGAAAACCTTTCACCAATTCAATTGGACTATGCAAACCTATACTAAAACACTAAAACATGACTTCTGGATCACCAAACTTCAACCTTCTTTGCAAAAACCCAAAGAACACCATCTCAAGACATATCCTAGATCAGCAAGATCTGAAACAAAACAACGAAGGACTACAGAGCAGAAACATTTCACTTAGTCCATAGAAGATCAACTCTTCCAGAACAATTCACACACCGGTGAATGTAATTTTCATGTGCTATCACACCAAAAGCTAAAACTTGGGATATATCACCATAATATCACCATTATCAAATCATCAGATCTGCACAAGCATAGGATCAATATAGTAGAAATGTGGAGCACATATCAGAGCACATTCTAAACACATTCATCACTCTGACTTCTCTTCTTTATTAATTTTCTCAAAAGCACTTGGAAACTCATCAACACAACACATCTGCAATGACATAAAGATAGCTCCATGTACTCACAACATCTCAACAACATCTCAGCTATACATGTACAATCTGCAACATACTAAACTATGTTGACATCAATGATAATATTAATGACAACACCACCATATTAGCTCATACTTGCAACACTCGAGTGTTGGAAAAATTTGTAGTAAGGATATAATCTTGTATTCAAGGATGAGAGATGGAAATCATGAAAGGATCCATAATAGTGATTGCTACTGGAAAGAAGTCTAAAGGAAATATTTATCAATTGAAGGGTGAAGATGAAAATTGTTTTATGTCTCAGATTAATGACAGCTGGTTATGGCACTAGAGGATGTGTCATATGAACTTTAATAATATGGTGAGAATGAGTGTTGTACAAGCTGTGAAATATTTACCAAGGATTACAAAGCTTGTAAATGATATTTGCAAGGATTGTTAGTTTGGAAAGCAAGCTAGAAACTTCTTTAGGTCAAAGGAACAATTGTTGGAGTATGATACCACTGAGAGCAGGGGTGAATTAGTGGTATGAAAAATTAAAGCCTTGAATTAATCTTTCAATAATTTGATCTTATAATATGTGAGGTCTAAACAATTTCACTATTAAGTTCAGTATCATGTATGTAGAGCAACCAAGCTTGTTTCAACATCAAGAACTTCAATTTGACTTAATCAAGTTTGCACCAATTTATGCTCATGATATGTCAACTATATAATCATTCATTGATTAAATGTAGCATCAAAACAATTAAATATGAAATAGCTAATCAAGCACAAAGATAATCAGAAAAGGATATCACACCATAACACAATTGTTTTCATGAGTGGAAAACCATCTAGGGATAAAAAAACACTTGTAAAATCACCTCATTATCTTAATTAAAAATTTCTCACTAGCTAAGCCTCACTGGCTACAAAATGTCTCACTGGTAATACAAGCCTCACTGGCTATAAAATCTCTGTCTCACTGATAGTTTAACTTGCTTCAACAAAAAAGATAGAAAATAATATACAAAGGATCACTTTTTTTCACTGAAAATCATATTGGCTTATAGCCTTAATGAATTCTATGTCCTCCAAAATTCATTATATACAAATTCTAGAACACATACCAAAAATTAACTCTATTTCATTGTCTTTTCATTTTATCTTTTAAGCACACACAAAAATAAACTTCTTAACAACACATTTACAAATATATCTTACCAAAATTTTGCAGTAGGGTTTCAACATAAACCTCCTTTTTGACAAAAATATTCAAAAATAAAATAATATGACTCTTGTTGTTTTCTCAATTCTCTTCCCATAGTCTTTCTAAAAAACAAGCCGATCTTTTTCATATTACTTATAGAGTAATCATTGGCCTGATGAAGTGTAAAATTGCCATACCTAGGTCAATTTTTAAAACCAAAACTGAAAGTAACTATACAAATAAAATTTCAACTTCTTCAATAATTATTATGTCTTCACCATACCTACATCTGTGTAAGAGAAAAATACCCACATCATCAATTCTTTAACAAATGTAACAAATCCTTGTAGATTATCAAGAGCCTGCAAACCCAAATCTATTTTTCTTTCTTGAATAATAAAACACTAATAATATTAATTGATTATGAAAATCAAAGAACAACAATGACCAAGAATTGTATCAACTAAAAACTAATTTGCACAAACCCAAAAATCTATGTTGTTCCCTTAAGTTGTGGCGATGCATAACCACTTTAGCTTTGAGCTTTAGTCTCCCATTGTTTGAGCTCAAATCAAGCTTTTTCAAATTGGAAACCACATGATTACATTTAGAAATTAAAAAATTCCCATTATCATTAGAACTGTAAGTTTCAAACCTCAATAACCAAACTGTAAACATTGCAAAATAAAATATAAAAATTATTTATGGCCAATATACACATGTTACCGAAAGTTCTTGTTTTCCCTAAAGGGACTAGTAACTCCTTTTTTCAGAATGACACTATTTACTTGTTACAAAGTGTTGATACTTGTTCAAGTTAATCACTTGAAATAGGCCAAAATGTAATATATGACTTATTTCGCTAAAACCAAAAGCCGAATCTTAAAGTGGTGTTGACCATCACATGAGCTCGATACTCATTAGGATTATAATGTCAACTAATGCCAAATATAAAGATGTCGACCATGTAAAAATAAATCATGATATAATCATTGCTATACACAACACTTGTCAAATTACATATAATGTTGATAGTGATCAAAGCAATCACATTGCCTTTGTAGATAATAAGAATAATGTGTAAATTCAAAAACCTTGTTATCACCTTATGCTCATATGATGCCAATCCCAACTTATTCCAAGACAAGTGTAATAATTTCAAATATATGATAATATATCAACATCTCATCAAATATAAAATGATTTTCCAAAACCTTGCAAGATATGATAAATATCACTAGAAATCTATATACCAATATTACTACACTATGTTACTTGAATGTGTGCCAAACCAATCTGACCATGTTTATATGTAGTGAATGTCATAATGCTATCTCATAATCCCTTCAAAGAATTCCAATATTGTGAATAAAAAAACAACACTTGACATTAATTCCAAATCAATGTCAAATGGGTCAACAAACTCCCCCTTTGGCATTGATGTCAAACAACCTATATGATCATCAATGTCATAGAATGTAAAAAAATATGAACCTGTATGATCATCAATGCACTATCAAAGCATCATCATAGGAGCACCAAAAATAAAACTCAATAAGAAACCAATTTACAATATAAATTTGCATCTGCTACATAAAATCTCAACTTTTCTCCCCCTTTTGAGGGTATGTGCGGGATCATCATGGAAAAAATAGGCCCTTAAGTGGCAAAAAAAAAGAAAAATCATAGTTAGGTAACTTAATGTAAAAAATTGAACAAGTTATCTATATTATTTTAAAACCATGTAAGAATAAAATCTATAGCAAATTAAATGTAGTTTCTAAACTACTAAGTTTGTTTAAAAATATATATATATTTTTTGTGAAAATTTGAAATTTCAATGTAATAGTACTTCAATTTTGGGGAAAAAATAAGTAGGTGTCTATCTAACCACACTAACCATAATAAAATGATAATTATTTTTTATAATATTTTAGATATAAGTAGAGGACTCGTGTCTTGATGTGATGCATATTTTTAGGTAATTTTTTTCCAAGTAAATAATAAATTATGAAATTTTTATTACAAATTTTAAAAAATATTAAAAACTCGATTGTCTAACCACCTTAACTTGGTCAAAAATTCATGAAATTTAATTTTTCTTTTTTAAATCCTATAGTATACGAAGCATAGAATGTGATGCATGTTTTGGATTCAAAAAATGTGATATCGTTTGAAAGCTATAGATGTTTTTCAATCAGTCTATCAATTAGGACTTTAGTTGTAATTTGAATAGAAAATGATTAACAATTACTTATTAAATTCAAAGTAAAGCATAATTTATATTGGTGGAAAGTTGATAATCTCTTTAAAAAACCTTTATGTTTCATCAATTTTGGGTTAAAAAAAAGTCATCGGCCACATATCCATCATATTCCACTTTTTGGCCCATCATGATCCCGCACATACCGTTGACAAGAATGCCAAAGGTCAAAGGGGTGGGTAAGTATTAGAAGGCCACCAAGAACCTATCCAAGAACACCAATTTTCTTGCACATGGGCACAAAAAGCATTAGAATTGAAGAGATAGAAGTTGGAAAGAGATTTACATAATGCAAGATAATTCTGCTAAAGCACCAAAACAGAGAGAATACTATATAATACAAGATAAATTTGTCATAGTATGAAAAATTGAACCAAAAAAAAATCATACAATGGAAAGGATTTGCTTGAAACAAAAAACTAGCGGTATTGAATAAGCATGAAAACTCCCTCTAAAACCATGCTCCTGAATAATCAATGAATTGAAGCAAGGGAAAGGACTCTAAGTTTGTACCTCAAATGATCAAAGACTGCTTTTAGTAAAGTTTTAGTAAACATATCCGTGATTTGATCTTTTGTAGATACATATTCCAATGCAACCAAATTAGATAAAACTTTTTCTCTTAGAAAATGACATCTTACAGAAATGTGTTTAGAGCAAGAGTGCTAAAAATATTTTTTTGAAATATTGATGGCACTAGTATTGTCACAAAGAATAGAAACATGTTGAGTTACCTCAATGTTAATATCCTTCAAAGTTTGTACCATCCATAATGCTTGAGAACAACAAGTAGTAGCAGCTATATGTTCTACCTCAATGGTAGAGAGGGAGACAAAATATTGGTTTTTACTATGCCAAGCTACCAACCTTCCACCTAGAGAGAAACCACCTCCAGATGTGGTTTTTTGTCTTTTAGACAACCTACCAGTCAACATTAGTATATGCAAGCAATGTAAGATCATTATTCCTAGGATAGCATAGGCCATAATCAATAGTACCATTTATGTATTAGAAAATTCTTTCTATAGCATTTAAATGGGATTGTTTTGGTGAAGCTTGAAACCAAGCAACTAAGAAAATAACATGCATTATGTTAGGTCGAGAGGCAGCCAGATATAAGAGAGTATCTATCATGGATCTATATTGGATTTGATCTACATCAAGTAGACCTTCATCTTTACCAAGTTTACAACTAATTTCCTTTGGGTTCCAATTGGCTTGCTTGCATCCATATGGAATCTTTTGAACATTTCTTTAGCATACTTCATTTGTGAAATGAAGATACCCGTTTCAAGTTAAGAGACTTGTAACCCAAGAAATAAGGAGAGTTCTCCTAACATGGAAATTTTAAACTTTTCTTTCATAATGTTATGAAAAATAGAACACATCTCATCATCATTACTCCTAAAAATACTATCATCTACATAGACAACAACAACCATAATATTTATCACCTTTTTTCATGAAGTACAAATTACTGTCAACACCTCCTTTAGTGAATCCTTGACTCTAAAAATATTTATCCAACTTAGAATACCAAGCTATAGGAGCTTGTTTCAAGCCATATAATTCCTTTGTTAACCTATAGACATGATCTTCTTTCCCTACACATACAAATCCCTCGGGTTGTTCCATGTAAACTTCTTCCTCAAGTTCGCCATTTATAAAGGCTATTTTAACATCCATTTTAAACACTTTGAAATTTTTATAAACAAAAAAATCTAAGAAGATTCTTATAGCTTCAATTCTATCCACATGGGAAAAGGTTTCATCAAAATCAATACCCTCAATCTGAGAGTACCCTTTACAAACAATTCTTTCCTTATTTATAATTACATTTCCCTTTTCATAAAGTTTATTCCTAAAGACCCACTTAGCTCCAATGACATTCTTGTCCTTGGGTCTAGGAACAAGTTTCCAAGTCTTGTTCTTTTCTATTTTCCATAACTCCTCTTCCATTGCTTTAATATAGAGTTAATCTTTACTAGATTCTAAATAGATTTTAGGTTCAAATTTTGAAATTAAACATAGATGTACTTGATTACTAGCATTGGCAAGTTTTCTTCTGGTTTGAACACTAGAAAATCTATCCCCAATGATTTTCTCTTGAGGATGACTCCTTTGCACTACTTTTGAAGGAGTTGTTACAAATGCTTTGCCACAACTCGATTGGTGGAGTTGGCTAAACATTATTATATCTTAAGGTAAAATTACAAATTATGTTTAAGTGTTTTTTTGCATCTTTTACCATTATTCATTAGGTGACAGTGGTGCATTTAAAAGAGAATCAGAGTTGCAAAGATGCTAGTCAAATGTTCCAAAATTAAACGAAGTACATAATTGAGCATTTAAACAATAGTGTATTTCAGATGCTTGCTTTATTTCATGAAAGGATTCATAATTACATAGCTTCATTTGATTGCAAGAATCCAAATGATATTACAACATTGCATTTAAATGCATTTTCTTTTCGAAAAAAGAAGCATAAAATGAAATAAACTATCTAGACAAGTCGTGGATGTGACTATCACAGTGCATAACTAATGGCACATTATACTATGGAAGATGCAAAGAAGGAATCACATAATGACATAATCATCATTGCCTGATTATCGATGGTCGACACTGAAGTAGTGCACCTTTGTCTTCTCGAGCTCTGATTGACCTGTAAGAGGAGGGAGATGCTAGTGGATTCGATTATGAAGACACCTATATGAACCACCAACAATAGTGTAGCCTACTATCAATCATACACTGAGACAATAAAAAAAGTACAGAAGAAATGAGTTGAAGGAGAAACATCAACATGATCATCATATTTTGTTTTTTATGCTAACATTGTTTGTTTCCTTCTGTAGGTATAGGTAAAATCACGATGCTGATCACTTTTCAAAGACCAAGCATGTGGAGGAAAATGGGCTCCTACAAGGGTAGAGCTCGACATGCTACCCTTATTCATTACAAGTGGGCTGATTTAAAGATTACATCATCATATTCATCAAAAGAAATGATACACAACTAAAAGAGTAAACATAATTATCTATCAAGCATTAAATAAACTGTGCATTCATAATGATTAGGTGGATACTTTATGAAAGCTACAGGTGAACAATGAGTTTAATTAGCTTAATCATCTAACTTAGTTCATTTATACGAAACACTATTGTATGGTTCACATTCTTTTATGAAGTGTTATTTTTTCATCATGATCGTATATCAAGTTTGGTTCAATGGTATTCTTTTCACAACCAAGGATAGTGAAAAGGAATACATTATGCCTTAATGAAGAGGATTTGTTTTAATTTCCATCTTAGAACAAATAGATTTATGGAATAGCTTGTTAAGTGAAGCATAAAAATGCATCAAGAGTGCCAAGTTGAAGCCCAATAGTGTGAATGATAGACAATGCCTTCAAATAATAGATGAACAGTTAGTTCCAGTTTGACTGAGGATACAAATGCACCATTAAGAGTTACAATTTGGAATGATTGTTCTAGAATGACAAGAAATGATAGCATTTTTTAACAAAAGGTATCACTGAGGTGTTAATCATGCACTGAGATAATCAAATAAATACAATCCATAGAATCACAATTTAAGATTTAATATTTTTGCATAAGTCCAAGAATATGAAGCAAAAGTTTGTTGCACAGTAGAGTAAAGTGATCCATAAATTTTTTGTGCAAGAAGGAAACAACATGAAGTCAATATTTAAGTAATGCAAACAACATATGCATTTCTAGCAATATGAGGACCCATGGAGGGTGTTCATCAGTAGTGTATTCTAATGTACTTTTATTCACAAAGAGACAAGTATAGAAATATTCTAGAAATGAATTAACAAGGTGTACTGAAAGTGCAGATGTGAAAAGATTTTTTCATATCACAAATGGGTTATGTGGTGGGGATTTCACATAAAATACAAAAATAAGAGAAAGGTCGAGCCTAGTTTTAGTAACAATGTCATGTCTAAGTTTTGCAATTGAAAGTGCAAAAGAAATGATGGGTCTAGCTAACTTTCATATGAATATTAAAGACAAACAGATATATTTCTAGCTTACCCATGTGAGTTTTCTTTTCAACAAAATATCAAATTAAGCACCAACCACTAGGGGTCGATCTTATAAATTGAATGTAAAACAATTTTTTTGTTTTCTATATACCCACATTTGGGGTTTGTCTTTAAATACAGAAAATACAATTTGTTGGGAATACCCATGTGAGGGTTTGTTAAGAAAATAACAAGAGTTCATGAAAAATAATGGTGGTCAAGATCTGTAGGAGAAATCATAGAATAGATACATTTTCTTCAAAAAATATGAATACCCATATGGTTCTTTTGTTTCAAAAGTGTGAAATAGACAAATGGTCTTTTGGGTTGAGCTCAAGAAAAGCTTCAGATGTCAAGATTCATATCAAGCCCGTGACCTATCATAGTTTTTTTAATTTGTAGGCTTGTTTGAATGAAACTAGCAAAGAAGGATAATGGATTTTCATTGTGTTCTGATATAATATCAAAGGAGTCTTGTTTGAGTTCATGCTAAGCCTTCAGGATCAGAACTCGAGCTCATATAAAGGAACACTGAAAGACCCTGATAACAAAACAATTAGCACGCAAGTAAAGAGATCATCAGATTTGTGTCATATGGCTATGGCCAAGGCTATATAAATTTCAAAACCCCAAGTGAAATGCCAAGGAGAGCTCATGAATGGTGAATACAAGAGAACCCAAATAGCAGGGTAAGTACATAGAGGAAAATAAATGCATTAGAGGTTGTCTTGGCCATGGCCATAAAGCCATAATGAACAAAACAAAAGCCATAGAAGCTATAAACAAATAGCTTACCATGTGCATAGTAAAAGGAAACAATAATCCTTGAGCAAGTTCTTTCACAAAAGTTCCAGTCAAAGCTCGAGTGATAGCTCATATCGGGCAAGAAGAACAAAGCACAAAAGGACAAATGAAATTAGAAAACAACCATGAGCAAGTCGTGGCCTTATGGCTCTTTTTGTTCTTTCAATAAAGTAAAAGAACTACAATACTACAAAATTTGAGCTTACCCATTGAAGAGTTCAACTATTTGAAGGTGAAAGTGAAGACTCTCAACCATGTAGATTCTCAGACCAAGCTCAACCATCATGGCAGTGTGCTCTTAGGGAGAGCTCATTTTCTTCAAAGTGTTGAATGCAAAATGAATCATTTTAGGTTTTGGCCATCTTTTTCTCATGCCCTAATTCAAGTCAACATTATAATTGTCCAGAATTTTCACAATTGAAAATAGCACATGGGAATTCGAAGTAGGATTATTCTTTACATTATGAATGTTAAAGTATGAAGCTAATATTTGAGGGGGGCCGAATTTATATGATAGGTCGACATATTAAGTCTTTAGGACTTATTTTTTGTGCCTTAGAGAATTAGAGATTTGGTATGAGTGGTGAGTACCCTATGACCTAGAGGTGGGTATTTCTATCTACTTAGGGTTTTTTTTTTAATTGATTTTAGAGAAATAAATTGGAGATAATGATATGTATTGATATTTTTATGATTTTTTAAGAAAAAATCAAAGCATTGTAATGGAGAAATAAGATTTATTTCTTTTTGAAAAATATTTTATAATCTTTTAATTGCAAAAATAGATGAATTATAAAGTTTGCAATCCTGTAAAGAAAAATCGTAAAGCAATCTCTTATAAATTGTTTTATGATTTCTTGCGATTTTTAGCAGATTTTATTGAATTTTTCCTCTTAGTCAATTTTGAACTTTATCTTGGAGAGATAAGGTGTTTTTCTAGCTTTTAAAGCAGATTCAACCTATTTTTAGAGGCTTGACAGTTTGATCATAAAATTAGTATGCTTTTTTTACTTTTATGCAGTTTTTAAGATAGTATGAAGCTTTTTTCCTTAAGCTTCTTTGTGAGCTCGGATTAGAGTTTCTTGAGAGTTATATCTTTGAAAAGGCTTAGTATTTTGTCCCCTTCTCAGTTCAAATTTTAGTTCTTGCTCATACACATTTTTGAGCTTGTGAACCTTTGTACTTAGTTTTTTGATAGACACTCTTTTAGTTTCAGTAATACAATAGAGTTCTTTTCATTTTCTTGTCTCAAGATTGGTAACAACAGTTTGATGCCTTTTTGTTTTCAAATTTGAAGCCTTAATGTCCTGCTTTTATGAGTTTTCTGCATAGGATTTCATGTTTTCAGGTTGTATGATGTATTCGATGTTTGTGAATCTTCATATGAATTATTGATGAAATCATGTATCGATGAGATTGTGAGAATTATTGTAATAGAGAAATTGTTTTGAGTGGAAAATTTTGGTTTCTTTTAGAAATAACAAGTTAATCATCAGTAGTTTTGAGTTTTGATTTCAATCCATCTTTCTATCCCTTTCCTCTGAAGTCTTAGAATAAAATTAATCATTCAGAGAACCAGCTCACGATGGAGATTCCCTATTTGCTCAGATCACCCACATCTAAAGAAGGTTTCCATGTTTCAATAGACTATTGAATCTTGCATTCAATAGGGTGCAAATCTATTGACAATAGGAGTCTTGGTTGTTGTTTCTATAGGTTTTTCTGGAGTATCTGCTTGATCTTACTCCTCTTCTTTTTATTTTACCTCTTCTTTAGGTAGGTGAACTTCTCCATTATCTTCAATTGGCTATTCACATGGCTACAATTTTTCATCAACTCTCACATTAGTACTTTCAACAATCCTTTCAAGTCTTTTATTGAAACATTTATAGGCTTTACTATGAGGACATTAACATAAAAATATGCTTTCATCACACCTAGATTCAAAATGGCTCATATTATCATCATCCCTTTTCATATAACATTTACTACTAAAAATTCTAAAGTATGAAACATTAGCAGATCTACCATGTCAAATTTCATAAGGAGTAAACTTTGTTTTCACCCTAAGTTGTACCCTATTTAGAATATAAATAGTTGCATGTATAGCTTCTTTCCAATACACATTTGGAATATTTTCATCATGTAATAATGTTCTTTCCATTTCTTTAACCGTCATGTTCTTTCTTTTAGCAACCCCATTTTGTTGTGGGGTTCTTGGGGCTGAATACTGCCTTTTTATACCATGTTCCTCATAGTATTCTATAAAATCTATTGAGGTATATTAACATCCTTTGTCTATTCTTAGACATTTAAGTTTTAGATTAGTTTATTTTTCTACCATTTTTCTAAAAAAATTGAATCTGTCAAAAGCTTCAGACTTGTGTTTTAGAAAAGTTACCTAGGTCATCCTAGTGTAGTAATCAATGAAAAACACAAAATACCTTTCACCATTAAGTGACCTTGTCCTTGTAGGACCACATAAGTCAGAGTGTATGATTTGCAATGGTCTAGTATATGAATGTTCTTTAGATTTAAAACTCACTTTGGTTTGCTTACCAAGTTAACACTCTTTTTAAGTTTCACTGATAGGCTTGGAAATTGTTGAGTTATGGTTACATAGTCCCTAAAGCTACAGTTTTCAATAGAGGACCTTTGAGCCAAGAAAGATAATCAACCACAAAAAAAGTCTTGCAACTAGGCATGCACAATAGAGATTCTATATTGATGATCTAATTGATTGATATTGATATATTGCAAATGAACAAGTTGCCTAAATATACAGGCAAAAGACAAAACCTAAGATGCATGAGATGTTGCCATGTGTCTTGATCTAAAAACATGTGACAACATGTGAACCCTATCTAGATGATTATTAAATGTTGAGATAAGTTCTAGAAGGACAACTTGTCTTCTAGAAGGAATCTTATCTCCTACAAACAAGGGAATATTATCCCATTTATTAAATGATTAATTAAAATCTAACCTAGGACTAAATGATGCATGACCGAATTTAACTTATGCTAGTGTAATAATTAATTAATTAATTACACTAACACCCCCCCATAAGTTCAACTTAGGGAGGAAAATGCAATGATTATGCAAAGATGATGAGATGAATAGGTCCAAGCTACGAGGCCATGTTAGGTACCCATGTACATGAAGATGTAGAAAATCTCCCACAACTAGAGAAAAGGGGAAAACCTAGTGGGAAAAAAACCCCTCTCCAAAAAGGAGATGAAAAAGAAAAAAAATATGAGATAGGATGGGAAGGATGGAGGACTCCCAAATACCCCCCAAGTACACCATCCATCACATGGATACAATACAATGGATAGGCCCCCAATAGGGAGGAAAGAGAGAGACTATATAGCCCCCAGAAGATGATATCACCTACAAAAATGGTAAGTGTCTAAAGATAGAACAAGATCCAATGTGGACAAACAACTTGTCTCCCTTTCGAAAGAAACAAAACCAAGTGCAAGTGTAGTGATGCTTCCCATTCTAAATAGGAATTGAAGGAAGGAAAGATGAATGTGGATGTCAATGATGTCTTTGAATTCTGCTCAAATGTCTCCTTTCCTGAAGATGAATATGCCACAATCAATGAAGAGGGTGACAATCTAGACAATGTAGAAATTGATACTGAACAATATCCAAAGACAATGATGCAATGAATATGATGGATGTGATGGAGAATTGATAGTCCCCTATGAATGAAGTGTCCTTAAAACCACTAAAAGAACTCTTAGGCAAATCCAATGATAGATGCTAAAGAAACCTCAAATCTTGAATGGAATGACATGGAAGAAGTCTTGGATATGAAATCTCTGAAGAGAAACCAAGGGTCTCTAAGATAGTCTTAGGATCTCTAATCAAGGTTGAGACAAAAGAATGAGAAGACTCAAGAAAACTCTCCAAATTGTGATATGAATAGAGGAATGATATCCTCTCAAGAATGTCCTCCAAACTTGTAGAAGTAGCCAATTCAATGATACCTGAAATGAAGCCATCCTATGATGCCAAGTCTACAAAACTAAATGTGTCCTAATGAATGATGATAGTGGAAGCCTCAATAAATGAATCTGGACAAGGAATCACAGAATGTGAAGGGATACCAATAGTCTCTAATGGAGAAGAAGCACCTGAAGGAACCTTGTCAACCTCTTCAAAAAGATCAAGGCAATCAACCTCCTGCACAACAATATCATCATAGGGTACTTGATCTGAAGAATGACATTCTAAATCATGACCATCGAGGAATGGTGGAGTGTATGAATCTCCATATAGCTCCCAAAGCTTAGCCCAAAGGATGTGAGGATAGTCATAATGATCAATAGCATTCAAAACATCATGATCAACTTGCATCTCAATGATCTCCAAAATAGTGTACCTACTGCAACTCCAAGCAAGTTCATGAATACCTTCACTTGGATGAGGAACTATACCATACAAATGACACAATAAATCAAGTGATTGGAGATGGTGGCTGATCCTATCTCACCATTGTGAATAGTTTCCCTTATGCAACATAACTAGAGGAGTATATGAAATCCCCATAATGAACTTTCTCCAAAAACACAAAGATAAATGATCTTCAACAATAAATAAAGACTTCCAAGGATGATGTAAAACTGAAGTAAAGCTAGCTGGACCAAAAAATCTTTTTCCAAGCTTTAGGATGACCAGATTATTGAATTAAATGCAACAAAATGAAAAAAATCACATGCAAGAGTACCTGGAGTTGAAACTGATCAAGGGGTTTGAGTAAATGAAAAAAGCTCTGATCACCTTCCTGATGCCACTAGAATCATTGAAATCTGACAATCTGATGAGAAGTTATGAGCCTTTATGTCCAAACTAGGGTTTTGAATTTAGTTGACTGTAGAATTTTTTGTGAGAAAATTTTCACAGAATTGATTACACCACTAGAAAGTACACAAATTTACCTTTCCAACGGTATCTGGTTTGTCAAATTTTGATACCCTGGGTGAAAGTCGTGAAAAAATGAATAAATGCCTATATTAGGCACTCTCTAGGCTAATTAGGGGAAAAATTCAAAACCCTCAGGTGCTGGCACCTAGTTCTTGATGTGACCAAAGTGGAAAAAAAGGAAAAAAAAATGTGCCACCCCTTTTGCAAACCCATTGGTCGCTAATAGAACTGTTGGTCAGTGGCTTTGATCTCTGCGGGAGGAAAAACATGAGCTGTGGTAGAAAAAGGAACTGTTAGCTAGTATAAGGGTTGTCAGTGGGAGCAATTTGTGAGGACTGGCTAGATCTCGGTCGATGTAGAAGGTTGTTGGCAGTAGAGTGAATGGACCAGCGATAGGGAATCTATCGGTGGTCAAGGATGACAGTCAACTGACTGATGAAAATGGAGGGCCCCCAGATGAGATGTGTCATTAGAGTATGACTTACATGTGAATGGTAAATACACCGACCAAAGCTTGTATGTAGAATTTGAATAAGGCTGACAATACAAACTTTATTTGATTTTTAATATTTTCTTTGAAAGCAATTAAAAATCAAGAAAGAGATTATGCTGACTACTAATAAAATATATGCAAAATAAAATGCCGACAAGAGAGAAATATATGTCGTTGAATTTTTAAAAACTAAAAACCCCACAAATATGTTGATGATTTAAAAATAAATCAACCCCTAATAAATATCGATGGAGTATAAAGCCTACAGAAAATAAAATATATCTAACCCTTGATTTTCCAACTGATGAATAAAATGAAGGTCAATCTGAATTTTTATTTTTATTTTTTTGCATACTATATAAAATTCCAAAAATATATATTTTTTTCCAAACAAAGGAAATATGAGCCCGATTTTTATGAAACAAAAAATGGCATACAAATAAAAAGAAAAATTCCTCAGAGGACTGTTGGTTCGTTTTTATGCTGTAACCAGGTTGATCTTCTAATCTATCTATGAAATTTCCAATTCCAATCAAGGGAAGATCAAAGGACATGGACCAACTGACAAGGACATTGAAAAATCCTCCTACACTTTGGGCTCTGCAAGACTCGAGAGGGGAATCCCTTAATGTGTTTACATGCACCATTATCATAAACAACATTAATAAAAATAGATAATCCCACTTAATAGCTCAAAACAATAGGATAATATCGAATAGAATTGGATATTCTTCGACAATATCAACTATATGGAGCATGTGATGACTACAACATAATCCATAATATAAAATAGTCATTGATTTGCAATTTTCATCAAGCTCTAAGCAAAGAAAAAAATACTGAATCAAACAAATGAGTGCAACATAGATCAGTGCCATATATCTATTGCGGGAGTCAAATTTATAAGCATTTAAATGTTCATAACAAATGTAATACATGACATATAAGGTCCTTGATAATATTGCATTACAATTTCATCAGTATGTATTGTAACCCAATACTACTTATTAAATCCTTATACGGAACATATATGCCTATAATCCCATTCAAGCATTTTAATGTATTCCTTGAATTAAACCTAAAATAGAATCATACACACCACAATAGTGAGATGAATGAAACAACCCTTAGTTATTTTATTCAAAGTTCAGATATGCACATACAATGGAGAGACATGAGCTTGAATTTATCATTTCAATTCAAATGCTAATACTGTTATGCAACATTAAATCCCCATGAACTCAAAACCTATTACAGAATGAATTAGAACCTAAATTGCATTTCTCTCTAAAACCATTGGACTTTACAATCTGCTTTGCAACTTCACCTAGATTCAATCAAAATTATCTAACTTACTAACCCATACTTCTAGCCTTGAATTCCTTCTTATAGAAAATGAAGGAGCAGAAAAGCTTCAGGCCAGAAATTTCACATGTCACCAACCAATTTGAGCACCTGATGATATTCCAAAAATCATTACAACAATAATAATCTTGGAGCATATTTTTGTTCATCATGCCAGATGAGGTAAGTTGATGCAAAAACAAAAAACCACAAGAAAACCATGTCGAGAATGCCATCAACACAAAACTGGAGCCATTGTAATTGCAACATCAGATTCAACACCTATCCGTAGTCCACTCCTTTTACTCATCATCATTCAAATACTTAGCTACCCACTTCTAGTATTCTTCATCAATTGGCTAGTCAAAATTAATCACCTCATTTACCTTTTACTATAAGGCATATACTTTACTGCTACTTGATTTGCATCTCTTTCAAAAGAGTCCAAAAATGAGTTGGTACCAATCATCTTATCCATACAAATCACCAACAAATCATAATCTGAGTCATCACAAATTACTTTAATTTTATTATTGATGACCTTACTTGCTTGATCCTACCATTGTTTGAGTGTTTTGATTTCCCCCTGCTCAGCAATTATATCAGGTAACAGTGTGTTACCCCAATCATTAAAATTCTTCACCAACTCCCTAGTCTTCCTACTCAAATCATTTGGTAGAGTTTGAAAAAATTATAATGATTTTACTATTGCATGAGTAGGCTTCAATGACTGGGGCCTATTATTTATATCAAACCTTGAGGCTTTATTCATGACATCTAGATCATTGGCCCTATGGATCCAATTTTTGATTATTGGTATCACTATCTCTTGATCCCTATCAATATTCTTTATTGCTTGCATTATCAAAGAATACAAAGAATGTATGCATGGAAATTTATTATCTACCCTTTAGTTTAGGTGCTCCAAAATAGTAGTAACAATCTATTTTTCGTTTGAAAGAAAACCCTCCTCTCTTACCCTTAATGATGTCTGTAATTCATCAATTTTCTATATGAGTTGCTTCTTCATTTGATCAACAGAGCACTTTGTTTCTTCATCAATTTTTTCTAAAGGAGGGGTGATAGGAGGATTTTGAATGGGAAACCCTAGTGTTGAAACATTTGGAGAAGCAAGAGGCATTGACCCTACTGCGGGAGGTAATATACTAGTTCTTAGAGCATTGGATGCTTCCCCAATTTGCCTATACCTAAACCTTTCCACTTCAGTTTACAACTCAACATTCCTCTATTTCATTTTACTATACTCTTCAATCAAAATGTTATACTTCTCCATTAGGCTCTTCCTTTTAGCCTCCTCCCTTTTAGCAATCTTTTTAGCCAATTTGGCCACATTCACAGTTAAATTGGTAGCCTCAGTGGTTGAAGTCTCTAAAGCTCTTTTTATTATTAATCATCCTTTGAAATTTGGATTAATATCAAAAATATTTGGTTTTCTCCCTTGTGGAGCCAATGCCTAAATTTCCAAGGTCTCATATTCCTCACTAAATGCAAAGTTTTCGAATGTTTCCTTAACTTCTTCTTCTGAATCTTGAAAAGGATTCTTGGACTTCATAATAGCATTTAAAGCCACTGCATCTGAAATGTCCCCTTCAGGAAAAATCAATACACCAGCCTGACTCACTAGTTGTCTTCCTTTTTCAGGAGTGATCTTCTTGAACTCTTCCATTAGTTCAGCTTTTACTTCTCCATCATTCTCCTGGTCTGACCTATCAGGCCTTAGTTCATTTCTCTCCCTGCATTTATTTTGATACTCTTCAAATTTCATTCTTCATGCCAATTGTAGGAATACATGAGTCTTTACAAATGTATTGTCTTCTAAGAACTCCTTGCATGCTTCCATTCTTACATCTTGTACACTTTTACCTTTCATATCTAAATCGGATAAAACCAATTCAGCTGACCTAGGAGGGGAAGGCATACTAGCCTACATGTCCTGATTAGTAACAATAATTTCATCTGTCAGATCCTCATGTGGATGATCAGTTCTTTGCCTCTTAGGGCTTGGCTCAGATGGTGGTGATGGAGGACTATTTTCTAGTGAAGATTTTAAAACAATGATCTTGGCTGCCTCAGGTACCTTGAACTTTGGACCTAGTCATGGAGGCTCCTTGATTATTTGCTTCCCCTTTCTATCTACTTCTTCCTCATCACTGATACTATCCTTTTCCTTCTCTAGATGGGCCACTTTTTTGTAGGCTGGCATATTGGCCCTGTTTCAATTTACCTAGCACTTTGTTCTTGCATACCTAGACTTAGCCTTAAATTTATCTTTTTGGTTCTCAAGGTGTCCATAATCTCCTTGAAGTTCTTCATTAGAAAATTATTTTTCTTATGGTATGGATTGAATTCTAATAGTGGATCATACTTTGGATCTATTTCATGCACAACATCCAGTAGCTTACTATAAGCTGTCCATTTATCCTTGTTCAACTCTTGCTTATTTAGATCAAATTCATTTTTGATCAGGTCCTCAGGGAAGTTGAACTCATGTGCAAATTTTCCACCTTTTATTCTTTGTCTGAAAAGAGAAAAGAAACTTTCAACATCATGTTGTCATCTTGGACCAAATCTCAAATAGTAATCGGCAAAGAATTTATCAAAATCTGTCTAGCCTCCCTTTGAAAATGTAAAGTTAGGCACCACTATATAATCAGGGAAGAATGTTCCCTTTCCCCTTCCAGTAAGGTTGTCTTTATGAATACAACCCATCTGCCACATAACTTCTACAAACCCTATTCTTGGTGGCACATTTTATGGCATATATGTGAGGGGCTCTATGAAATCCATATACTCTCAAGACAGTGCTAACTAGGTATGGGATAATGTCACCCTAGTTATGTAAAACCCTTAATTTTATCTTCCTCCCCTTTGGCCTGAGGAAATCATGTACTTCCTAAGGAATCCTAGGTACAATCACCATCAATCTAGCCCTTAATCTAGAAGCAAAACAATTATCAAATTGCACATAACTAGTGCTTTCTTTATTACAAGATAAATCTATAGCCCATATCTGTATTGGCAATTTGTCTCCATCAATTGATTTCCTTAAGTTCATCTTCTTAGAAAAGAAATCAGCATTCTTAAATAGAAACATATGCATTAGCATAGAATACCAAAAGAATTGAGTACTAGTATCATTTTTTTGTAGCTTTGATAGCCCTTCATGTATCCTCTTAGCCAAGAAAGAAGCAAAGTCATATGTCATAGAGAAGTTAGGGTGTTGTATTTGTACGCCCATGAAAATGTACACAATAGTCATTACCGCACCAAGATTGAAACCCAAAATATGATATAATGAATAAAAAGTAGCCAGGAAGGGGTTTACAAAACAATTCAATCTGAAATGTTCCTAGTCACTAGGGCTGATATGAAATTGTGAACCTCCTTCCCTAACCAGATGAGGTGGAAGCAGATTATCCCTAAAAAGAGATTTCAACTTTGCATACTACTGCTTCATTTCCTCAATATTGATAGGAACCAAGTCTTCACTCGGATCACTCAAATCAAAAATCTATTGGATATCATCTCTATTAATTTCTAATAGCACCCCTCCATCATTATCCCTAATTACCCATGTGATGGGGTCATACCTCGTGGCCACTACCCGAAGTGAGTCCACATCAGGGAACACATTTGGTAGAACTAGCTTCCCCATGTCATACATCCATCCATTTGAATAGGGTGAGGAAAATTCCTCTGTCCATACCACAATCTAAACATTTCTAAGCCAGTAAGTAGAACTCTAGCATTAGCAATGTTGGAACATTTACACACTAACCCCTCCTCTAGGATTTTCCCTTGCATGAACACTACACCTTTCCTTCTATCATTCATTGATAACGGAAATTGATCCTGGAAGTCATCCTACAAGTTTCTTTTCAAATATTCAATGTGGCTAGAGTGCTGCTTGGGTGGTGCCATCTTTGACAAACTAGGGCTTCATTATAATGTTACACTTCAAGTGGCTATGACTAAGCAGATATAGGAAATTACAAAGTAAAATACTGCAATTCCTAACACTTTATGATTAAACTTATCCCTAACAAAATATTTCAATGAGCTCAATGACAAGCATAACAAACACCCTTCCCAAATTTAGGTGTAGAATGACTGGGAGGCAGAAAAAGAAACTTACAACTCTTTTCGCATTAACTCCAAATTCTAGCTGCAGTTGCTCACAATTTCACCTTTAGCTTTGAAACTATTCTCATGAAATAATTGGATGCCTTGTGATACAAATATAAAAAGTAAATCAATTTTATGTCAATCAAATCTCGACAGTAGATGTCTCATTCATCATTAAAGCTCATCCGCGGGTTGTACAAATGACTCTAACCATCTTTGATATAGATTTAAACCTGAGTCATTGATCCTCTAGTTTGACTAAATCATTAATGACCATCTTCAAAATAGGCTAACATAATTGCCAACTTTGAAATAAGGGGCCCACCATGTCATATGCCATAAAGGAAAACCATGTGGTGGTTTCCCTCGATATTGCAATCCTTTGATTCACCATCACGGGATGGCAGACAACCATTGATCTTTCTCATCAAAGATCCTGCTCCTTCAAAATGGTCATCATCCCTTCGATTAACTCTTGAGCAACTTTTCCCTCAAAATTATAACATTTTCATTGAAGTAAAGCATGTGCATCTCACAAGCACATTAGTAATCCGCCTCTTAATACATTTAAAACTAACTAATGCTTCCTTCACTCCTTAGGCCTCATCAGATGAAACATGTGGTAGTTTCCCATGACATCACAATCCCATAATTCCTAATTGCGGGATGGCAGGCATTGTTGATCTTGAAAGATATCACATCAATGGCCATGTAAATTTCATCCTTTAGCAAGGACATGTGAAGCCTGCCCGTGATATCATGAATCTATAATTCTTGATTGCAGGATGGTGGGCACCATTGATATTTGTAGAAAATAGATCAATGGTAGTGCTAATTCAACCCTCTGCAAAAGTAAAACATTTATTAAAAGGGCAAGGGGACACCACTATGCAGATGACAAAGAACAACATAAGTTGTTTTAAAATGACAAAGCATAGGGTCAACCTAGACTTAGGGAAAATAAAAACTTCTCAAAGCCACAAAATTTAAAAACTGAAGGGGCCAACATCTAGACAAAATGATGGGGCACAAGATGTTTTAAAACCCCCCTTAAAAAAGGTTACAATGAAAAAGAGCTAGACCAAGGCATATCATAGAAACAGGATTTAAAATGAAGGCAAGGCTAAAACCCTAGCTCTTCAAAATTTTCAACACCATGAAAGACCAGTGACATAAGGGAATTCATGAGTGATTAAAAAGGAGAAAAATTTGAAAGCTCCATCAGTGGCTTCAATTGGGGACGTTCATTCCACTAGAATGAAGTGAATTCAAAATCTTAGGAATAGCAGACCAAGAGGCAGAGATGACCTAAAAAGAATTGTTTGGACAAAACAACCCAACCTATGTACAAGACATATACAAAATATACAAACCTAAACTACTGTCCATGGAAAAGAAAACTTCAAGTGAAGTATAACTTCAAGAACTGTCCATGAACTACCAATTCAAGAATATCTCCTATCATATCTTAAAAGAAGTATGAATCTTCACCCCACTTATCATTAATTAGAAATGAACCTAACCAGATTGCATCAAATTTCCCATGTTTCCCTTTATCTTCCAGTCTGGCATTCCACATTAAAACCAAATCTCCATTTTTGAAACTCCTTGTAGTTGTCCTTTTGTCATACAAATTCTTTACCTGCAACTACAACTTAGCATTTTTCTTTTGTGCTTCCCTCCTGGCTTCGTCCAACTCTATAAGAGCTTCCACTCTTAATTTCATTTCATCATCAATTTCATTATCATATATCTAGATAAACTTATACATTTCCATTAAGTTTTTTTGGGGTAACTTGGAATTTATCCCATAAACCAAGTCAAATGGGGCACAACCTATTGCCTTCTTCACAGTTACCCTATCTGCTCAAACTGTTAATCTTAGCTTAGAATCCCAAGCCTTTTTATTTTTATCTAGGATTCTTTTAATAATCTTCATCAAGCTTTTATTGCTTGATTCTGCTTGTCCATTTCCTTGTGGGTGGTATGGTGATGAATAATAAATTTGGATGACATACTTTTCACAAAATTCTATGTATTCTTCAGATTTGAAACACATTGCATTGTCTGACACAATCCTTTCTGGACATCCAAATCTAGTCAATATGTTGCTCATCAAGAAATCAATTACCACTTTACTAGTGACCTTCTTTGTTGGAATTGTTTCCACCCACTTGGTGAAATAATCAGTGGCCACCAATATCCAAGAATGACCTCCACTAGATTTGCATGCTATTTCTCCTATAAAATCAATACCCCATTGCTCGAATGAGGCTTGTACTATAAATGGTTTTAAAGGCAAGTTGATAGAAAACTTTAACTTACCAGAGAAACGTTGACAAGCATCACATGTCCTCACTACTTTGTGTGCATCCTTAAAAACTATAGGCCACCAAAATCCATCCCTCATTATCTTATGTATAGTTGTTTTAGCCATATAATGTCCTCCACAAACTCCAGTGTGCATTCCACTCAGAAGTTCTTTTGCTTGATCTTGATCAAGACACTTCAGCATGACACCTTCTCCATTTCTCCACCAAAGATTTCCATCTATAATAACATACTTGATAGCATGAAATTTCACTGTCCTTTTCTCATTTTCACTCAAGTTATCAGGACATTTCATATTTTGAAAGTAATATATCACATTTCTATACCATTCTGAATGTTCCATATCACATAGATTTGATTTATTCTCCTCTTCTAGTAAATTTATCTTATTTGCTTCCAGATTACTTTGGGACATGATTTTGGCCAATCCTTGTCCTCTTACCAATTTAGTAATCTAAACCTCAATATTGAATTCCTGAATCCTATTTATCCACCTACACCTTCTCTCGGACACTTCTTGTTGTGTGAAAATGTCCTTAACAACAGTACTAGGCACATAAGCAATTACAGTGGCTCCCATCAAATAAGGTCTAAAATCCTTCATTGCTTTTACCAATGCATATTCATGTTTTTCATTTATATCATACTTAAGTTCTGCAACTTCTAAAGATTTGTTGAAAAAGGCTATAGGTTGTTCAAAACCTTCTGCATTCTTTTGCAACAGCATAGCTACAATTGTATGGAAAGAAACAAATGAGAAAATATATAAAGGTTTGGAGAAATTAGGAGTTCTTCTTAACATAGGAGCCTCCTTTATTTCTTGCTTAATGGCTTGGAAGGCTTGCACAGGCTCCTCATCCCATTCAACCTTGGCTCCTTTCTTGAGCATTTTGGAAATAGAACAAACTATCTCAACAAAATTTGTCACAAACCTCCTCAAAAAAATTATTTTCCCAAAGAAAGATTGTATTGCTTTGACATTTTGAGGTTGTGGCACTTTATCAATTGTAATAACTTTGTCTAGATCAATTTTTACTCCATCCTTGGAAACTATATGTCCCAATAATTTTCCTTCTAGTACTCCAACACACATTTCTTTGGATTTAAAGAAATGCCATACTCCAGGGATCTAATGAACAGTTTCTCCAGATGCTCACAATGATCCTCTTCCTTTTTAGAATATGCTGTCAGGTCATCCTTATAAATTACCAAAAAAAAGTTAATGAAATCTGAAAATGCCACATCCATGGCTCTTTGAAAAGTAGCTCTTGCATTTGTTAGACCAAATGGAATTCTTACATAAACATATGTTCCCCATAGTGTAGTGAAAGTCATCTTAAACTACTTAGACTCTTTGACCATGAGCTAATTATATCTAGAGAAACCATCCATCATAGACATCAACTCACATCATGTCACTCGTTGCAACACAGCTTCCATATTAGGTAATGGATAATTGTCTTTTAATGAAAACATATTCAAATTTCTGAAATCTACACATAACCTTATGTATCCATTTTTCTTTCTTACCAGTACCAAGTTTGATACCCAAGATGAGTGTCTGATTGGCTTGATGATCCTTGCATCCTTACTTTCATTAATTCTTCTTGCATTTTGGGGGCCAAAGTGGGATTAATAGGCCTTTTCTTTTGTCTGAATGGCTTAGCATCATCACACAAAGGAATCTCATGTTGAAAAAATCCTCCCTGTATTCCTTAAGATCATCATAAGACCATGCAAACACATGCCTAAACTTCCTTAATAAGTCAATTAACATTCTTCTCACCTTTGGTGACATTTTCTTTCCAATATACACCTTCTTTGGGGATGCTTTTGTTCCAATATTTATCTCCTCCAGGTCGTCAGGATGGTAAAGAGTATTACTAGCCTTTGTCTTGCCTTGATTGTCAAACACTATTTCTAATAAAACTAGACCTTTAGGAATTGTGTTTGTCTTTAATTGAATGACTTCATTTCTAAATATAGTATCCTTACCATCAATATTTTCAACAAAAGCTCGAAAGTCAATTTCCTGATTTTCATATTGTCCCACACAATTCAAAAATTTTAATATATCATCATCATTATGAAAAAAATTCCAATTTTTAATATTATCAGGGATAGATGGCCTAGTTTGCACCACAACCTTTGAAATTCTAGCATAAGTCATATCATCTAGTTTTAATGCAATGTTGGCTAATAAGTCTGCCACTTTGTTTTGACCTCTCTCCATCCACCCTATAACAATGTGTCAAAGCTCTCCATTTCATCCCAAACAACATTCCTATACTATTTTTACCTCTTGTTCTTTGATACATATTTGGATCTAACTTGAGAGACCACAAGCTCAGAATCCCCAATTTCCTTGAGCTTCTTGATACCATGTTTATCAGCCAATCTCAACCCTAGTAACAAGGCTTCATACTCTACCACATTGTTTGTGCATTCAAATAACAGAGTGAAAGAGAAACTAAATGTATTTCCACTTGGTGACAGTAAAAAAACACCTGCACTAGACCCTTCTTTTGAACTTGCACCATCAAAATACATAGTCCACAAATCATCAGATTCTGACAATTGTTTTATTTCAGTATCAATCAATGCAATAGGTTTATCACAACTGCTAGGGAATTCCTCGACCCTAAATTCATCTATACCATTGTCAATAAAACATGTCATTCTCAATCGAACCATGCTCAATCATATGAGGTACTTTTCACTCTCTTTCAATTTTAACATCCTTACCATCAATAGAGAAAGTAGCAAATGACAAATCACATTGCATCTTCCCCCCCATTGATGCACTCCATTTCCTTGACAAAAGCATCCCAAAGTGGGGTGGGATGTCTGGAATTAAGACAGTCATGACTAAATCCTTGTCAGGGTACTAAGTCAACTTATAAGGTATGCTCTAATTGTTCCAATAACTGGAACTTCTCTTGAATCCATAGCATAACATTTACCTTGAGTAGTATCTACTGTCAAGCCCATTGCCTCCATTATTTTGACTGGCATAACATTATTTGAGGCCCTTGAATCTATCATATAGTTCTTTAGAGTTTCCCCATTTATATCCACACTCAAGAAAAAGAGGTTTATGTTTTTGAGGAACATGTTTATAGAATTTCCTAAATACACAAGGGGAATTTGTGACACAATTCCCTCCACTTCCTTTTCTTTCTCTTTATCTTTCACCTCTTTACTACTTCCATGTTTAGCCTTATTACCAACAACATCTGTGATTAAGGCTATTCTCTTTTCTTTGTGTTCATCTATTCTCATCATTTCTAGTAAAGGTACAGTTACTTTAACTTGAGAAAGAACATGAAACATATCCATAGGTGTATACTTAGGAAAATTAAACATCATACCTTCATCGTTTTCCTTTCTCTCTGGCTGATTACATCCTCCTAGCTTCTTTTGCTTGTTATCCTCTACAACAAGTTTAGCTACCTTTGTAATCACCTTTTTCTTCACCAATGGTGCAACTACACCTTCTTGAAGCTTTGGGGTTTCATTATTTTTTGCCCAAATCTTATCACCATTAACTTCTTTTACTTTTACAACATCCCTTTTGTTGTCAACCTTAACACCTTTGTTTTTATCCTTTTGCTCTTTGATAAATAAGCTAGCAGGTTTACCCTACTCACATCAATAGTTCTACTTCTCAATTGAAGTGACCCTCTCATTTGGGTAGCCATTTCTTCAATCAACCTTGAAATTTCCTCTTCTAACGGTCTCATTAAGGACACTGAATCTTCAGCCTACTCCATATTGCAAGCATTATGATCAAAATCACCTTCCTCATGAGAAAAGACCTATTAATGGTACATCTCATTTCTCTGTCTCTGATTATCCAGATTAGTTTCCTATGTTTCATCATTAGAGGAACATTCTACTTCATCAATGTATGATCTAGCCATACAAACATCTACATTATCTTGCTCATACTCAGATGTTTGCTCATGAGCATCCTCCTCAATTTCCTCAGCAACAATAAATTGAGCAACCCCATAGTAATTTTGATCATGAGGATGTTGACACAGTTCACACCATGGTCTGTCTACTACCGTATTCATTGAATGTTTCTACAAGGGGTCTGGCATATGCTGATCATTTTTAGGCTTCTAGCTAGGCAAGATTGGATTTCCATCTTTCCAATTTGTATTGTAAGGATAATTTTGCAATCTAGGTGGCCTATCATTTTTATTATAGGGCTACCTTTCATTTCCTACACCCTTTTCTTGCTTAGCAACAATTTGCTTTATGTCTTTCAAAGTATTGTAAGCCTTTTCCCACTTTGCATCATCCTGAGGCTTTGCAATAGGAACTTTCTCAATTTTATTCCTAGGATTTTTCAAAAGTGTAGGTTCTTCTCTCCTACCATACTTCCTAGAATATATTCTATTAATTTCAATATTTATAGCCACTCTAAATGCATCCATCATAGTCTGAGGGTCTTTATCTCTGAGGATATATGCCATTTTAGTATTAAAAGAATTGAAGTATGTAGTTAAGCAAATAGTTTCATCAATCCTCAAAACCTGGAACAACTTATACATTGCTTTTTGAAATCTTAAATTAAACTCTATCACAAACTCATTCAATGACTTCTTGATGTTATTAAATTAATTCAACATGAAACTAGCATTAGTTTTATCACCATAGTGCTCTTTAAAACACTTTTCAAACTCATCCCATGACCCAATACTAGCATTAGGTAAACCTCTATACCAATCCCTTGCATCTTCTACCAAGGATTGTACAAACAATTTCATTACAACATCTTCATATTCTACCTCATAATCATTTAACATGTCCATGAAAGCTTTCAAGTGTTCCTCTGTTGTCACAACATTATTACTAGCAAACTTATTCATCTTTTCTCTCAAGTCAGCAGGGATAGGATTTGGATAACCAGGTATACCATCAAAGAACAATGGCCTATACCTTTCCAACTATATAAGCCATCATTGAAATAATCCTTCATTTCTCTGAGAATCCACACCAAACCCTTTATCTTGTACTCTAGAACCATCCTGATTTGGATTTGCAAACCCAGTTACACGAATCTTCAGGTTAGAACTATTTATGGTGGGGTCTGGATTAATTTTAGAACTGCCCTTTAAGGCATCTTGGTGGTTTGATGAGGTTGCAGCTTGGAGACCCTCATTTGTAGTTTTCATCTTTAGGAAACTTATTTTCCTCTTCATTTCTGCATTTGCAGCCTCAATCTCTATTCTTTCCAACTCTTCTGCCAAAGCTTCACTCTCCTTCTTAGCATTTTCTAAAGCAGATTTTGTTTGAAATGACACATGTGGTTTGAGATCTTGTTTAGTAGAATGGGGAGTCACCTTCTCATTTATTTTAATCCCCTTAAATTTTTGCTTTCCTTTATCTAATGTAGGCTTAGGATTTATATTACTTGGTTGAGACCTATCATGAGTTGAGGGTTTTGGGTCTACAGGTTTGGGTTGGGCATCAATGTGGGCTACTGGAGTTTCTTTAGGCACATGCTTTACTTCCTTATTAGCAATCTCCTGTAGAACTGGACCCTTAACATTTGGTTCAGGTTCATCTCGGTTCAAAAGCTTCATTGTTGCCAACTATCTCATTAACCTATCCCTTTCAATCACAACACTCCTCAATGTTTCTTCCCTCTCTTTTTCTATTTTCACTCTAAGCTTAGCTTGTGCTTGGATTTCCCATCTCAAAGAATTTATGTCTCCAAAAATATCATCAAGGTTAGGCAAAGTCATATTAGAACTTGATGTATTGTCTAGATCTATTAAATTGACCCCTTCCAATACATGCTCAAAAAACAAAGGATTTACATCACTTTTAGTAGGAGGAGGCACATCACTGGTGCATTCTTTGCGATGGCTTCAACTTCTACTCCTACCTCTTCTCTTTTTAGCATATTTGATACTAACAAGCCCCTTTTTCTAACATGTCACATCATCTTGAACTAGTGTATTAAATAATGAATCAAAAAATCCACAACTATATGACTCTAAATTTCTAGACACCTCTTCAAAATTCTCAAGGATAGGATGTAAAAGCTTATTTGTACCTTGGTGTATAGGGTCCTGTGATGCGAGAGCAGCATTACTAGATTCTGGTTTTTTCTTTATCCAATCCTTCTTCTTTGCTTTGGGAAGTTCACCTTCCATTTTTTGTTCTAGATGATTCTTCACGAATGACTTGGTGTTCTTCATTCTTTGTACTTTTCCAAAAGTTCTTTCTATGTATAATAAAATTTTCAAAATAAAACACACACTAGTGTAGAGACTTCAGAGTTGCCACCCAATTTTCTTGGGAATACCAAATACCTAAAGACACGTGGTAGAATATAAAAACCTTCAGAACCTCATACTGACCACACATAGAGTGCTTTACAACATAACTCTTGATGGTTATGAAAATAGAAGAAGTGGACAAACCTAACACAAAATCATAGGCTCAACCATCAAATCATAGAAATACTATAAAACTCTATGCAAAATAGACAACCGACACACTGAGAAGAAATTTTTTTGAAATTAGCTCCCTAGTAGAGTCGCAATTTTGTTGGTTCATTTTTATGCTGTAACCAAGTTGGTTTTCTAATCTACCTATGGAATTTCCAATCCAAATCAAGGGCAGCTTGAAGGACTTGGACCAATTGATGAGGAATTTTAAAAAAGCTTCGTACACTTCGGGCTCTGTAAGACTCGGGAGGGGAATCCCTTAATGTGTTTACAACCTCTGCACCATTATCATAAACAACATTAATAAAAATAGATAATCCCACTTAATAACTCAATAGAATAGGATCATATCGAATAGAATTGGCTATTCTTTGACAATATCAACTATATGGAGCATGGGATGACTACAACATAATCCATAATATAAAATAGTCATTGATTTACAAATTGTAGCAAGCTCTAGGAAAAGACAAACAAATACTGAATCAAATGAATGACTGCAACTTAGATCAGTGCCATATATCCATTGTAGGATTCAAATTTATAAGCATTTAAAGGTTTATAATAGATGTAATACATGACATATAAGGTCCCTGACAATATTGCATTACAATTTCATCAGTATGCATTCTAACACAATACTACTTATCAAATCCTTATATGGAACATATCTGCCTATAATCCCATTCAAGCATTTTAATATATTCTTTGAATTAAAGCTAAAATAGAATCATACACACCACAACAATGAGATGAATGAAACAACCCTTATTTATTTTATTCAAAGTTTAGATATGCACACATAATGGAGAGACATGAGCTTGAAATTATCATTTCAATTTAAATGCTAATACTATTATGCAACATTAAATCCCCATGAACTCAAAACTTATTACAGAATGACTCAGAACCTAAATTGAATTTCTCTCTAAAACCATTGGACTTTACAATCTACTTTGCAAATTTTCCTAGACTCAATCAAAATTATCTAACTTGCTAACCCATACTTCTGGCCTTGAATTCCTTCTTATAGAAAATGAAGGAGTAGACAAGCTTCGAGCCAGAAAGTACACATGTCACTAGCCGATTTGAGCACCTGATGATATTCCAAAAATTGTTACAACAACAATCATCATGGAGCATATTCTGGTTCATCATGCCAGATGAGGGAAGTTCATGCAAAAAAAAAAACCACAAGAAAACCACACCAAGAATGCTATCAACACAAAACTGGAGCTGTTGTAACTGCAACATCATATTTTCCAACTGTCAGTAGTCCACTCCTTTTACTCATCATCATTCAAATACTTAGCTACCCACTTCTGGTATTCTTCATGAGTTGGCTAGTCAAAATTAATCACCTCATTTACCTTTGTACTATAAGACATATACTTTACTGCTACCTGATTTGCATCTCTTTCAAAAGACTCCAAAAATGAGCTGGTACCAATAATCTTATCCATACAACTCACCAACAAATCATAATATGAGTCATCACAAATTACCTTAATTTGATTATTTATGACCTTACTTGCTTGATCTTTCCATTGTTAGAGTGTTTTGATTTCCCCTTGCTCATCAATTATATCAAGTAACAGTGTGTTACCCCAATCATTGAAATTTTGCACACCCTCCCTAATCTTCCTACTTAAATCATCTGGTAGGGTTTGAAAACCTTGTAATAATTTTAGTAACACATGAGTAGGATTCAATGATTGGGGCCTATTATTTATATCAAACCTTGAGGCTTTATTCATGACATCTAGATCATTGGCCCTAGGGATCCAATTTTTTATTATTGGTATCACTATCTTCTGATCCCTATCAATATTCTTTATTGCTTCCAACAATAAAGAATACAAAGAATGTATAGATATAAATTTATTATCTACCCTTTCATTTAAGTGATCCAAAACAGTAGTAACAATCTCCTTTTCCTTTGAAAGAAAACCCTCCTCTCTTAGCCTTAATGATGTATGTAATTCATCCATTTTCTATATGAGTTGCTTCTTCATTGGATCAATAGAGCGCTTTGTTTCTTCATGAATTTGTTCTAGAGGAGGAGTGAGAGGAGGATTTTGAATGGGATACCCTAGTGTGGAAACATTTGGAGAATAAGGAGGCATTGAACCTACTGTGGTAGGTAATATACTGGCTCCTGGAGCATTGGATGTTTCCCCAATCTGCCTATACCTAAACCTTTCCACTTCATTTTTCAGCTCAACATTCCTCTGTTGCATTTTACTATACTCTTCAATCAAAATATTATACTTCTCCATTAGGCTCTTCATTTCAGCCTCCTCCCTTTTAGTAGTCTTTTCGGCCAATATGGCTACATTTATAGTTAAATTAGTAGCCTTGATGGTTGAAGTCTCTGAAGCTCTCTTTATTATTAATCTACCTTTGAAATTTGGATTAATATCAGCAATATATGGTTTTCTCCCTTGTGGAGCCAATGCCCAAATTGCCTAGGTCTCATATTCCTCACTCAAGGCAAAGTTTTGCAATGCTGCCTTAACTTCTGCTTCAAAATCTTGAAAAGGATTTTTTGACTTCATAATAGCATTAAAAACCACTACATCTATAATGTCCCATTTAGGAAAAATCAATACACCAGCCTGACTCACTAGTTGTCTTCCTTCTTCAGGAGTGATGTTCTTGAACTCTTCCATTAGTTGAGCTTTTACTTCTTCATCATTCTCCTGGTCTGACCTATCACGTCTTAGTTCCCTTCTTTCCATGCATTTATTTTGATACTCTTCAAATTTCATTCTCCATGCCAATTCCAAGAATACATGAGTCTTTAGCAATGTATCGTCATCTACGAACTCCTTGCATGCTTCCATTCTTGCATCTTGTACACTTTTACCTTTCATATCCAAATTGGATAAAACTAATTCAGCTGACCTAGGAGGGGAAGGCATACCAACCTGCATGTCCTTATCAGTAACAATAATTTCAATTGTCAAATACTCATGTGGATGATCATTTCTTTGCCTCTTAGGGCTTGGCTCAGATGGTGGTGATGGGGGACTATCTTCTAGTGAAGATTTTAAATCAATGATCTTGATTGCCCCAGGTACCTTGAAATTTGGACCTGGTTGTGGAGGTACCTTCATTATTTTCCTCCCCTTTCTGTCTACTTCTTCCTCATCACTGCTACTATCCTTTTTTCTTCTATAGATGGGCCACTTTTTTGTTAGCTGGAATACTGGCCCTGTTTCAATTGGCCTAGAACTTTGTTCTTGCATACCCAAACTTAGCCTTAAATTTATCTTTCTGGTTCTCAAGGTTTCCATAATCTCCTTGAAATTCTTCATCAGAAAATTAATTTTCTTATAGTATGGATTGAATTCTAATAGTGGATCATACTTCAGATCTATTTCATGCACAACATCTAGTAGCTTACTATAAGCTATCCATTTCTCCTTGTTCAACTCCTTCTTATTTAGATCAAATTCATTTTTGATCAGATCCTCAAGGAAGTTGAACTCATGTGTGAATTTTCCACCTTTTATTCTTTGTCTGAAAAGAGCAAAGAAACCTTCAAGATCATGTTGTCGTCTTGGAAAAAATCTCAAATGGTAATCAACAAAGAATTTATCAAAATGTGTCTAGCCTCCCTTTGAAAATATAAAGTGAGATACCATTGTATAATCAGGGAATAATGTTCCCTTTCCCCTTCTAGTAAGGTTGTCTTCATGAATACAACCCATATGCCACATAACTTCTGCAAACCCTTTTCTTGGTGGCACATTGTATGGCAGTATGTGAGGGGCTTCCTGAAATTCATATACTCTTAAGACAGTGTTGACTAGGTATGGCATAATGTCACCCCAGTTATGTAAAACCCTCAATTCTAGCTTCCTCCCCTTTGGCCTGAGGAAATCATGTACTTCCTCAGGGATTCTAGGTACATTCACCATCATTCTAGCCCTTAATATAGAAGCAAAACAATTACCAAATTGCACATAACTGGTGCTTTCTTTATTACGAGATAAATCTATAGCCATATTTGTATTGGCAATCTTTCTCCATCAACTAATTGCCTTAAGTTCATCTTCTCAAAAAATTAATCAGCATTTTTAAACAAAAACATATGCATTAGCATAGAATACCAAAAGAATTGAGTACCAGTATCATTTTTTACAACTTCGACAGCCCTTCATGTATCCTTTCAGCCAAGAAAGAAGCAAAGTCATATGTCACAGAGAAGATAGGGTGTTGTATTTGCACCCCTATGAACATGTATGCAATAGGCATTACCGCACCAATATTGAAACCCAAAATATGACATAATGAATAGAAAGTAGCTAGGAAGGGGTTTGCAAAGAAATTCAATCTAAAAGGTTCCTGGTCACTAGGGCTGATATGAAATTGTGAACCTCCTACCCTAACCAAATGAGGTGGAAGCAGCTTAGCCCTAAAAAGAGATTTCAACTTTGCATACTCTTGCTTTATTTCCTCAAGATCGATAGGAACCAATTCTTCACTCGGCTCACTCAAATCAAAAATCTATTGGATATCATCTCTGTTAATTTCTAATAGAACCCCTCCATCATTATCCCTAATTACCTGTGTCATGGGGTCATACCTTATGGCCACTACCCTAAGTAAGTCCACATCAGGGAACACATTTGGTACAATTAGCTTCCCCATGTCATACATCCATCCATTTGAAAAAGGGTGAGAAAAATTCCTCTATCCATACCACAATCTAAACATTTCTAAGCTAGTAAGTGGACCCCTAACATTGGCAATGTTGGAACAATTACACACTAACCCCTCCCCTAGGATTTTCCCTCACATCAACACTACACCTTGCCTTCTATCATTCATTGATAATGTAAATTGATCTAGGAAATCATCATACAGGTTTCTTTTCAAATATTCAATGTGGCCAGAGTGCTACTTGGGTGGTGCCATCTTGGACAAACTAGGGATTCTTTACAATGTTACACTTCAAGTGGCTATGACTAAGCAGATATAGGAAATTACATAGTAAAATACTATAATTCCTCACAATTAATGATTAAACTATAGCCCTAACAAAATATTTCAATGAGCTCAATGACAAGCATAGAAAACCCCCTTCCCAAATTTAGGTGCAGAATGACTGGGAGGTAGAAAAATAAACTCACGACTCTTCCCATTAACTCCAAATTTTGGCTACAGTTGCTTGCAATTTCACCTTAAGCTCTAAAACTATTCTCATGAAGTAATCAGATGCCTTGTGATACAAATAAAACAAGTAAATTAATTTTATGTTGATCAAATATCAACAATAGATGTCTCATCCACCATTAAAGCTCATTCGTGGGCTACACAAATGACTCCAACCATATTTTATACAAATTTAAATTTGAGCCGTTGATCCTCCAGTTTGATCAAATCATCAATGGCCATCTTCAAAATAGGTTGGCATAATTGCCAACACAGAAATAAGGGGCCCACCATGTCATACACCGCAAAGGAAAACCATGTGGCAGTTGCCCACGATATCGTAATCCTTCGATTCACCATCGCGGGATGGCAGGCAACCGTTGATCTTTCTCATCAAAGATCCTACTCCTTCAAAATGGTCGTCGTCCCTTCCGTTAACTGTCAAGCAGCTTTTCTCTCAAAATTATAACGTCCATGTTGAAATAAAGCATGTGCATCTTACAAGCACATTAGTAATCCACCCCTTAATACATTTAAAATTGGCTAATGCTTCCTTCACTCCTTAGGCCTCATCGGATGAAGCACGTTGCAGTTGCCCATGATATCATGATCCCATAATTCCTTATCACAGGATGGCAAGCACCATTGATTTTGAAAAGACATCACATCAATGATTGCACATATTTCATCCTTTAGAAAGGACACGTGGTGCCCTCCTGTGATATCATGATCCCAAAATTCCTAATTGTAGGATGGAGGGTACTATTGATATCTATAGAAAATAGATCAACGGGAGCACTAATTCAACCCTTTGCAAAAATGAAACATTTATTAAAAGGGCAAGGGGACACCACTAGGCAGACGACAAAGAAAAATATAAGTTGTTTTAAAATGACAAAGCATAGGGTTAACCTAGAATTAGGGAAAATAAAAACTTACAGAAGCCACAAAATTTAAAAAACCAAAGGGGCCAACATCTAGATGAAATGATGGGGCATAAGATGTTTTAAAACCCCCCTTAAAAAAGGTAACATTAAAAAAGAACTAGACCAAGGCATATCAAAGAAACAGAATTTAAAATGAAGACAAGGCTAAAACCCTAGCCCTTCAAAATTTTCAACACCATGAAAGACCAACGACATAAGGGAAGTCATGAGTGACTAACAAGGAGAAAAATTATAAAGCTTCATCAAGGACAACTTAGAGTGAGGATTTTTTTAATTGAAAATTTGTACGAATCATACCAATTGATTTTGTAAACCCAAATACCTCTAATGCTCTTGAGTTGATGTATCCAATTTTGATGAATGGGCAGGCGATCCTAGGGTTTTGAGGCCTTTTGAAGACAATGGTGAACTCAGATCTGACTCTATTTGCTTCATAAATTAGCTTGGTCCCAGGGTGGAATCAAGTAGCCTGCGATGGAAACCTTCAGCCTACAAGAATCTCGCACACCAACTTTCTTGATCAAGGGTTAACATTTCATTGGACAAGCTCTAATGCCATGTTGAGATTATGGATACATAGTCCTTGAAGCTGCAGTCTTCAATGGAGGACCTTTGAGCCAAGAAAGATAATCAACCACACAAAAAGTGTTGCAACTAGGCATGCACAATAGAGATTCTATATTGATGATCTAATTGATTGATATTGATATATTACAAATGAACAAGTTGCCTGAATATATAGGTAAAAGACAAAACCTAAGATGCATGAGATGTTGCCATGTGTCTTGATCTAACAACATGTGAGAACATGTGAACCCTATCTAGATGATTATTAAATGTTGAGATAAGTTCTAAATGGACAACTCATCTTCTAGAAGGAATCTTATCTCCTACAAAAAAGGAAGGGAATATTATCCCATTTATTAAATGATTTATTAAAATATAACCTAAGACTAAATGATGCATGACCTAAGTTAACTTATGCTAGTGTAATAATTAATTAATTAATTACATTAATAGAAATCATAGGCATATTTCTTACATTTTTATTCTTTCTAATTTTGACAAGATTGTCAAAATTGATATGACAAACCCTTTTGTGCCATAATTTACTCTCTTCAACTTGAACCATTAAGTAGACATGTCCATCTTTACTTTAATTGATAGTCTCATGAAAGTTATAAATATTGTCATTAGTTCTTAAATTAGCTGCAAAAAATTTATCATATTTATTTTTGATCTCACACCCTTGTGCAGTGAAGGAAACACTAAATCCATTATCAAAAATTTGACTCACACTTAACATTTGTGAGTTAACCCTTCAACATAATAGACATCATGCAAAAGGGTTTCATCATTCAAGAGGATGGTTCATTTTCCCTTGATCAAAATGTGAAAATCATTTCCAAATTTAATTGAACCTCCAATGGAATCCTCAAATTGAATAAACTTTCTCTTATCACCAGTCATGTGGTGAGAGAATTCACTATCAACAACCCACATCTCCTTTTTGACATGAAAACTTGTTTCCACAATCATAGCTTCAATATTCTTGGGTTACCAAATAAGCTTTGTTTTATTTTCTTTGAGTAATGTTCTGGGAAGATTATAAGTTTTCTTTTGTTGCATATTAATATTAGATCTATAGAAACTTGAAATTTTCCCAAGGTTTCCACAATTATAACATTTCAATCTATTCAAAAATTGAAATAGACTTCCATTTATAAAATTGGGTCTCCTTTGAATTATAACCATACACTCACTTCATTTTTTCCCAAATTGAGAGAATTTGAAACAATAGCCATAAAAGTGTAGATTACTTCTAGAGGGAGCACTCTTGTTGTTGTTTGAAGGTTTCACAACTTTTATATTAGCATGATGATACTCATCATTATATAAGCATTGACCTTCCATAAAACCTAGACCAGTTTTGTCTTTGTGATTTTTCTGTTTCCCTATAAGATTAGTAAGCTTATCATTGTTGTCTACCTTTTTCCTTAAGGCAACTATTTCTGCCTATAAGGTGCAACATTCATTTTCTTTTGTTTCAAGTTTCATTTTGGTGACCTCTAAAACTCTTTTATTTTACTCAAGCTGGAGTTTTAAATCAACAACTTGTTTTTCAGTATGATCAACCAAATTTTCTAAATAGTTTTTAGACTAATTTTCATGTATGATAGCCTCATTTTTAAGTTTCTTTATCTCATCTAACACATATCTTAGTTCTCCTTCAAATTCAAATTCTTCTATGTTAATTTTAGGTTGATTTTCATGTTTATCTTTTAGATTTTTAGTGCAGCTGGTCAATTTCCATAAATATTGTTTCTTCTCCTTCTAAATTTTCCATAACAATTACTTTGTCACCAAAAACCTTTTAATTTTGTTATACTTTTTGGCGAGGGTATGGATTTGATACCACTAAGGAATCAGTGGTATGAAAAATTAAAACCTTGAATTAACCTTTCAACAATTTAATCTTATAATATGTGAGGTCTAAACAATTTCACTATTAAGTGCATTATCATGTATGTAGAGCAACCAAGCTTGTTTCAACATCAAGAATTTCAATTTAACTTAATCAATTTTGCACCAATTTATTCTCATGATATTTCAACTATATAAGCATTCATTGATTGAATGTAGCATTAGAACAATTAAATATGAAATACTTGATCAAGCACAAAGATAACTAGAAAAGGCAATCACACCATAACACAATTGTTTTCATGAGTGGAAAATCCTCTAGGGATAAAAAACCACTTGTAAAATCACCTCACCTGCTTAATTAAAAATGCAGCACTAGTAATACAAGCCTCATTGGATACAAAATCTTTGTCTCACCAACATTTTAACTTGCTTCAACAAATAAGATAGAAAACAATATATAGAGGATCAATCTATTTCACTCAAAATCATATTGTCTTATAGCCTTAATGAATTCTATGTCCTCCAAACTTCATTATATATGAATTCTAGAACACATAAAAAACATTAACTCTATTTCATTGTCTTTTCATTTTATCTTTTAAGGACACACACAAAAAAAAAAACTTCTTAACAATACATTTACAAATATTTCTTATCAAACTTCTATAGTAGGGTTTCAAAAGACACCTCCCTTTTTGACAAAAATATTAAAAAATAAAACAATATGATTCTTATTGTTTTCTCAACTCTCTTCCCATAGTCTCTCTAAAAAAAAAAGCTAAACTTTTTCATATTACTTATAGAGCAATCATTAGCCTAATGAAGTGGAAAACCACCATACCTAGGTCAGTTTTTAAAACCAAAACTAAAAGTAATTGTACAAATAAAATTTCAATTTCTTCAATAACTATTATGTCTTCACCATACTCACATATGTGTAAGAGAAAAACACCCACATCATCAATGCTTTAAAAAATGTAACACATCCTTGCAGATTATCAAGAGCCTATAAACCCAAATCTATTTTTTTTTCTTGCATAATAAAACACTAATCATATTAACTGATTATGCAAATGAACCAATAATTATATCACCTGAAAACCAATTTACAAAAACCTAAAAAAATTGTGTCATTCCATTGAGCTATGGCGATGCATAACCACTTTAGCTTCGGGCTTTAGTGTCCCATTGTTCGAGCTCAAATCAAGCTTTGTCAAATCAGAAACCTCATGATTACACTCATAAATAAAAAATTCCCATTATCATCTGAATTCTAAGTTTGAAACCCTAATAACCAAACTATAAATATTACAAAATAAAATATAAAAAATGCTTTATGCCCAATACACACATGTTAATGAAATATCTTGTTTGCACTAAAAGGGCCAATAACTTCTTTGTTCACAATGCCAATGTTTACTTGTTACAAAGTGATGATACATGTTGTTCAAGTTAATCACTTGAAATAGACCCGAATGTAATATATGATGTATTCCATTGAAACCAACCCCTTATCTTAAAGTGGTGTTGACCATCACATGAGCTCGATACTCATTACGAGTATAGTTTCAACTAATGCCAAATACAAAGATGTTGAACATGTAAAAACAAAGCATGATATAATCATTGCTAAACAAAGCACTTTTCAAATTCCATATAATGGTGATAGTGATCAAAGCAATCACATTGCCTTTGTAGATAATAAGAATAATATACAAAGTCAAAAACCTTGTTATCACCTTATACTCATATGATGCCAATCCAAAATTATTACAAGATAAGGGTAATAATGTCAAAGATATGATAATATATCAAAATCTCATCAAATACAAAATGACTATCCAAAACTTGGCAAGATATGATAAATATCACTAGAAATCTGTATACCAATATTACTACCCTGTGTTACCTGAATGTGTGCCAAACCAATCTAACCATGTTTATATGTAGTGAATGCCATAATTCTATCTCATAATCCCTTCAAAGAATTCCAATACTATAAATACCAAAACAACACTTGAAATCAATGCCAAAACAATGTCAAAGGGGTCAACAACAATATACTACTGAACTACTTGATTTGATTGATATAGATCATTGTGGTCCTACAAGAGTGATAAGTGTACAAGGTGATAGGTATTTTATGCTTCTGATTGATGATTACTCTAGATATACATGGGTTAATTTTCTTAGAGAGAAATATAATGCGTTATATAAATTCACGACATTTAAGGCCATGGTTGAGAATGAAGCAAATTTGAGAATAAAATGTTTGAGGTCCAACATAGGTGATAAATTCACCTACAATGAGTTTAACATGTTTTTTTTAAGTTCATGAAATAGAGAGGCAATTTTGTACTCCTAGAACTCCTCAACATAATGGAGTTGTTGAAAGAAAGAATAGAATGATTCAAGAAGATACTAGATCAATGATAATAGAGGCAGGTCTACAAGGAGTTTACTATAGAGAATCTATTAATACTACTGTTTATGTGTTCAATTGAGTTCAAGAAAAATCTAATAATACTAAGACCCCCTATGAGCTATGGTGTGGAACAATTCCTACTGTTAATTATTTCAAGGTATTTGGAAGAAAATGTTATATAAAAAGGGATGAAGAAAATGTAGGGAAGTTTGAAGCTAGATGTGATGAGGGTATCTTGCTTGGATATTCAACTAGAAGAAAAGCTTACAAATGTTTCAATAAAAAAATAATAAATATTGTAGAAAGCACAAATGTCAAGGTTGATGAAGCATTAGAGAATTCAATTGAAGTGGATGGATATGTATCAAATGAACCTGATTGCATAGAAGTTGAAGAAGTTGTGGAAGAATAAGAAAAGAATAATGAAGAAGGAGAAGCTCTGATGGTGTCCCCAAAGATACCTAAATATGTGCAAAATAATCATTTAGAAGATCAAATCATTGGAGACAAGAGAAAAGGAGTATTGACAAGAAGCATAGTTGTTGTTGCTACTGAAATAAATATGTATTTACTTTCTGAAGTTGATCATAAGATAGTAAGTGAAGCATGTAAAGATGAGCATTGGATGAGATCAATGAAGGAAGAAATTATGCAGATTGAGAAGAATCAAACCTAGGAATTGGTCCCTAGACCAACAAATAAAAACATAGCTGGATCAAAATCGGTATTTAGAAACAAGCTAAATGAGAATGGAGAAGTGGTCAGAAATAAAGAAAGACTTGTGTGTAAGGGTTGTAACTCACAAGTAGAAGGTATATATTTTTAGGATACTTTTTCTTTGGTGACTAGGATGACAGCTATTAGAATGATTTTGGTATTTGTTGCACATAAATATTTTAAATTTTATTAGATGGATGTAAAGTCTTCATTTTTGAATGGAGAATTGGAAGAAGAAGTCTACATGGAAAAATCATAACGATTTCAATTATCAGATCAACTGGATATGGTTTGTAGATTAAAGAAGGATTTATATGGATTGAAGCAAGATCCTAGAGCTTGGTATGCAAGGTTAGACATATATTTGATTCAACAAGGTTTCAGTAATGGTATGATAGATAGGAATCTTTATTTCAAAATTGAAAACTACAAAATATTGATAGTAGTTGTATATGTTGATTATATTATCTTTGGAGGAAATAAAAAAAAGTGCAAGATGTTTACTGAATAGATGCAAAAAGAGTTTTAGATGTCTATGTTTGGTGAGATGAATTTCTTTCTTGGGCTACAAGTCAATCAAATAGAGAAAGGGATTTTTATTTCATAGTCAAAATATGTAAAAGAAATGTTGAAGAAGTTTGGGATGGATGGTTCTAAACCGGTATGCACTCCTATGGTGACTGGTTGCAAATTGAGTAAAGATGATGATTCATCTAAGGCTGATTAGAGAAAATATAGATCAATGATTGGAGGACTATTATATTTAACTACTACTAGACAAGATATCATGCATGTGGTTTATCTTGTGGATAGATTTCAAGAATATCCTAAAGAAACAGATGTTGTTTATGTTAAGAGGATATTCAGGTATTTAAATGGCAATCTAGATTATGGCTTACAGTATCCTATGGATACTAATTTTATACTAAGTGCTTACACAGATGTAGATTTTGTAGGTTGTGTTGATAACCAAAAAAGTACACATTCTTTATTGGTAATAGATTGGTGTCATGGTTAAGTAAAAATCAAGATTCATTTTCCTTATCCACTATAGAGGCTAAGTATATTGATGTAGCATCTTCCTACACATAATTTTTGTGGATAAGACAACCATTGAAAGATATTAGAGTAATGTATGATGATCCAATTTCTATCTTTGGTGATAATACGAGTGTAATTAAAATTACAAAGAATCCAGTGATGCACTCAAGGACAAAATATATATCTATCATGTATCACTTTTTGAGAGAGAAGGTCATGGAGAATGAAGTGAAACTTGAGTATATTCCTATGAAGGATCAAATTGTTGACATATTTACTAAGTCTCTTCCTAAAACTACTTCCAAGTATCTTTGAGAGAAGTTAGGGGTCATTACCCATCCTTTCTTGAATTAGATGCATATGTAGATGCATTAGTCTAGTGGATCTATCCTTCTTCTAGATTAATTTTTGGTGGCTACCTCTTAGGGGGAGCAGGTAGTGTCATGTGTTGTCATTGAGAAACTATTTGGATGTACTCCTAAGGGGATGTATTGAGTACTGGTAATGTCAAAGGAGGAAAAAAATGTCAAATATCTTTTTCCTTTTCCATTTATGTCAAAGGGGGAGAAAGTATCATGTGAAAAAGAAAATTAAGGAGGATAAAGCATTCTAGAGTTTGATGGTTTTTCACATCATTTTTTGCCATAAATGTGATGTAGATTAGGGAGTCCAACCTTCTCAAAATCACAATTTGACCCAACTCAAACAATCTTCTTGCCCTTACAACCCTATCTCAACAAATTTACACAATTTCATCCAATTTTCCTTGTAGCCATCCAAATAAAGAAATTTGTTCATATATTTCAAAAGAAAATCCAACCCACAAAAGAAAGGGCATTTCAGATACCCATTTTGACACACATCAACATATCTTCAAATTACTTAGGGTCACTTTGGACCATCACCACTTAAACCATGTTGCTACACTACCCTCCTAGGCCAATTAGGCCACTTTTACAAAAAATCACCTATCTAATCACTCTCTCAACTCCAAAACTCAATTGAAGGTTCACAATTAGACTTAAAAAGTCCTAAATAAATAATATTTATCAAGAGAAAAACTTCCCAAATCACCTTAATACAAACCCTCATTTCAGCCACTTCCCAGGAGGGTTTATATAAAATCCACACTTCCAATCTTGTTTTACCTTAACATTGCCTCAGACCCTTCACAATAGGTCTGAAATTGCTCCACAAACCTTCACACAACCTTTACCTATGCATTTTATGCAAAAATCAACTTGGAGCCATCATTTTCAAGTCAAATTTCATGGAAAAACTCCTAGGGTACCGGTCAAAATCCACCAAAACACCTTCCTTTCTCTTGAAACCACCATTAACCTCTAAAAATATTTTAAGGTACCCATTCCACCAAGTTACATATAAATCCAATGGTAGAATGGGTGATAATCACATTTTATTTACTCTCAAACCCTTACAATAGGGTTTTCTAGAAGATTTCAAAAAAATGCTTGTAATTCACACAAATCTCAATGGAAACAAATGAAATGAATTAGAAATGAACAAGGATTCAACACTCCATATATTACAATCACAAAACTAAACAAATACATGTCGTACAAAGCTATTTTGATTACTGTAGTAGTAGATTACTTATCAAAACATAGGGAAAACAATATTCTTTATTGCATCAAACCTTTAAAATCACATCAACAACCTCTTCTTAGATTTTTCAAGCCTATTTAAACCTTTTCACATCAAAACTACCCAATCTACCTAACCTCAACTAACTTTTAAACTTGCATGACCATTGATATTCCCCATTGTGCATTTTTGCACTTTTACAAATCTTGCATTTTTTTTACAACTTTTTGAAATCATTGACAAATTTAATAAAATTCCCCCTCCATGACTCAAATTGCATTACCAATGGTCTATTATGACCTTATTTTTATTGAAAAAAGACTCAAACACTAAAAAACTATCAAAAGACCTTATTTACAAAAGTTTTCTTTGGTGCCCTTGCACCATACACCCGGCCTGAAAAAAATTTCCAAGTCCCTTTGGAAATTGAATTGTTGTAGATCAAGTTGTACACATCATCTCCTTCACCTTAAAATGCTCCTCCATTAGGAAATCCTTTCCACTGAGTCAAAAATTGAAAACTTGCATTGTGCTTTGCATTTTTAGACTTCTTGACACTTAGAATCTGCTCCATCTTCACAAACTGATTTGATAATTGTCCTCTTACCTTTCCCTTATCATAAAATAATGTATAACTTGCTTCCACATTTTTAACTGACCTTTACTACCTGTACCATTAACCATTTTCTTCCTTACCCATGTTACATGCTTGAACTCATCCATTTTCTCTTGCCCTTCACCATTATTCACCTTACCTTTTCCCTTTATATCCTTCATCAGGTTCTCTGACACTTGAGTCTCTTTTGGATTAGGTTCACCAACCTTTGTATTAACAAAAATTGACTGTCTATTAACCTCTATGTTATCAGGTTTATACATCTTTGTCTTGATAGTATTAGACTGCCCATCAACCTCTTTAGTAACCAAAGGACAAAGCACTATCCCTATCATAATCTCATCTTGTTTTCCTAACCCATCTTTCTTTCTCACAATAAAATCATCCTTGACCTTCTTTGTCTCAAAATTTTACACCAACCTATGAAATCTTTCCTACAACATTGCATCACTCTTCAAATCCTCAATCCTTGAAGCGGCTGCACACTCTTTGTTTTCGTCATCCTTAAGCTTCACAAAATCCTTCTTGCCAAACATAATCATTTTTATTGCCTTTCCATTTTCTTTATCATCCTCCTACAATGGTGTTCGTGTGAAATTATTTCCATCCTTTTCAATTGTGTAAGTATTTTCTCTTCCATCGTAAAGTGCATGCTTATCAAACTTCCATGGTCTTCCAAGTAATAAATGGAAACAATCCATGGGTAAAACATCACATAGGATCCTATCCTTGTATCCACTAATGCTAAACTCAACAAAACCTTGTTCACTAACCAAAATAGACTAATCATAATTCAACCAAGATATCCTATAAGGTGTTTCATGATGAATTTTCTCTAACTTCAATTTATCTACAATTTCATTAGAAACCATATTGTCAGTGCTTCCTGAATCCGCAACAACTTTGCATACTTTACCTTTGCATTTGTAGGTGGTCTTGAACAATGTTCTCTTTGATTCATCTCCTTCTCCTTGGATTCTTTTAGTAGTTGTCTTCTCACCATCAATGATTCCCCAACATCTAGAGAATCAAGTTGATTATGAGAATGCACACTTTCACAAATCATCTTCTTGCACCAATTGCACCCTTTTGTCACCACTAGTTGAAGTAGACCCTTGCTTCTCAAGACACTTGAATGTTGGATTCCCAAACTAATTATAGTGATAGTATCTACTTGAAAATGAGTTTGAACTTCTACCTCCACCAAATCTTCCTCTAAAACCTCCTCTTTGATCAACAACTTGTTCCTTTCTTCTTCTTGCATCTTCTTGTTCTTCATAAGTTTTCCTTATACTTCTTCCTCTACTAGTGTTGCCATTTCCTCTTCCTTGTATTTATTTCCTTCTTTTTAGTTTCTCCTCTACCTTAGTAGCTAACTAAAAACATTCCTTAACTGATCTAGGCATAACCAAACTCAACTCATATGAATTTGATACCTTAAGCCACACATATACCTTGCAATCTTTTCATTTTCATCCTCAATATGACTAGACCTTATACTTATCTTGTGGAACTCTTCAATATATGTCATAACATCATTGTCCTTTTTTTCTAAACTATGCAACTTCTTGAATGTTTGTATGGCATGATGACTTGGAAAAAATTGTGCTTTCACCTTTGACACCATCCTATCCCATGAACTTATTTTTTTCTTTCCTTTCTTCACTCTCTCCTCTTGAATGTAATTCCACCATGTCAATGCAAGACCTTTCAACTTGGTCTTTGTAAACTTCACTTTCTGATCATCATCAACCTCCTTAACACTCAAAGAAATTATCTACTACATCTATCCAGTCCAAGACTTCTTTAGCATCCAATTTTCCATTATACATTGGCACCTCTACTTTCACATCAGCAACATCTCCTTTTATAGCCTTAAGCATCTTTATCATCCTTCTCTCAACAATATCCAAATCAACATCTTAGGTTCTTCCGCTTGGAGGGTTTTCTTGCTCACCCTCTTCCTCTTCTTCTCAATCACTTTCTTCTTCAATGTACTTTCCTGTCCTTTGTTTTGTCTCCATTGCTACAAACCTAGCGAAGATTACTTCTTGTGACTCTTTCAACATCTTTATCTCCCTTGCAAGTACTACACTACCTTTAGGGGGCATTTTGTATTTTCAACTTCCCACTTTTCACTCTTCAATCTTCAATCTTTCACCCTCAAGAGATCTAATACCTACACTTTGATACCACTTGATGTAGCTCAGGGAGGCCAACCTTCTCACAATCAAAATTTGACCCAACTCAAACAATCTTCTTTCCCTTACAACCCTATCCAAACAAATTTTCACAATTTCATCCAATTCTCCTTATAGCCATCCAAATAGAGAAATTTGTTCATATCTTTTAGAAGAAAACCAAAACCCACAAAAGGAAGGGAATTTCAAATACCCATTTGGACACACATCAACATATCTTCAAATCACTTAGGGTCACTTTGGACCATCACCACTTAAACCATGTTGCTATGCTACCCTCCTAAGCTAATTAGGCCACTTTTACAAAGCATCACCTATCTAATCACTCTCTCAACTCAAAAACTCAATTGAAGGTTTAAAACAGGACTACAAAATACCTAAATCAACAATCTTTATCAAGAGAAATACTTCCCAAGTCACCTTAACACAAACCCTCATTTCGGCCACTTCCCAAGAGGATTTATAGAAAATCCACACTTCCAATCTCTTTTCACCTTAACAATGAATTAGAACCTTTAAAATAGGTCTACACTTGCTCTAAAAACCTTCACACAACCTTTACCTATGCATTTTATGCAAAACTCAGCATGGAACCATCATTTTCAAGTTAAATTTCATGGAAAAACTCCTAGGGAAGCGGTCAAAATCCACCAACACACCTTCTCTACTCTTGAAACCACCATTAACCTCTAAAAATATCCTAAGGCACCCATTCCACCAAGTTATAAACAAATCCAATGGTGGAATGGGTGATAATCACATTTTATTTACTCTCAAACCCTTACAACAAAGTTTTCTGGCAGATTTAAAAAAAATGCCTGTAATTCACATAAATATCAATGGAAAAAATGAATCAAATTGAAAATGAACAAGGATTCAACACTTCATCTATTCCAATCACAAAATAAAACAATTATAAGTTGTACAAAGCTGTTTTGATGACTATAGTAGTAGATTACTTGTCAAAACTCAAGGAAAACAATATTCTTTATTGCATCAAACCTTCAAAATCATATCAACAACCTCTTCTTTGAGTTTTCAAGCCTATTTAAACCTTTTGACATCAAACTACCCAATCTAACTAACCTCAACTAACTTTTAAACTCACATGACCGTTGATATTCCCCATTTTGCATTTTTGCACTTTTACAAATATTGCTTTTTTTTGACAACTTTTTGAAATCATTGACAACTTTAATAAAATGACCCTTCCATGACTCAAATTGCATTACCAATGGTCTATTATGACCTTATTTCTTTGAAAAAAGATTCAAACACCAAAAACCTATCGAAAGACATTATTTACAAAAGTTTGTTTTGGTACCCCTACACCAAAATGACAAAGGGGGAGATTATTGCAAGTATGAAGGTGTTGAAATTGATGTCAACTGGTTAACTGGTTGTCAACTAGTTGTTGTTGTCATTGATGTCATGAATGTTGGTTATTAGTTATATATGTTGAGGATATTGTGAAAATTGTAATAAAGAAAGGTTGCAAAAGGGTTGCAAGGATTCTATAAATGATCTAGGATATGCTCTAAGCTGTGATGCTATGCTAGCAAGAATATGAGGTATTGTTCATGATTTTTTGAAGTTGCTATATCTAGATTTTTAGTTTTTGGATTGTTGTACAGTGTGAGATATGTTCACCAATTGTGAATTGTTATTTTTTATGTATCTGGTTGAGGTTGGGGAGAAATGTAGTTGCTCTAGATTTCTTCTTGTTTTGGTTTTATGACTTTCAATTCTTAGGATAAGTTGACGAGGTCATGTTCAAGTGAAATTTGTTGACCAAAAATATTGGATTGAGTTAAGGTTGTGTGTGCTTAATTAATCTATATGTTTTACACTAGTATTGGCCGACCTTGTGTTAAAAACTACTTATGAAGTTCATGGAAGCATGTTGAAGTCTGTTGAAACTTATTTAGGTCCTCATTAAGTATGTGTTTGGCTCACCCTCATTCTAATTCCATTATAGAATGTTTTTGGCACAGACCTAATTTTAATTTGTAAATACAAATTGTGTGTGGTTGACTTTAGATGAGTTTCAAAGTTGAAGATGGTATAAATATGAGTTGAGATGTTTGTGAAAGATGAAAGAGCAAGATAGATGCAAGATAGATGTGAAATAGTGTCTATGTGATGTAAGTTTGAGTAGATCATTGTGAAATTCAAGTGGCGATTTCTTAGAGGTAATGTCATGGATGTGTACTTTATCATTCAAGGATTTCTACAAGTGTGTGAGAGAACAATGGTGGAAATCTTCATTGCATTGAGATTGTTTTCTCTTTGTAACAAATCTCTTCTATCTTCTTTGTAATTGTATGGCAATGAGCCCTCTAGGTGGTTAACCCTTATTGGATAGTGAGTCATATTTCAGACAGTAAGTCCTATTTTGGTAGTGAGCCTTTCTAGGAGTGAGCCTTTGTGTTCAGTTTTGATATTCAATATATTGTAAGTTAATCCTCATTGTGGTTTTTCCCTCATTGGGTTTTCCATGTAAATATGGTGTTATTGTGTGTATGGTTTTTCTTCTTGTAGTTTTTTCTTTTTCACTTAATGATTAATCACATTAATAGAGTAAAGGATTTGTGAATGATAATTTATCTAACCTCTAGTGGAAGTTGTAACTACTAGAACTGATTCATCCCCACCCCCTCTCAGTTGTCTTGTTCAACAATAATAGATTCAAAAATATAAATTTTATGTATAAGAATAGAAAGGAGAGAAGAAAGCAAGAGATGGGGAACCTAGAATTCAAATTTGGATTCAAACTTGCTAGAAAAGGGTGAGGGTTCCTTATCTAAAAATGAGTGGTTTGTTCTTTTCAAGATATGTATAGGAGCATCATAGTCTATAGAAGCTTCTCTATTGGAACTAGCTTTAGAACTTTGTCAGTCAGTGAATAATCAATCTTTCCCTAATTTGATGAAAGGATATATTTTCATGCTTGATTTAGGTTTTAGGTATTCAATATCCTCCAATCCACTTCACATTTGTCACCTGCAAGAAAGAGAAGAGAGGAAGGGTTGTTCTATATAGGGGCTTGACTAAGTCAAAGCTTTTTTTGGTATTTCGACCTCCACAATGGCTATGATGATGTTTGATAAAGAGTGCTTATCCTAGGTCAGGCAAAGAAAAATGGGTAAAAGAAAATGATAATTCACTATGTTGTAATTTACCATTCAAATATACATTCATTGATGGGCTGAATTCATTTGACACACCTCATACAAGGAGAAAATGATAATGGTTTAAAGGTCCTATAAATGTTAGTTCTCACAATGATAAAAATAAAATAGGAAACATCTTAATTATGCATGAAGATGGATTTTAGGATGCATTACAAATATAATATTTCCTAATAATTTTTTTTATAGAATGTTTCTTATTCTTCTCTTGAATTTCCTTGATTTCTTTCAAGGATGCACAATTGATATTCAAATTGCTTCTAGCTTCAAATGGAGAAACATGCTTTTATTTATATATCTTTCAGCATTTCTCACTTTAATTATTTTGATAGGTCCAAAAATGAATTTAAATCTATAAATATTAATGTTGGCTATAAATTATTAAATTTTGAGCCAAAATAGGATAGACAAGGGTGAAGGAACCCTAGTCTAGATCTATTTTAATTTTGAATGCTCATTAAATAAATAATTAATTTAATTTCCTAAAATTAATATGATTTTCCAAATTTAGTAATCAAACAAGCAATTTATAAGTATAATTAGGCTCAAGAACTTAAGGGAGAGCCAAATATAGTGTGAAATTTTCAAGGGTGACAATTTATAATGTTGCATTTATGATGAGCAAGATTATGATGTATGTCAATTTTCTATAGATCAGCTCACATGTGTAGTAGCCTTTGTGTCTTTATATTTTTCTTGGACATAACATGATCTCGCCATAATGTGTTCCTTGACATGTATTTGTGTTTGTTAGTTCCATTTGTATGACCCTCGATGTTCCCATTGGCACAAGGTTATAAAGAGAATGAATCTCTTATGGCATTCATCTATTTGTATCTTCATTTTTCTTTTTGTTGTAAGTACCCTTTTCATTCCTTTTGGGAATGATGCAAATATTTAAAACATTTAGGTCTCTTCCATGTTGACCCACAAGATTTTATTTATTTATTTTTTAATGTGCTATTCCTCCCTTGTGTTCATAATTCTACAAGCATTTGAGGAATGATGTCAATTAAGAGTATGATCGTATTGATATACATTATCTCTTGTCTATAATAAACCCATATCTTTGGATCCCTCGTGTGATATTTTGTAGTGTTAATTATATGGTTTTTATTTGGGGGTAACCCCTTGTCACGAGTCATTTTTTTTTGGTACATATCAATTTGCATAAGGTTTCCTAACAAGTTATCAATCATTTTTCAAATATCATTTGGTTCTACCGTAAAGTAAATTGCTCTTGGTTGATGTTAGAAATTACTTTAAGGTTGGGTAATACATATTTTAGTATCATAAACTTTCATCTTTACATTTTCATACTGTGTTTAGCTCTCCACTATATGCTTGGACCTAATTATCCACTTAATTTTCCCATTTTATGGTCAATTTTGCAAAATCAAAATAAAATTAGGAATTAATATTTACTATTCATTTTTTAAAAAAAAATCCCAAAAATAGGTCTAGTATAGAGTGCCAACACATTTGACCAACATATTTTTGTTCATTTTTAAAAATATCATTATCAAAATTTATAAATTTAAATCATTTTTCATCTTTTGATAATTAATTGTTCAAAAAATGAATAAATAAATATAGATACAAGAATTTTTCACCATTTGAACATATAAGAAATCTAGACAATTTGGAATTCCAATTTAGCATCCTAAAAATTAGTCAAGAGAAGAATATGAAGAATTTACAACACTTATTATCAATCAAGATTCATGTTTGCAATGCATCATATTTATATATGATTTGTTCATGTTTCATGTTTATTTTTTTGTGAGGACTAATAGTTGCAAGATCTTCAATCAAGAATCCAATTTTCCTTGTTTGAGATGAGTATCATGACTATATTCCATCAAGGAAAGAAGATCTGAGTTGTAAGTTGCAACACCTATCATTTATCACTTGTTTTTATCAATTTTCCTCTGCTCAACTGAGGGTAAGTACTCTTTACATCATCATAACCATTGTGGAGGTGGAAACACCAAAATAGGGTTTGACTAAGGCAAGCCCCTATATGACACAACCCTTTCTCACCTCTCTTGTGTGTAGGTGGTAGATCTTAAGTGGATCTAGGAGAATATTGAAGACCTAATTACAGGATCAAGCATTCAAGCTTCCTACTTCAACAAATTAGACTAAGAGAAATTGATCATGAACAAATAAAGTTTCAAATTTGGGTCTATAAAGGAAGAACCTAACGACTATAACCTACTAATACATGTTCATATATTATTGATAATTTCATTCTCTATTCTAGATCACCATGATCCCTATTTAGGAAATTTGGAACCTAATTTACATGCTAGGTTCCTTTACCTCTGTACTCTACTCTTTTGTTGTCCATTTATGTTTTTCAATTTTGTAAATTGTTTCCATTTACATAACTTTTTTGTAGCTTCATCATTGAACTTCATATACATTTTCATAACCAAATCAAGTTAACTCATAATCAATCAAATCAATTTGGAAAACCCCCTCCAAAGAAGAACCAAAACCCTGATTTACCATTCTATCTCTTCCACTGAGGTTACTAGCCAAGTGGGTGTATGTGATCATTTTGGTTCCTATCTAATGTAATGTAGGATAAAGTGTGATTTAGATCCTAGACTAGTTTTTCTCATATCACATATTTCATTATGGTCTTCACCTTTTTCACACACTATGAACTTAGTGACAATTTCATTAAATATTGATCATTTTTGCAATTCCTTAATAGGGTTATTTAGAAAAAACCAATATTTTTATTATAGTTATTGATATGGTTAACATGAGAACTCACTAGGACATGCATTTTCATTTTCTACCTTGTCGAAACTCACCTAGTGAATATTAGACTTAACTGGCCTATGTTGTTTCTTATTAAGATCACCCAGTGAATAAAATACTTCACTAGTTTTTGGTGCCTTTATCAATTCATTGGTCACATAGAAAATATCGTATGTTATTAGCTTATGTTTTATGGATGTCTTGGGTATGGATCCTAGTAAGAATCTATAGATTTTGATAGCTTGTGATGTCATGCCTTTTTTGTGTTTGTGTAGTTATTTTTGCATTATGTTTTTTATGTGTTTTCTTTGTGTATTCATTATGTATGATTCATGTTTGATTATCATGTGTCTTTTGTTGCATTATGTGTGTGTTCTTTTATCTTTCCATTGTTGTTTGTTAGGATCCTTAGCTTGAGGGCTATCACATCCCATAGCTTAGTGTCATCTTACCTCTTCAATATTTTGATGAAATAACCATTATTGGATTTTCCTTACTTTAGTGCGAGTATGAAAATAAGTTCATACCATCACTAAAGTGGGGTAAAAATGTAACATCACAAACTGTCACCCTTGACAATTTCACATTATGTTTGGCTCTCCCTTAAGTGCTTGATCCTATTTATGCTTATAAACTACTCATTTTATTGTCATCTATAGAAAATAAAATTAATTTTGGGAAATTTAATTAGTTATTTATTTGAAGAGCATTAAAAAATCAAAATAGGTATAGCTTTATCCATTTCAGCACACATATGAGATAGGATTAGGAGTTTATATGATTCGATAACCTGATTTTGATATGCCTAATCTTTGTAAAGAGGAGGAATAGTCTGCAGCAATAGAAAATGAGCTTTGGAATCTTTACTTCGATGGTTTGAGAAGCAGTATTGGTGCTAGAGGTGGGGCTATGATGGTTTCACCAGAAGGAGATAAATATTTTTTAGCCTATAGATTTTCTTTTAGTTGTTCAAATAATACAGCTGAGTATGAAGCATTAGTGCATGGCCTCGAATGGGTCCGCAAAAGAGGTATCAAATGCTTGCAATTTTATGGTGATTCAAAACTAATTGTAAATCAGATCAAAAATTTAAATGCTGCCAATAATGATTTGCTTAAGAAATATAAGCATTGTGTATGGGATTTGATGGAAGATTTTGATGTTTTTAATATTGTTTCAATTCCTAGAAACAAAAATAAGCATGTTGATAGGCTCATTGCCATAGGATCCCAATTTGATACTCTTAATGAAGTTCATAAAGTAGAGGAACGTCAATATGTAAAAATAGTGGTCAGACCTTCTATACCTGACAATAATGTGAGCTGGTAGGTTTTTTACAGCAATGAGAAAATTGTAAATTTCTTAATTGCTGAAGCTGAGTTTGTAGATAGAAACTAGCAAAAATGGCAATAGCAATATGACAACCAGATTGTACAGTTGAAGACCAACGAGCTACCAAAAGGATTGGTGACCTTGGAATCTGTGTTTAATTTAGATGACCAAGTGCAAAAAGACAAGTGTGGCCTAACCGTTAAGGAAGAACATTATGCAGCCATTGAAATCTTCAAAGGAAAGCTTCTTAAGCTAGGAAAGGTATGTAATAAAGAGGAATAGCAAGCATTTATTATGTTATGTTAGAAATTTAGTGATGTTTTTGCTTGGGAGTATAAGGATTTGAGAGGTTTTAACCCAAAACTAGCCCAACATACTATTGAATTAGAGCCTAGCACAAAACCAATAAGACAGAAATAGAGACCTCTTAACCCCAATTTATAACACCTTATGAAGGATGAACTGAATAAATTAGTTGAGAGTGGTATTATTTATCCTATCAAACAAACCTCTTGGGTGTCAAATTTAGTGCCAGTTAGGAAGGAAAGTGGGGAAATTAGATTATGTGTCAATTTCCAAGATTTAAATAAGGCTTCATTAAAAGATCACTACCCACTTCCTTCCATGGAGTAAATTCTGCAGGTAGTTTCTGGTTCTGATAGATTTTCTTTGCTAGATGGTTACTTAGGTTACAACTAGAATCTGGTTAAACAAGAAGATCAATTCAAGATAGCATTTACCACCAATTGGGGCATAATGGCCTACAAGAAGATGCCTTTTGGCTTATCCAATGCTAGAGTAACTTTTTAGCGAGCAATGGATATGGCCTTTCATAGCCTTATGAACAAGTTCATTCTATTATACTTAGATGATATTACTATTTTTTCTAGAAATGATAATGAACATCTTGATCATTTAGAGCATATTTTTCAGAGGTGCAGAGAGTTCAGAGTGTCTCTCAATCCAAAGAAGTGTATATTTTTAGTGCACAAAGGAAAACTGCTTGGACATATTGTTTCAAAGCAAGGTATTTCTATAGGTCCTAAAAGAGTCTCTACAATTCTTGAATTACCATTACTAGATCACAAGAAATTCTTGCAAAGCTTTCTTGGAAGAATAAATTTTGTAAGGAGGTTCATACCGGATATTGCAACTTTGCTGCAACCTCTCACTTATATGCTAAAAAAGAATATGCCTTTCAGTTGGACTAAGGAAGGTAAGAGGGGCTTTGAGCAAATTAAGGAGGCCCTTGCAGTTGCTCCTACTTTCATCAATCCAAACTTTGACAAAGACTTCATTCTTTATGCCTTTGGAGGAGTAGATATAGTTTCAACTATGTTATGCTAGCAAGATGAGGAAGGCTTGGAGCAGCCTAAATAATTTTTCATCCAAGTGTTACATGATTCTGAGGTAAAATATTCTTTTATCGAGAAGCATGTGTTTGTTGTTGTAATAAGTTTAAAAAAATTTAGGCATATGTTGTCCAACAACAAGATCCATTTGTTGGTAGCTCATTCAATTGTTAAGGATTTCTTACTTAACAAAGACATAAATGATAAGCGTGCTAGTTCGATTACCAAAGCAATGGAGTTTGACATTGATATAAAGGTAACCAAGCTCATTAGAGGTAAAGGTTTGTGTAAGAAGATTATTGGTAATGAAGACAACAACTTAAAAGAAGCTACAAATACAGATTCAGTGCTAAATAATGATGTTGTAGGTGTTGTTCCAGCGTTGCCTGCTACTTGGTTATAGTAGATGATGCATTATTTGCAAACTGGTGAGTGCCCTAAAGGCTTAGACATAGTGAAAAGAAGGTATTATATATTACAAGCCATTCCTTATGCAATTATTGATGGCATTCTTTATAGGAGAGATTTCCAAGGTATCTTATTGCGTTGTATTCAGCCTAATCAAGTTGACAAGCTTTTAGCAAAGTTTCATGATGGACCTTCAAGAGGTCACTTTGCTACAAGAACAACAGCCCTGAAAAATATGTAGGCTGGTTATTATTGGCCAAATTTGTTCAAATATTTTATTACTTGGGTCAGAAAATGTTAGAAATGTGCTTTATTTTCTGGAAAGTAGAGGCTTACAGCACTACCCCTACATCTGATTTAGGTGGAACAACCCTTTGCCAAGTGGGCCTTAGATTTTATTGGTCCTATTAATCCACCTTCAAGTGTGGGTCATAAGTGGATACTTACTACCATAGATTATTTTACCAAATGAACCAAGGCAATTTCCTTAAAGGAAGCAAATGAGACTTCAGTGGTTAACTTCTATCAAGATCTCATATCAAGATTTGGTGTTCCAGATTCAATCATTTCTGACAATGGTTTGGATTTTATTGGTTTGAGGATTTTTGATTGGTAAGTTAGAAATAATATTTATTTGAACATGTCTTCTAATTATAATTTGCAAGTGGCAATGGTCAGGAAAAATCTACAAATAATAATCTGATTCAAATAATGAAGAATACTGTTGAGGACAATCAAAGGGCATGGCATGAAAAGCTTAAGTTAGCTCTATAGGCTGACATGATAACTCCTAAAAGGGCCACTAGTTGTTCTCCTTTTGTTTTAACTTATGGTAAAGAAGCTAGGTTACCTGTTTCCATTGAGTTTTTGACTTTAAGTTATGTTAAGGAGCTGGAATTGCTAAAGGAATAGCCTCTTGAGGTGAGATTTGCATAGCTAGTAGAGCTTAAAGAAACCCAAAAGAAGGCTCTAAGATAGCTTGAAATACATCAAGCTCATATGAAGAATTCTTTTGACAAAAGAGCCAGACCACGTGAGTTCATTGTTGGAGATCTGGTCTTCAAATGGAATGAATTTAAAAGCAAACTTGGATGACATTCCAAATTTGATGCAATTTGGGATGGGCCTTATGTGATCACAGAGTGCAAAGAACACAACGCATTCCAACTTTCTAAGTTGATTGGAGAGATGTTGTCTATCCCAGTAAATGGGATCCACCTCAAACATTGCCTTTGAGATAAGTTCTATCTTGTAGATAGGTAGAATAGTATTGCAAATAAGTGTGTTACACACATTTACTTTCAGTAGTTTTCTTTTCCCTAAGTGTTGTTGTGCATGTTCTATTGGCGATTGGGGCCTGTTAGTTTGCTTTTAGTTCTTTTTCATTTTGTTTTGCTACTGTTTGGAGTGTTGCTATTCAAATTTCTAAGTTTCAAGAAGGGGCATATTTGACTTTGCACCCAATGGAGTCTTTTAAGGCAACTGATATGTGCTTAGTAGGCAAGCATTTAGTAGAAATCACCAAATGTTACCAATTTTTCACTACAGCTCAATTGGTGGAGCTAGATTAAATACTATTATATCTTGAAGCGAAGTTATAGTTATTTCTACATTATGCTTAAGTGTTTTTTTCACTTTGTTCATTGTTTATCAAGTGAGAGTTATGTTTTGAAAAGAGGAATCAGAATTTCAAAAGTTGCTATTCAATGTTTTAGAATTAAATGAAGTACAAAATTGAGCATATAAACAACAAAGCATTTCAAATGCTTTCATTTATTTCATGAAGTAATTCATATTTACATAATTTCATTTGATTGTGAGAATTCAAATGATAGTACAAATTTGCATTGAGATGCATTTTTCTTTTCAAAATGAAAAGTATAAGATTGAAATCAAATATCCACACAAGTCGTGGATGGGATTGTCACAGTGCATCATAAACAACACACTACACTATGGAAGATGCATAGAAGGGAATCACATAAGTATAAACATAATTATCATTACTTGTTGATCGATGGCTGATGCAGAAGTGGTGCACCATTTGTCTTCTTCAAGCTCCATTGACTAGTAGGAAGGAAGAGAGGGATGTCAGAGGCTCCAACTATGAATATACCTACATGAACCATCAACGATAATGTAGTATGCTATTGATCATGCACTAAAACAATCAAATGAAGTGTAGAAACATAGGCCGAAAAAGAGACATCAATATCATGATATGTTGTTTTATGCTAGCATTGTTTGTTTCTTTGTGCAGGCATAGGGAAAATCATCAAGCTGATTATTATTTGAAGACCAAGCATGTGGAGAAATCTGGGCTTCCACAAGGGTACAGCTCAACATGCTACCCCTTATCCATTACAAGTGGGTTGAGATGGAGATTGCATCATCATATTCATCAAGAAATTTTATACAAATGAAAGAGTAAAGAATATTTATTCATTAAACCATCAAACATACTATTCACTCGTAACAATCAAGTAGGTATTGCTTCAAAGCTATAGGTGAATAGTTGGTTTAAATTGGTTGATTAATTTAACTAAGTACATTCATCTCAAATATTGCTATATGATCATGTTCTTCTATCATAGGATGTAAAATAATGCATCTTGTTTCATGTTAAAGCTATAGTAGTGTTCTATTTTTGATAGTGAACAAGCATACATAATGCCTAATTAGGAGAAGCAATGTTCAATAAAAGAGAACAAAGGTATTGTTTCAAATTTTCATTGGAGAAAGGAACTGTGCATTAATCAACTTTACATAATGAAAGCAAGAGGAGAGCCCCAGTTCCCCATCAAAATGAATGGTTACAAAGATCAATACAGTAACCAATAGCCAATTGTTCAATTAAGTGGGGAAAATGACCAACAAATAGTCAATTTCTGTTGTCTGTGAATGCAAATGTTGCATTAAATAGAGTGCATCTATGAAGAGCATAACTATGAGAGACAAAAGCAAACAATAGTCTACAGGTTTAATCAAAGGATTTATGTGTGCAAGGAAGAAACAATGTGGAGATGACAATTGAAAATGTAAATAAAAGATACATTTTATGAATTTCAAGTACTTGTGTAAGGGATTTCAACAGTAATACATTCAAAAATACATTTTCCTCACAAATAAAAAATAACCATATACTAAAAATTGAAGAATTTGAATGCCAAAAGGAGCCAGATTTTACACAAATATCAAAATATACATATTTTGTTTATTTTTCATACACCCAAATTGGGGTTTGAATAGAAAGTATAGTTTCTATAATTTTCTATCACCCATGAAGGGTTTTATAAGGAAAGCAATAGTCATAGTGGGTTGAGCAAGCTTTAGAGGAGGTGAGATTTCTACAAAATAGAAAATGGTCATATCTAATTTTGCAACTGAAAGTGCAAAAGAAGTAAAAGATCATCGTGGGTCGAGCCAGTTTTACATGAATATCAAAACACATATTTTTTCACATTTTCTAGAATACCACATTGGGGTTTCGAACTTAAGGACAAGATTTTCCATTTTTCTGATTTACCCATATCAGGGTTTTATAAGAAAATGCAAAAGAATGTGGAGAATCAACATGGGCCAACCTCCAATGAGATTAAACACAAATTTATTCAAAATATCAAATTACCCACATTGGAGTTTTGTTTTAAAAGATAAAGAATGTAATTGATAACAATACCCATGTGAGGGTTTCTACTAGGAATCAAGGATAAGTATTATTTCTTCAAAGTACCATACGAGAGTTTCTAGAAATTAAGATACATGTAATACATGGTGTTGGGTCGAGCTCAAAAGTCTCTAGAATGTAAGCTTTGAGCATGAATAGCCATCGCTAGTGTGTGGTCTATATTTTTTTCAAAGCAGCGACCATAGCTCTTGTTCCTATTTTGTTAAAGCTTTTTCATTTATGTAAAGTGCAGATAGATAATGGAAAAGAGCTCACCCTAGTCGATAGTACAGAAATGAGCATGGCACGACTAGCTCTCAAGGATCTTCAATATGGAGGGGTCAAACTTCCACATAGTAGCTAATGAATGCATTAAAAATGGTGCACACAGAAATACAAAGAGTACATCAGAGATTACATAAGCACTCATGGCCTCATGGCCAAAACTACGACTCAAAACAAGCAAAGAGTTCTAGAAGCTCAAAAGAGCTTGAGAATCAACTTACGCTCAAGGAACGAAGAGAAAACAATCAAAAAGCACTTACTCTGAGTTTTGGAGGCTTGAATGGAGGTTTCCAGCTGAAACTCTAACCTTTCCATGGTGGCGTCTCATGCAGAGAATCATTTCTCCAAAGTTCACTTTGCCAAATGATGCGAAAAGATAGGGCATTCTTCGCATTTTGCCCATTAGGGTTTTGCTTTACCCTAAATCGACTTAGGGATATTCCCTTATTTTTTAAAAATATTATCAATTCCAAAATCAAATGCACATAAGTGGTGGCTGATTCCTTGTGTTTGTTTTTGAAGATAGGGCTAATGCAAAAAGTTGGGTACACAAAAAACTCAAAAAGTGGAAGTGTTTTTGCTGTTTTTCAAATTTTGTCACACTTGGATTGAAAATTTGAGGCACTTACACAATAAATCTTTAAAAAAATTAGGAATATGAAATTTATTATTTTGATTTTAGTTTTCAAATATGTAAATTATTCAAATACCCACATTGTAGAAATTAAATTTTGATGGGGACCTATAAAAACCACTTTTTAAAAGTCCCTATTTTTTTACAATACCAAACACATGTACAGAGAACACTTTTTGACCCAAATAAAAGTATTTTTCTAATTCCTTTTGGAAAAAGAGAGATAACAACATGAAGTTTGATCTAGAATTTTTATTGTAATTTTTGGTTGAATATTTTTTTTTAATTAAATTTTTATTGGCCTTAATTGTTGTTTATTAAAATCAACGTGTACAGATAGCATAATTGGATCTAAACTAAACATTTTTTGAATATTTTTTTTTCATTATGTAGAGAATTTTCTGAAGTTTGATTCCATATAATTTTTTTTACAAGAAATTTAACCAAAAAAAAGTTATTAAAAGACAAATAAAGTTTGATATTTCAAGTCTCAGGATTAGTTCACTTAGAAATTAATTAAAAAATAGCAAACATAATTCAATATTAATAAAAATTATATATTTGGAAAATATACATCATGTTCTCTAATGGGTTTTAATTTTATAGATTGATTTAGAAAAAAAGTCCATCAACCATATTGCCAAAGTTGGATATTCTTCTTCAATCTGCCTTAGTTTTTTAGTTGCATGTCAAAGGCTAAGGCTCGGATTGCCAAGCCTTTCCCAAGCCTACAACCGAGGCAGCATGTGGGTTGGGAATTTTGAATTTTAAAAATGCATATGAGTTTTAAAAAAAGTCATACACGTTACAAAATACATATGCATTCTTTATTTTCATGATTATTTTAAAAAAATACTTTTTATAAACGGGTACTCGTTTTAAAACGCGTATCTATTTTGTGTTAAAAAATGGGTACTCATTTCTAAAAAGCTTTTTTTTTTTAAATAATCAATTTTTACATGTTATAAAATGTGTATGCATTATATAATGCATACACATTTTTTAGTGCATACGTATTTTTTAGGCTCGGGTACCCGAAGCATAACACATACACGTCTTTTTAATAACATGTACGCATTTTCTACAAGAATTTTTTTTGGACGAAACTTCCCCTCTTCATGGCATTGAGACCACAATGTATCTTCCATGTTGACCCAAAATGAACTTTGTTTTCCTTTTGTTTTCACTCTCTTTGTATCATTCTTCCAATTCTATGTGCTCTGGGGAATGATGATAGTTTCGAGCTCTTTTCATAAAAAAAATTGTAGCAAGAAACATACTGACCCCAAAACCATAGATCCCTTATTTGTTTGGTGTGTTCCTTTTTGCAAGAAACTCCTTTCTTTTATTTTCTTTTTCCCTTACATGACGCAACCTTACTCAGAAACATATGACTTGGCATAGGGGCTTTCCAAGTTGGCTCTCATTCCATGTTTCTTTTTACATCTTTCCTTTGCTACTTTAAAGTAATTTCTCACAAACCGATGTGTAGCAAATCCTTTACAGTGGGGGGCATACATTGGCATCATTTCATTTTCTTTATTGGTTCTTAGTGTAGCCTTGTTACTACATACAATTCATTCATCATTTTGTGGACATCATTGGGTATGATTTCCTTCATAAGTGTGATCTATCTTAGCATATTACATTCCTCTTAGTGGCATGATGCAATGCACTGCATCCCCTAAGTTTTGAACATTTTATTCTTTGATCAGTCCTCTATTGGATACATTAGACACAATTTTCCCTAAGTGATATATCTTGCATGAACCTACCATGACTCCTTTGAACATCTTTTGCATTTTGCATGTTACATTTTTGCATTTTACATTTTTACCACCTTGCATAATGCAACTTGCATGCCTATGGTACTTTTCTCTTTTTTCATGATTTCTAAACATACAAATCTTTGCTTGTCTCATGAAGCACAAACTAACATTTTCCCTTGTGGTGCCTTGTTAAAGTTATCAAGAGGTATAACTTTGATATGGTTGAGTGGGAAGCCCATCTAGTGGCATGAATTTCCCCATAGCTACCTTTTTGTTTGTGAGTGTGTACCAACTGTCATATGTATCTTACCTTTTTGGGTCTTCTCACCTGACAAAACACCATGAGTTTTGTCACCCTAGAGTGAGTATGCATTCTCTCTTTCAAACAATCAGCCTCGATTTAATCCACAACTAGGTGGATAGATGATTGAAGCCTCATTCTATTATTTCATTTCAAAATTTATGTTCCTTTGTTCTTATGTTTAGTTTTCCATGGGATCTTCATCCTAGGGGCTTGATCATCTGTCTTGATCGGTGTCATTCCATCTTGCTAACACAAGTGCACTAGGACCTCCTTCTCGATATTCTTGGCTACTTTAGTGTGAGTTTAAACCAAGTTCATCCTCTCACTAAAGTGGGGGGTAAATGTGTTGTATAAAAATGGCCCCTTGTCATTATCATGGTCTTTTAGACCTTGCTTCATGATGCTTGGTCTATTTTTCCGTGATGTATTTATGTAATGTGGCTTGAATATTCACATTAATTTCTTAAAATTCAAAATATGGCATCTTGTGAAGGTGTTGTGAAGTGTTGTAAAACATTTCTACACTTTTATAGACTCTACTCATTACAATTCACCTAAAAATCACCTTTTCATCACTTAACAAGTCCTATTTTGAAGAGTTGTAAATTCTTTTAACAAGATTTCATACTTTTTCTAGGCTTAATTTTACTATTTATACCTTTCTTATGATTTATTTGACCCCTTTATGCCCTTATAAGGATTAATTAAGTGCATTTTTGAATGTAAACCTAAAAAATAACATTAAATGTGACTTAATTCCCAACACCCATTTTCAAGCCTAAGGTGGGACGCATTCACCATGGGTGGCGAATGTGTCCCTCTTGGCTCTAAATTCAAAATATTTCAAATTTCTTTTGGGGTTTTTATTCAAAATTACTTGATGTTAGCCTATGATGAGGTATCAATGGGTTACTAAGGCACAAGAATGTATAAATAAATGTTTTTCTCCTCATTTTACATCTCCTACAATCTTCTAACTCATTCAAGCATTCAACTAGTATTTGATCACTTTGCATTCTATAATCAAGCATCAATCAAGCATTCAAGAGCAACCATTGACCTATCTTCATATTTCCTTCAACAAGGGTTTCACTTTTGTATGCAAATTTGACAAGAATTTAGGTGTTGAAATGTGATCAATAAGTCAACAAAGTGTTTCAAGTCAACATCTTATTTCAAGCTTGGAGAGGACATTCTATCTATTTTCTATAGATTTGACTTTCACAAACTGACAAGAAGACAACCTCAAATCTAGTGCTATAGAATTATCCCCTGATTTCTCAAAATTTTAGGACAAGACTAATTTTCCATTAGTGGTGAATGAGTCCCACCTTAAGGCTAGAAATCTAAGTTTTGTCAGATTTCGGATTTCAACACTCAAAAACTTGTTCTCGACAGTTTTTATCAGAAGTAGGACTAATTTTCCATCAATGGTGAATGAGTCCCATTGGTGATTTTATATGCTAAACTAGAAATCATTTAGAAGATTCCAAAATATCCAATCTCTTCCTAGGTGCACTCTGATTCAACTCATTTCTTCATGTTTTGCACTTATTCACTCATAGTTCATTATTTTCATATCACATTGTGTTTTCCAACATTGCTTAAATCTTATGTTTTGCATACCTAATCAGTCATATAGATCACTTAACTTCACTTAGATCATTTCATTTGGCCTAAATAACATCATACATTGCATAATATGAGTGAACTTAGCTAGCATTTTTGGCCTACCTCGTTTTATGTGCAAAACCCTAGAAGAGTTAGAGTCTTATGGTGCCAAAAATATATGGTTCACTAACTTTCCATGGAAAGTAGTTTTCTCATTAACTAAGACAATGATTTGCAAAATTTCAAGAATATTAGAAGTTTCCTTTGGATCCTTTTTCATTCTAGGCATCATTTCTTTTAAGGCACTCACCCTAGTAATCCAATTATTCCATTAATTCTTGAAGGCCTCTTGTACCTACAGATACTTTATATTTGCTTCATGAATATTCTTGTAAGCAACCCAAACATCATTGGCCTTTTTGAACAAATTTTTCACCCTATGCTTCAATACATCCTCAAAAATTTCATTTTCCACCTTCAAAGTTTCAAGCTTGGCCTTCTTGACATTTTCTTTCTTAGTAGTCAACTGATCATTCAAATCTTTAATTCTAAAGGCCAAGGTCTCCCTATCCAGTGTAGAAAAATGTAACGAAGAAGAGGATGGTAGGGTTATTTTCCTTTTTGACTAAGTAGCATGAATAGTGGCCCTCATCTTATTTATCTCACCCAAGGCCTTATTTTACTCCTTCACTAAAGAATCACACTTTTTCTGAGAAATATGTGCAGTATCCACACTAAGAATTGGAACATAAGTAGTTAACTCAACTACTTGGATAGTAGTTATATTTGTAGGTCTTTTAACCACTAAGGAACCAATAACCTCTTCAATAGGTCTAGCAACATCATGTTTACTACTATTAGGTGTAAGAGACCAAATTGCAAGAGTATGCAACTGTGGACTATATATAGAACAAAACACTTTATCCTCAAACTGCTCCTCAAATATTGAAGCCTCAGGGTCTCTTCTTACTGCATCATATGATATAACAATAGTGATAGCACATCTTGGTATTAACATGATTCCTCTATTTGTGATAAGTTTCCTAGCCTCAGTGGGAGTAATAGCTACAATTTCAGCCCTGATCTTTTCCTCCTCTGCTTTCTCAACTCCTTCCTAATGAGAAGGTTCAACTTTAGCTTAGGATAATTCAAATGTCTCCTTTATCTCTTTACTCCACCGTTGATTCATAAATTCTTGAAATTCTTTGGACAGCATAAATTTATCATCAGTAAGAAATTCGTCACATTCCCTAATCCTGGGATCATCATTGAGTTCCTTATCATATTTCCATTTGACAATTATGTCAAGGGGAACATCTAAACTATATGTTTCCTCAATATGATGAGGAGGGAATTTATACTCCACCTACTCATTCCCTGGCCCATGTTCTACCATTTTTTCCTCCCTAACTTCTTTAACATCTATAGGTTGCTCTAGGATATCCATAGCTTGTTGCTTTTGTTCTAGGAGAACCTGTGCTTTATCAACAACCTCCTTCACCTTTACCTTAAATTCACCACTATGATAATCCCTTAGCACAGTGAAAGCTCTCTCAAAATGGTTAGCAATTATATTATATGGACTTATATAAAATGAATTCCTCTTTATGATATTTTCTTCAATGTTCATTATAGTTGTCCATTTCTTCTTTCTAGTCATGAAAACCTCATCACTTGTCAAATTCCTTAACACATCATCTTTGTATAAGAACACATGACATATCACTTTTATGTTTTTATCTTTTCTTCTTCCTCCCACAAATCATTCCAGATCAAAATTCCTAATTTCATTAACAAGAATTTTAAGGTTATTCACCATGATCCAATACTTTTTATACCCCTTAGGGGCAGTACCTGTGAAGTAAGCAAAAGCACATTGGGGATTCACCATAGTACCTTTCCTGGGATTTCTGAACATCTCATAATCCATAACATCAATCTACTAGGTGAGTTCCATAATGGACAATTTTTCTGAGACATATAGGGGTAAACAATGTGGGGCCACATTAGCTCCATAGGCTTTGATCAAAGCATATTTTGAATGAAGAAACCAATCTACCCAATTATGTGTTGCTCTAGATCCCGGTGTATCTTTTGGGCGCATGATATTTTTGATTTCAGGAGAAATCCTATGAATAGGTGCTACACCCAATGCTTCTAAGATACCATACCTTATAACATTAGCAAATAAGATATAATTAGAATTGGAATAGTCCTGATCTCAAATGTATGTCCAAATTTGTATTGGTATAATATTATTTTCATTGTCCCTAAGTCTCAAATCTAACTTCCTTTTCCAGTCATAATCACCCTCCCATAAGAGTATATGCATTAGCAGAGAATAATGAGTGAAAAGTAAAGGGAGCACCTCCTTCTTCAAATTGAGGAAATACTCATGTGTTTGATCAACAACATAGTTGGCATAATAAAAAATAGTATTTTGATTATGACCCTATATATCTGCTACCATTACCAATAAATCAGGGGCTATCTTACCTCAAAATATTGAGCTAACACTTGATTCTAGAAATAGTAGGTTTTCTTGAAATAATCCATAAACTCTTCACACTCTAAAGGCTTAGCATCATTAGCAATGAATTTCTCCTTGCTCTTTCTATGCCAAACAAGAAATCTCTCCCTATATGTAAATTTGTTTTTCTCATATTTAACATATGGCTCAGCACACCTAAAATTTATAGTATAATTGGGATTTAACCCAAATACTTCCACCATCTTTTGGACTTCATTACTTCTAAGATCAAATCACCATTTTCACTCTTAATTGTCTTGTGAATAGGATTATAGTGTCTGGCTAGTTGCATCATCAAGTCCAGCTCTACAAACATATTTGGTACTACCACCTTTCCAAGGTTCAACCCCCATAAGTAACATATAGGCTTACTAAAATACTACCTATTAAAAGCATACCAAAACAATTTCTACCCACTTTGAGGTTGGGATTTTTGACCAATCTCACCAACACTATCAATTAACCTAGTGGTCATGATAACTTGACCTGTAGGTATTTTTCCAATTTGCGACCTTCGTTCCTTTATGTCTCCAAAGGCCTCTTGCATAAAGCTTTGCATTTATTTCTTTGGACTTCTAGACCTAGTAGATGTTGCAGGAGTACTTGGTGAAGGGTTGGATACTATAGGTAGTTTTGACTTACCCTCACTTGAAACATGCCAAGTTTTAAGTTGTTTAACCCTCTTTTATTTTGGTTTTTTCTCTAGCCTAATACTAGATTCACTGGGCTCTGGATCACTCATGTTTGCAATGTAGGAGAACTAGGGTTTATGATTTCTTATAGTTGAAAAGAAACCCTTCATAAGTATGAGAACACAAGGGACTACTTATTGAATAGAAAAATCTCCCCAAACTTTACATAACACTTATCACTAAATTGAAGCTATCAGTAATGGACAAGAAAACAATCCTGCTAGTTTCCTATTAGCTTTCTAAGGGATTTCACCTCAATACTTCAACTAGAAAGAGATATACAGTTTGCTTACCCAGGTGAATGCTATGACACACTTGTTACTTGTAATTTTTAGAGCTTCCCACACAATTTCCTCAACTTCTAGTATCCTTTCTTCTTGCGAGTGAATCCAAGTGCATAAGCAGCTAGGTATCTACTTTATTTTATGGCCAAGAGATAGGCATGCCACCATCAATGCTTTATAGTAAGTTCGAGGGAGCGAACTAACAATTAGACCTTCACATTTAAACCCTAATAATTGATAACTCTATTTTAAAACTATATCAATGGTTCTCAATTTGTGTAGCGACTTTCTTTCTTGCTTTATACAATGTTTTCAGCATTCTACCACGTTGCATCTTCATGAAATAGTTTTCACTTATCGCTGATATACCTCATCCTTGACTAGGTCCATTAGCGATGCAATTATTCACAGAATGAAAACTTGGACCTTGGATCTATGGCCCATCTTTGATCATGTTAATTTTCCCATCTCACATTGCTAATTAAAATTTCTTACCTTGGATCCTATTAGCGATGAGAGATATAGTGAAGAGATCAAATTAGGACATGTACACCTGATTGAAAATCAAAAGTAGAAAAAACATCACGAATAAGATTTATTCAGATTAGTGAAATAAACTTTAATTAGAGAACTCCATCACTCATCACTACTTTGGAACTTAAACTTTGGAATGAATCCACAATGAGAGATAAAATACAAAAACATCAGGCCATATCTCATTGCTAATTCTCTTCATATAGTTCGAAAGTAATTATTGAAGAGAGATCTTCATAATGACATTGTGTATCATGTATCACTAATATAGAACTTATCACTTAAAAAATATGTGACACACAATGCATGGGAAACCCATCACATCACTCATCGCTAATTTAAATTTATCATTTCATAATAATCCATGTTCAGCGATGAAGCTAAGAACATAAGGATGGAGGCTATCGCTTATCACTATTACAATAATTAAGGCTCAAAATCCCTTAGTGATAAGAGATCCCTCAACAATACATGGAACATTGCTCATCGCACATTGATATCTAGAGCTCCAACAACTATTTGGAATGAGTGAAAACAAATAAATACTGCTCATTGCTTGTCACCAATTCAGAACATACAGTTTTGAAGTAATCAGTGATGAGCGATAAGGATAAAAGACTGACGAGACTTAAGTGAATAATTTTAAGCATGTGCTCATAAGTTGTTCCAATGAAGGGTACCCTCTAGGATGATACGATAAAAGGGATCAAATATTCCTAAGTCATAAAATGCAAAGGATGTAAAGGCCAAAAAGCCCCTTTACTTAACCTTATAAAAATAATAAACTCAAACCTAGGTAAGGGGAATCGGTTACCCTACAACCATGGATGGCATAAGATGTTTTAAATGTGACCAGTGATGACCAATAAGAAGTCAAGAGTGAAGTAGAACCCCTCAACAATGAAGAGAAAATAAAACCTAAGTCCCTTAGATATTAGCCCAAATATGACAAGGATTTGAGATGGAACATCAAAAATTTACAATTTCCATCAGCGGCTTTGATTGGGGACACATGCTTCTTGTGGAAATGGTGAGATCCTAAAATCTTAGGTTGAAGCAGCCAAAAAACATGGAATAAAACAAGAGGACCAAAACTAGGGAACTACCTAGACTAGGTAGTAGGACCAAAGCAAACACAACAGAAGAAAACACAACTATATACATAATATACAAAACCTACAACGTACACAAAAAAATAACATACTTAGGAGAAGTATGGCTTTAAGAACTATCCATGTATTGGTAGTTCAAAAATTTCACCTATTAAGGGGTATGTGCAGGATCATCATGGAAAAATAGGCCCTTAAGTGGCAAAAAATTCAGAAAAATCAGAGTTAGGCAACTTAACGTAAAAATTTGAATAAGTTATCTATATTATTTCAAAAATATGTAAGAATAGAATCTGTAAAAAATTTAATATAGTTTTTAAACTACTAGTTTTGTTTAAAAAAAAATCTATTAGTGAAAATTTAAAATTTCAATGCAGTGGTACTTAAATTTCAGGGATAAAATAAGAAGTAGGTGTCTATCTGACCACCCTAACCACAATAAAATGATAAAAAAAAAATATAATATTTTAAATATAAGTATAGGACTCATGCTCAGATGTGATGCATATTTTTTTGTAATTTTTGTCTAAGTAGATAATTAATTATGAATTTTGTATTACAAATTTTTAAAAAATATAAAAAATTGTATGTCTGACCACCTTAACTTGGTGAAAACTTCATGAAATTATTTTTTTATTTTTTTTATCCTATAGTATGTGAAGCATAGAATGTGACACATGTTTTGGATTCAAAAAATGTGATACCGTTTGAAAGCTATAGATGTTTTTCAATCAACCTATCAATTAGGACTTTAGTCATAATTTGAATAGAAAATGAATAATAATTACTTATTATTTTCATAGTAAAGTATAATTTATATTGTTGGAAAGCTTAGAATCTCCTTTAAAAACCCTTTTTGTTTCATCAATTTTGGGTAAAAAAATAGTTGTTAGCCACATACCCATCATATTGCCACTTTTTGGCCCATCATGATCTTACACATTCCCTAAGCTTTGAAAGAAATATGAATCCTCCCCATGTGTGTTGGCTATTAAATAAGGACCTGCCCATAATGCTCAAACTTTCGATGTTTACCCCTATCTTGGGCCCTCACATTCTAGGCTAATGGCATATTATCTACCTCAAATTTTCTAGGAAAAGTTATCATATCATTTAGATGCTTAACTTGCAATTGCATCTTCATATTTTTAGCATGATCTTCTCTTCTAGTTTCATCCAATTGCACCAGATTATTTATTTTGTGTTGCATATCATCACATATCTCTTCATCATACTCCTGCACAAAATTATACATATTTAGTAGGTTATTATATGGCAATCTAGCATCTAGACCACATACTAAGCCAAATGGTGAATAACCAATAGCCTTTTTCATGCCTAGCTTCCCAGAGTGGAAATTTTAGCTTTGAGTCCCAAGCCTTTCTATTCTTCAACATCACTCTCTTGATGATTTTAATCAAGCTTTTATAACTAGACTTAGCTTGACCATTTCATTTAGGATGGTAAGGGGATGAATAAGAAACTTATATACCATGTCTCTCACAAAATTCCTTGAATTCATTTGACCTGAAATACATAGCATTATCTGAGATAATCTTCTTAGGGACTCCAAAGCTGATGAGAATATTATTCAATAGGAAATCAACCACCACTTTGCTTGTTTCTTTCTTTGTAGGTATTACTTCTACCCACTTTGTTAAATTTAATCAGTGGCAACAAGGATCCATGAGTGGCCTCCACTATATTTTTCTAGTATCTCTCCACTGAAATCAATTCCCCATTGTTGGAAAGGGGATTGAACTGTCATAGGTCTAAGTGGTAAATTCCCTAAAAATTTCAACTTTCCTATAAACCTTTGACAAGCATCACAAGTCTTAATAGACTTGTGAGCATCCTTAAAAATAGTAGGCCACTAGAATCCTATTCTTAAAATATTGTGTGTAATGGTCATTTCCATGTAATGACCACCACACACCCCATTGTGCATTTCTTGCAAAAGTTATAATGCTTGATTTACATCTACACATTTAAGAAGTTGTAATGCCCATGACTTACACATGGGAAAAATCACCACTACTTTCTTTTTTAAAACCCACTCTACCAAAAATGCTAATCATGTCAGATAAGGTAGCTTGCTATATGCACTGAGAGATGAATTTCATATTGCAACATCAATGAAACATAACTCAGAATGAGGAATGAGGTAGGGCATGCAAGTGTGTGGAGTCCATCAAAAACACTCTCTTGTCAGTCACAAGTTTACTAGTCACCCTAGATTGATTTAGGTGACAATAAATGTTAGTTTAATTTCCATCTAGCAAAAATTCATTTGTCTATGTCGGCCATAAGCCCCTTTGTTTTGAGCCTACTCATCTTGGGAATCGATGATCAGACAGAAGTCTAGCTCTTTTCCTAAAACATGGTCTATCAACCTCACCATGCCCAAACATATGGTCAATGATTAAATGAATTCATTCTATCTAGATTTGATATTTCCACACTTAATACATTGACTTTACGATACATGTTTACCAAATAAATAAGTTTCTCAAAAAAAATTATCATAATAAACTAGAATAGATCCATACAAGGACTCCACTATAATTATTGGATTCTTATAAAAACATAAGGGAAATTGCATGAGTCAGTTTCATTACTATTACAATATTTTATTGAATAATTAACCATGTTGACTTATCCCAAATTTTATAACATCTTAAATGCTTAAATTTAATACCTATATTAAATATCCTTTCACATTGTACATATATATAATAATTAACAATATATATATATAAAAGAAAATACTCAACTTACATAATTGTTATATATATATATATATATATAACCTTAACTTCAAGTATCAAGAAAAGTACTAACTCAAGGTTTAATAATGAAAATAATTTAAACTACCTAATTTTCCTAAACCTATTATAAACCTCTTTATCTTAACTTTATCTTTAACCTACCTAATTTCTAAATCTCTTACCTTTTTCTTTCACATACTAAAAAGCCACATAGCCCCCTATATAAGCTTTATTTATCTTTAGCATTTTCTTTTTTTAGAATGTATTTATTTTATTTTATTTTTACTTGCTTATTACTATTTGTTAGAAGCCCTCACGTGGTTGAGCATGATATCTTAATTTACACATGAATTAAGGAGGACAAAGGTAGTTTAAATTAATGTCTTTTTATATGTCAACTCCATGTATCGCCATTTACAAAAAAATCAACTATAGACTCTATCTAATTCATGTATTCTCTCACAATGCATCGCAAGAGTTTATTTTACTGCTAACTGTGTCAATGTAAATGTTGTTGAATTAAGTGTACAATATTCTTTATTGTCTATTTTCATAATCCTATTAGACTTAACACAATCCTTAGCTCTTCATTGTATGAGTACGTGGACGTTTCAGTTGATTACCAAAAAGAAATGTCACCTCAAATACCTACGTGGGTCTTGAGAAGTTGAATTGCCAGAATAAGGACAAAATATGAGGGAAGTAGAGACATATAAACCTGGCTGCAGCAGAGCAAGGTACACTGGTGAAGCTTGATAGAATTTCATGATTGGAGAAAATCGATCTCACTAGTCCTGACCTTCTAGATGAGACTTAACATTTTATTCATTTCTCTGATACTGTAACACCCATTGTCATGTCTATCCACTAAAAGTAGGCGGCTAGAAGGCTAGACCAATCTATAAAATTGGATGGTGTGAAATTGCACTCATAAAGTATCGAATCATGGGACTCATGTTGTTGCACAAACATGGTGGAACAAATTTAAGGTCAACAGTGCTACCATTGGTTAGAATTAAGCCTGGAAAAATAATTATTCTAGATCATACCACCATCCACTCATTATCTAGATTACTCAATTAACTAGAAGGTAAGAACATAAATTAAAGGTCCCCAGATTTTCCTCACAAAGCTAAAACTTCAATCACTTATTTAGCACATTAAATTCCACATTCAAATCCATTGTTGCCTATGAGATTTTTGAGGTTTTTTTTTCCACTATTTAACTTTTCAAACTTCTTCAGCTACCACTGTGTTGCACAGAGACTTGAATACTCGTTGAAATGTTAGCGATTGAAGTAGTTTTTTTGCTTATTGATAGAGGATTATTTTATATCAAGGCTCTATGGAAATGGGAGGAAACGTATGAAAGGTTTACAAGAGCATTGGCCTAGGGAAAAATAGAACATGATAGAGTGTAATTTTTTTTTTAATATCTATCTTTTTATTTCTTTCTTTATCTACTTACTTTAATTCTCTTCTAACAACCAAACTGAGTGCAAAAATTATAGGCTATTCCTTAGTATACTATGGTGGAACGAAGTTCATGTAGATTAAGGGAAGGCAGGGAAAAGGGTGAGTTTAGTATTGGCCTATGCTAGCTACGTAAAAACCCCAAGTTGTGTACTTGGAAGCGCTAAAGGAATCCTATTCTGCCCCTATTATAGTTCCATTATTATTTCATTATTCTATGTTTTTCTTTGGGATTGCTATCATTTTTTCAAAGCATAGTAACATTTGGGTATTTGAAAGCATCTACCCATTGCTTCCTTTGTAAAACATCGATATGAATGGTAGTTCCAATTGGTATATGCAGAAAGTGGAAATAGAGATCAAATGCTCTTAATATTATGAAAAAGTTTAGTCATTTTTATTTATTTTTGCTTTCTTCCAGGTAGAACGTTATTTCTCCCTTGTTTTACACTATTGCAGAGTGCACAAGAAATAAAATGAATACTCCACATTATTCCTTCAGAACTAAGCACTGACGGAACAAAGAGACTGGTGAAAGGAACATATAGACCCACTATGTAGCTCAAGCAATTAAACTGTGGACTGGTATTAAGATATGCTACAAATTTTATTTTATTTTATTTTATTTTTTTCTTGTTTCCTTCCAAGATCGAACTCCTATAGCTATGAAAATACCATATGGAAATAGAAATTTCTCAAAGGGTACTGTCATTCTAAATGTCTCTCTAATCCTACTATTTCAAGAAATGGAAACTATTTATCTAACTATGTTCCTCACGTATTAGAGAGCTAACTTCTTAGGACAGGAAATGCAATTTTACAGATGATAATACATTTTAACAAAATTACACCTCGACTTATTCCGAAATAATTTACTGACTGTATTCTTATTTTATGAGATTTCTCTTAACACATTACATGTAGCTTTTACAAGAATCATATTATATTTCACAAATCTATAAATGTAAAAGTTTTCTCTTTTAATTTATTCCCAAATCAAAATAATAGTGACTATCTCAAAAACCAAATATACATTTTATTTTTCTTTTATGCAACAAAGTAAATCTTCCCAAAGCAGAATAATAGTGACTATCTCAAAACCCAAATATACATTTTATTTTTCTTTTATGCAACAAAGTAAATCTTCCCAAAGCAGAATAATAGTGACTATCTCAAAACCCAAATATACATTTTATTTTTCTTTTATGCAACAAAGAAAATCTTCCCTTCTTAATGTAAAAAGAACGTAGGAGGTCATTTGAGCACAGTAATATAGTTGCACGACATGACACAAATTTGACATGGGCTTTCCACCCATTGAACAATGAAACACCCAAAATAATTATAATACCTATATTCAAATATTTCCTTCTTTTTAATTTTTTTTAAAGGGTGGAACATTATACTAAGACTTCCATTGGAAAAATAGGAGAAATAAGAGTACCACATACTAATTATTTAACATTTTATATACAACTTTTACATTACATCTCTAAAGGTTGTTGTCTTGATTATTGAACCTACAACTACTTGATGTCTTCTTTTTGTTCTAAAACAACATTTGGAGTGGGAAAATTCACACCTTGTTCATTCCAAACTATACAGTGCTCTTCTTAGTTAGCCTTTTCCACCATTTGACCTTGCTATCTCATTGGAACATTTTCACCATCTTGTAGAACAGCAGGAGGATGATCATCAGCTAAAACATTGCAAGAAACATTTTGAGAATTCTTCTCTTGTTCAACCTTTTGCAGATGTAGTCTGTATTCCTCCATGGCTAAATGCAACAAGTTCAAACTTCTATTCTCCACCATGTTGATAGTGTTGTCTAGGCCAAGGGTCTACTCTTCATCTATAGCCTTGTTTTCCTCCATTATCATATTTGATTTGTCATTCCCAAGCTCTTGTTCAAACATAACGAAAGCTAAAAGATTTGTTTCTTCCTCTACAAGGATCTCTTCTTTAGGTTGTTCTAGAGCATAAGGGGTTGGTTGAGCCTCCCTAATGGGTTCTTCACAAGGATTCCTTTGTTCAATAAAGGGTTCTTGAATAGAAGGAGAGCTCCTAAAAATTGGGAAAGTAAATTCCCTAGGCTTCTCCGCATGTTGAGCTTGCTTAAGGAAAGGTTCCTAAGTTGAAAAAAGATTTCTAAAACTTGGGGACTCAAATATAGCAGGCTAAAGATGTTCATCTTGCTTGAAGCTTAGAAAATTGGACTTGGGAACTCCTTTATTGACAGGATTGTTCAATATTATAGGAAGAGTTGAGCTGAGACTAGGACTGGAAGTTTCATACCTTAGTTGGCATTGATAATCAAAATAAGCTTGACTACTTTTCACGTGAGCAGACAAAGACTTGATTTGTTCATCTTTAGCAGTTATCTATACTTCCATACTTTCCTCAAACTACCTTCTTTTTGTCACCCACTCTTGATCATAAATAAAGGATTGATCAGCCAACTCTTGCTGTTGTGAGATAATCCTTTTCTACTTTTTGATGTCAACCAACATCTAATACATATGTGAGAACACCTTACTAACATCACTAATCTTCATATGTTCAGGTTTTTCGCTCAAAGCCCATAACACATATCAAGCTTTTGGATCAGATCCAATACATTTTGGTAAGGGTGCTTTTGAGGCTAATTATGAAAATAATCATGTTGGTTGGCATCAAAGACCTCTTCATGGGGTTGATTTTGATCATAGATTGACTGCTATTGAGATTGAGCAGGGAAGGGAGGGTGGAAAACACGATGAGACTATTGGTAGTATGTTGTTATAGGGACATTTGGTATAAGACTAGCAAGCTACTCTATGTGAGATGGATGGTAAGAGGGCACCCATGCATGGTTTTCATGAAATGATGGGTAATATGACATATTTCCATAAAATTCAGACATATTTGTTCATTCAAGAGACGGGAAATTCATTGGAATTTCTAGTAAAGCAAGAAATTAGTCTGATCTTACATAACAACACTTTGTCTACTTGAAACCAGTTGATATCCTTCTGGAGTCACCAGGTGTGTTGAAAAATTTCCTCCAAAAGGCTGAAACTACTGCTATACACACCAAATAACAACAATCAAATGCATAAACATGAACTAAGAAGTAACTCACTATTCCACCGGGCGTGCCAAAACTGTTAGAGCACCAAATCTACACCTTGTTTGGTAAGCTTTTCTAATTGCACTTAGCAGATTTGGACTAACATAGGACTACTTTCAGGTTGTGGGTGACTTGTTTGAAAGAAGACCTCCAGTGATAAGGGTTGGCTTCCCCTTTTGATGCCACCTAACTATTTTAAACTTAGAGATAAGGGTAAGAAATTGCATAAAATAAACCTAATATAGAAAGAAACTAAGGTGATACACCAAAAATCTAGACCTGCTAATAGCCTTGCACATTCAAATCAATATTTCAAAGCTGACTCACACAACTTCCTTTCCAATAAGTTCACATCAATAATTTATAAAGAGGTTTGTAGCAATTCTTTCGAAAGGAAAATGGACTTCACAATCAATAGCACCATTAAACAACATGGTTTATAACTTGTAAACATGCATTTTCTGTCAAATGGAGACATAAAACATGGGACAAGTTTGTAAGGAAAATGACTTTTCACAAAATAGACTAATCAACCATTAATGATAGCATAAACCATGAAGAAAGAAGGTAAAATACTCCAATCTATTAATTCAAAGTGCTTACTATATAATAGGCCTATTTGAGTTACAATATAGCTCCATGAAAAATAACTCCAAGAAAATGCAAGCTATCCTTCAGCTGGAAAAAGAAAGAACTCCTCCAAATGTTCAAAATGAACATACTTAACCAACAGCCACCAAAACCTCCAACACTTGTCCTTCTAGAAGATTTTGGTCAGATAAAATAGAAAAGGCCCCAAAAGAATCTTCTAGAAGTCTCTAAAATTCCCTCTACATGGAGAAAAAGACAAGCTAAGTCAATAGCCATCCCAAAAGTGTAACAAAAATACCTCCAGCTGGCCTCATATCCACCAAAATAGTCTAAACAATATCTCACACTTCCCACACCTCTGCAAATCACCATTGGTCCTATTTCAACATTTGACCACATTTCCCAACATGCAATATTGGTATTTTATGAAACATATGGATTTTAAAGCATTAAATATAGTGATTTTGTTAAGTGATTTATAAAACATCAATTAACAAATCACTTTACAATTAGGCTCAAATCAAAGGGCCCCACCATTTTCCTATGTTACATTTGCATTAAAAGGCACAATAAAAGTGATTTTAAAATCACTTACATGATATCTTCAAATATGGAATAAAATGTATCATGTAATGCTATGGAAAAAATATTTCAAAAGCTTCTAAGGCACTTTGACTATCAACTTACCATATTCTGCATTCCTCCCACACATGTCATACTCATTGGTTTGCAAAGGCATATAGTATCAATAGCACTTGGCCAATAAGGCCGACCTCCAAAATTCTTGAAAAGCAAATTTCACCTTGCATGGCATTGGGAAAATAATGACATCACATAAGGGTTCCATGGCAACACATTGTTGTATTGCACACTCCATTTTTATATGTTGAACAATACCTAGCAATGAGTAAAAGTAAAGAGAAAAACCCCAAGTCATAAAATTCCTAAGTGATAGCATGTAACATAGTATGAAGACTTGGAAACATTTTTTAAAGAATGGGGAAAAGAAATAAAGGCATAAAAATTCCTAAGGAAATAACATGTGCTCATCAGCCCCCATCACATTTCACATGTTTTAATTTAAAAAAAAAAACATGGAGAAAAAGCACCTCCCCACCGAATAGGGTCAAACCCTAATCATAATACCCAAAATGATGAAAAAACATCATCATTTGGTCTTCAAAGAATCTAGAGAATGTTGCTCTGCCGCCATGAGGGTTTTGAAAACATGGGAAAATGATGATTTCACATTGGCTCTCAATCGTTTTGACATTTTCTTCATGAAATCACCATGGGAACTTAGGTAATCATTTTTTTTGACATAAACTTGCATTTTTTTTTTACTTAGAATTCGTTTCTTGACTCATAGGCTACGACCATGAATAGACTTTTAACTCATATGTTTCACTTGTTCTCCCTCTGTTGTTGTTTCATCCCTTTACTTACCATGAGAAGCTTTAAATGAAGCTTACTATGGAGAGACAAAACTTCAAATACTACAAAATTTGAGCAACAATTCCAGGTAAGCATCCAATCGAATCCATTTTTTGAATTTGAGTAGCAAGAACCCCATGTTTTGTTTCTTCCTTGAGAATAAAGTGTAGAAGCTTGTTTCCTTTCTGCATTTGTCAAGGAAGACACTCCATTTTGTTTACCAGTTGTTTCATGAAAAAATGTACCTCTTGGCTACGACCATGGAAAGAATAGATGGATTTCTTCAACATCACAAGTAGGAATATAATATATTGTGAGCTAATCCTCACCATGCCTTTTCCCATTTTGGGTTTTCCACATAAAAATATTGATGTTCATGTGTTTTGTATTTTTTTGGATGATTCACGCTTTCATTTCTTATTTTAGTGAATATGGTTTGATGATTGAATATGTTATGTTCAAAAATTTATAGAATATTGATTCACCCCCTTTCAGTATTTTGAATGTTCAACAAGAAGTGGAAGAAAATGAGGAAGAAGAAAAATCCATAGAGGAGACCATTATTGTATTAAACATGTCGAATGGCTATTAAAAATGAGGAATATCTAGAAGGGACATGAGAAGAGGAGGCTCTATTGAGGGATCGATGAAGGCCTACACCATTTTTGGTTGAGGGACATCAGGAGCAATAGGGGGAGCTGAAAGAAGGATATAAGCAATGGGAGATAAAGCAGAAACAATAGAAATATACAAAGAAATAAAAGAGATAGGAATAGATACATCAAACTCCTTAGTCTTCTATGAGGTAGCATTCTATGCAACTAGAGACTTTTTCTAGCACTTGTGCTCATGAACAAGCCAATTATGCTGCCTATGAGCATTGGAGGATGTGTCTTGAGAAGAGGAAAAATACTTCTGCTCCATTATGAGAGAATCCTTCACAACTATTCCTAATGCAAGGGTGGTATCCTAATTAGGAGTAGGAGGAGGAACAAGACAAAAAATAGTGATAGAAGGAGAAACATACACAAGGGCCTTGATAGTGGGCATCTTCCCATTCATTACCTGAGGAGCAAGTGGAGGAACAATCATAGGCCACGAAGGCTGATATGTAAAAACAACCCATGGGAATGCTTCCCCTTTTCATATAGGGTGGGCTAAGGAACCATAGGAAAAATAGACAAATAAAAGGCCTGATGCTTTTCCTTCAACCACATGGGCACCATTCCACTTCCCATGCAAGGTATAAGAGTAGGAATCAAAAATTCCACCATAGGTTGGGAAGAAGTACATGGAACAAAAGATACAAAAGGAGAAGGATCCACAACAAGATCAAGCTTCTCCATCCCTTTTGGTGGAGTCAAAGAGAGAACTTGCTACTACATTATCATAGAGGCCTTCACAGAAACAACCTCCAAAGACATAGAAAAACTAACTTTCAATGTCAAGCCCCTATTATTATATTTAACATAAGCTTGATACAAAAAATATATTCTTGGAGGGAGGGGTCCGATTGGGGTGGGCTAAAAATGATCTAAAGAAAATACCCTACATGACACCAATGGTTTATAGCTAGGGTGATGAACCACACACACTACACCCTTGTGGGGGAACTTCAAACACTTGTGGACTATAGAGGTGAACCCATTCATAGAAGCTATCCATTGAATACCTAGCCTAACTTTGAACAAGCTGAACTCTAGAATCACAAAAAATGAAACACCTACAACCTTAGGTCCTACCAATATTGACAAAGAAATGTTTCCCATAGGGAAATAAAAAGTCTGTTGTGAGTACAGAGAGTGGTCTATGACTCATCATACTCCTCCTTATGTAAGCTATTAATAAACACAATTTCTTCCATTACCACATTCACTCAGCTCATTAGATCAACCATAACACCAGTCACGATGTTGGCATTAATCCAAGTGGGAATGTACAATGAGGAAGGTTCCTTGTTTAGTGGAAAATCATGTGAGGTAAAATTTATATAAGGAATAACACTCACATTCTTAGTAGGATGTATATGTGTTAACAAGACCATGTTCACATACTCATCTGGGACCAACTCAAAAGATGTAGAGGACTATGTGACCAGATTGACAAAATGAGAAGGAAACATATTTGTGTAAATTTGTAACTAGTTGTTAGCCTTGGCTATAAATTTATTAGAGTTTTTCTTCCTTCCATTGAGATAGATATTCCTATCATCAATGTGATCCTAAATCTCATGAAACAAGAATACACACTACTTGGTATCATTTTTGTGCACTTAAAAAAATTGACAAAAAAATTGTGCATTGTACCACTCGAGATATGACTTGAAAAGAGGTTAGATTTCTAGAAATGTTAAAATTTTATCTTTAACTTTAGTATAGTATTTATATAGTTTTATAAAATTTCTCTTACACCCTATACCTTTCCCTTTAGGAGAAATGACCATGTTTGCAATGGTCTTATTCTTTCCTACATCAATAGGAACTGACATTATTGACCAACTATCTAAATGGGAGTGCAAGGATGAACCCGTAAATTGAGAAACCATCTATTGGTACTCATGTAGCACTACACAAAAGTGTGTAAATTAAGGATACTTCACCAAGGAAAATTTTTCTTTCCATGATTTTTGTAATTTCTTGAAGAAGACCTTATGGACATCAACATTAGGTAGAGTCCATTGGAGATGTAAGAAAATAATGCTTGATAATGAGTGTTGAAGTCAGTAACCTTTTCGTGGTCCCATTTCTTGATCATATGAGATCAGAGAACACCATCTTTAGTCCAATGTTAGCTTGGAACTATCTAAGGAACTGATTCACTAGATAATCAAACAAGAAGATAAAACTATCTAGTAGGAACAATACCACTCAAGGGAAGCATCCATAAGGTATAGCGAAAATGGATTTTCCATCAAAGTGTTATGGTGGAATATGTTAGTGCACAAGGCATTGAATGTTGACACGTGTTTTTGAGGATCTCCAAGACCACTATACATTTTGAACTTAGGAACCTCCATTCCATGAGGGATAGGAGTGTTCAAGATGGAAATAGGCAAAGGACTACAACCACAAAATGGTTTGAACACAGACTGAGCTAAAGAAGAGCTAGATAGGTTTTCCAACTGGTTTTGCATTTGTCCCATGTTTTGAAATAAAGCATTCACGATAGGATTAGAGGACCAAAGGTACAAGCCCCCATATGAACATATCTTCTAACATTAGGACTAGTAGGAACTCTAGTATTACCACTAGAAGTTGTATTAGCGGTGGAAGAACTGAAGCCTAAAGGTACCTTGTTTACTTTGAAAGTGCGAGTCTACTCAAGTATAGAGATGATTTTATTTGAAGGATTCATATTATCATTTATACTGACACCTTAGGCATCAAGACTTCCAACTATGATGCAATGGTCTTAGAAATAACATCTTGTTGAACAAGATAACTGAGAGGGGAGTGAATCAATTGTAGAAATTTTAACACTAAACCTTATATCAATCACAAATCCTTAACTCTACTAAAATGATTAAACATTAAGTACAAAGGATGAAATAAAAAGAAACACACATACACAATAACACCAGATTTATGTGGAAAACCAAATGAGAGAAAAAAAATGGTGAGGATTAGCTCACAATATAATGAATATCAAAATCTATTACAAAGGCTCACTACCAGACAAAAGGCTCACTACCAATATAGGACTAACTGCCTGAATCAGGACTCATTGTCCAACAAGGGCTAACCACCTGAAGGGCTTACTACAATAGAGATTTCCACCACAATTCACTCAACCACTTGCAGACATGCATGAATGATAGAGTACACCTTTTTTTCACTACATCTAAAAACTCAACATTTAGAATTCACACTAATCTACCACACTCACATCATAGACACACACTAATTTTCATCTATTTTTCTTCTATATACTCTATTTCCTTGCACTTATCTCTTTGTATATCATTCACCACTAACGCATCCTGTATTTATACCATCTATCAATTTTGAAACATGTCCAAAGTCGGCCATCCATCATTAAATTAAAATTAGTTTGGCACCAAAACATCCTAGGGTGGAATTAGAATGAGGGAAACCTAGGAACATGCTTGATGAGGACCCAAATCGGTCTCAAAAAAATTCATTAACTTTGAAAGTAGTGTTCAACACAAGGTTGATCAAACTAGTGTAAAACACATAGAACAATTAAGCACACACAAACCTTAGCATGATGAAATCCTTCTAGAAACCAAAATTATCTTTAATACAATCATAAAAGGTTAAATGTATAACCACAAGTCATAAGACTTAACAAAAAATAAATCTAGACAAACAAAATTTCTCCCAGACCTTAGCCAGGTACATTAAAAACCACAATTCACAACTGGTGAACATAACTTGCACTATACAACAAATCAAAATCCAAAAATCTAGATATGGAATCTTTCAACAACCATGATCAATATATCTGAACCACACAAACATAAGAGGAAAACCTAGAGAAACCATTGAACATCTGTAAACTTTCTTCGTTACATTTTTTTTTAATATCCTTGACATATAAAACCAATAACCTACATCCATGACATCAATGAAAACAAAAACTAGTTGATAACCAATTGACCAGTTGATATCAATGACAACACCTTCATTCTTGCAACAATTTCTCCCTTTGTCATTGATGGAAACATATGATGTGAAAAACCATCAAAGACAACACACTATCTCTGAACATACTTTTCATGATTTTTCTTTTTGTTTCTCCCCCTTAGTAGATAATATTTTTTCACATGATAATCTTCTCCCACTTTGACATTAAGGGAAAAGGAAAATGATTTTTTACATTGATTTCCCCTTTGACATTAAAAAAATAATACTCATACAATGACAACACATGACACTACTTGTTCCCCCTGAGAGGTAGCCACTAAAACATTTTGTCTAGAAGAAAGATAGATCCATAGACCCACCAGGATGATGCATCTCCATATGCATTTGATTCAAGAAAGGAGGGGAAATGACCCCTAACTTCTCTTGAAGATATTCAAAAGTATCTTTAGGAAGATCCTTCATAAATATATCAACAATTTGATCCTTCATAGGTACCTACTCAAGCTTTACTTCATTCTCCACAACCTTCTCTCTCAAGAAGTGATACCTAATAGATATATTATTTGTCCTCTAGTGCATCATTGGATTATTTGAAATGTTAATCACACATGTATTATCACATAAGATAAAAATAGGATCATCATATACTTCTTTGATATCTTTCAATGTCTCTTTCATCCATAAAACTTGTGTACAAGATGCAACAACAATATACTCATCTTCAATAGTAGATAAGGAAATTGAATCTTTCTTTTTACTCAACCATGCCACCAATCTGTAACCAAGAAAGAATGCACCACCACTTGTATTTTTTCTATCATCTACACATCTAACCCTATCTACATCTGTATAAGAACTTAGTGTGAAGTCATTATCCCTAGGAAACCATAAGCCATAACCTGGAGTGCCATTCAAATATTTGAATATTATTTTAACAACAACAATTTGTGTTTCCTTATTATCTTCTTGAAACTAGCCACACGATAGACAACATGCATAATATCTGGTCTAGTAGCAATCAAATACAATATTCCACCAATAAGAGATCTATATTTACTCTAATCAGCCTTAGGTGAATCATCATATTTACCTAATTTGCAACCAATCACCATAGAAGTGCATACCGGTTTGGAACCATCCATCCAAAACTTCTTCAACATCTCTTTCACATACTTTGACCGTGAAATAAAAATCACTTTCTCTATTTGATTAATCTATAGCCCAAGAAAGAAATTCATCTCACCAAATATGGACATCTCAAATTCTTTTTTCATTTCTTCTACAAACATTTTACACATAATTTCATTTCCTCCAAAAATAATGTCATCAAGATATACAACCGCAATCAAGATTTTTTCATTTTCAATTTTAAAATATAGATTACTATTTGCCATATTTTTGTTGAAACCTTTCTAGATCAAGTACCTATCTAACCTTGCATACTGAGATCTAAGAGCTTGCTTCAAACCATATAAATATTTCTTCAATATGCAAACCATATCCAATTGGTTTGAAAACTGAAATCCTTCCAGTTGTTCCATGTAAACCTCTTCTTCTAGCTCACCACTCAAAAATTTAGACTTATCCATCTAATAGACCTTGAAATATTTATGAGCAGCAAATGTTAAGAACATATTAATAGATTTCCTTCTTTCCACCAGAGAAAAAGTTTCCTAAAAATCTATGCCTTCTACTTGTGAGTAGCCCCTACACACAAGCCTTTCTTTTTTTACCACTTCTCCATTCTCATTCAACTTATTTCTAAATACCCACTTTGATTCAATAATGTTTTTATCTACTGGTCTAGGGACCAATTCCCAATTTTAATTCTTCTTGATTTGTATAAGTTCTTTCATAGCTTCCATCAATGCTCATATTTACATGCTTCACTTATAGTCTTCAGTTCAATCTCAAAAGGTAAACATAGATTTATCTCACTAGCAATGACTCTACTTCTTTTCAATACTCCTTTTGTCTTGTCTCCAATGATCTAACTTTATGAATGGAATTTTTGCACATATCTAGGTGTCTTATGGGACACTACCAAATCTTCTTCTTCTTCTTCTTCTTCATTCTTCTTCTCTTGCTCATCCTTCTCCTATTCCTCCACAACTTCTTCAATCCTTACACAGTTAGGTTCATCAAATACATATCCATCAACATCATTTGAATTCTTCATTGCTTCATCAACCTTAACATTTTTTCTTTGTGCAATCTTTCTCAATATTTTATTGAAACATCTATAGCTTTGGTTTTAGTAGAATATCCAATAAAAATACCTTCATCACTTCTAGCATCAAAATTCCCTAAATTTTCTTCATCCTGTCTGATATAACATTTGCTTCCAAATACCTTGAAATATTTAACAATAGGAATTTTTCCACACTATAGCTCATAGGGGGTCTTTATAATATTTTCTCTTTCTTGAACTCGATTGAATATAGATATAGTAGTGTGAATATCTTTTCTCTAGTAAACTTCTGGTAGACCAACCTTAGTAATCATTGATCTATTAGCTTCTTGTATTGTTTGGTTCTTCCTTTTAACAACTCCGTTCTGTTGAGGAGTTATTGAAGTAGATAACTGTATTTTTATTCCATGAACTTCAAAATATATATTAAACTCATGGGAGGTGGATTCACCACCTCTATCAGACCTTAAGAATTTTATCCTCAAATTTACTTCATTCTCAACCATAGCTTTGAATGTCTTGAATCTATCTAATGCATCAAAACTTTCTCCAAGAATTGTAACCCATGTATATCTAGAGTAATCATCAATCAAAATCATAAAGTACCTCTCACCTTGTAGACTTCTCACTCTTGTAGGACCATAGAGATTTGTATGAATTAAATCCATTAGTCTAGTAGTAGATTGTTCCTTGGTTAAGAAGTTGCTTCATGCTTGCTTTCCAAACTAACAATTCCTACAAATAGCATTAATAGGCTTTGTAATCTTTGGTAAATATCTCATGGCCTGTACTACACTAATCCTTGCTAGATTATCAAAATTCATATGACTCATTCTCTGATTTCATAACCATCTTCCATTAATATGAGTCATAAAGTATCATCCATCAACACCCTTAAGTTGATATATATTTCCTTCAGATTTCTTTCTTGCAACAATCACTATTTCAGAGTCTTTCCTAATTTCACATCTTTCATCCTTGAATACAAGAATATATCCTTTACTACACATCTGTCCAACACTCAAAAGATTATTCCTGAAACCATTAACATAGAACCCATCACATTCCAACTGCTACCTCATACAATCTTTGTACATATGATTTAACATTCTCATCTTCAAAAATATGTAGTTGCTCAAAATGTGTCTCCAAATTCTACAATTTTTCCTCTTTGACCCTTTTAGATCTCCTTCATGTGCTTTTTCTAAATTATCATTAACTTCTTTAGTAGTCTTCAAGTTTTGAACTTTAATCAAATTAGAATGTACTAGAATATTCTTCAAAATGAACTTCACCTTATTGTTTGCTTCATGTACCTTGATCTCATTAGTTGTACTCGAACCATTAGCAGGAGGAGTGTAAAATTCACTAACCATCCTAGACCTTCCTTAAGTAGTTAAGCTCTTCTCCAATGAAACAAGATCTAATACCAATTGTCGAACAAAAAATTGAGAGAGGGGGTGAATTGGTTGTATAAAATTTAACCCTTAAAACATTCACGATAACTTAGATCAATCACAAATCCTTAACTCTACTAAAATGATTAAACATTAAGTGGAAAGGAAGAAACTGAAAAGAAACACATACTCAATAACACTATATTTACATGGAAAACCCAATGAGGGAAAAACCATGATGAGGATTAGCTCACAATATAATGAATATCAAAATTGATTACAAAGGTTCACTGCCAAAATAGGACTAACTGTCTAGATCAGGACTCGCTATCCAACAAGGGTTAACCACCCGAAGGGATACTTTCCATATAGATATAAAGAAGATAGAAGAGATATGTTACAAACAAAAGACAATCTCAATGCAATAGATATTTCCACTGCAATTCACTAAACCACTTGTAGAAATGCATGAATGATAGAGTACACATTTAGCTCACTGCATCTAGAAACTCAACTTCAGAATTCAAACTGATATGCCACACTCACATCACATACACACACTAATTCACATCTATTTTTTATTTATCTACTCTATTTATTTACACTTATCTTTTTTACATTATTCACCACTAACTCATCTTGTATTTATACCATCTTCAACTTTGAAAAATGTCCAAAGTTGGCCATCCATCATTAAATTCAAATTAGGTCAATGCCAAAACATCCTAGGTTGGAATTAGAATGAGGGTGACCAAAACACATGATTGATGAGGACCCAAATAGGTCCCAACATGCTTCATCAACTTCAAAAGTATTGTTCAACACAAGGTTGTCCAAAACAGTGTAAAAAACATAGAAAAATTAAGCACGCACAAGCCTTAGCATGATCAAATCCTTCTAGACACTAAAATTATCTTCAATACAATCATAACAACTTAACTCTAGAACCAAAAGTCATAACACTCAACAAAAAAGAAATCCAGACTAGTAACATTTCTCCTGGACCTCAACCAAATACATAGAAAACAACAATTCATAATTGGTGAACATAACTCACATTGTACAATGATTCAGAAGAAAAAAATCTGGATATTGCAGCTTCCAACAACCATGATCAACATATCTAAACCACACAAACATAGGATAAAAACCCAAAGAAAAACTTGGAGTAACTTTTGAACACCTGTAACCTTTCTTCATTATAATTTTATCAATATCCTCAACATATACAACCAATAACATGCATCCATGACATCAATGACAACAACAACCAGTTGATAAACTATTGACCATTTGACATCAATGACAACACCTTCATTCTTGCAACACATATTAGGTAACACTCAAGTTAGGATTATAGGCCAGGACATGAGTATCCACAATGTCCCCAAGACCTCAGAGAAATTCTACACCTCTCTGATCCTTATCTAGCATGGCTCTTACTCTATTAACAACAATAACTAATTGAACAATACTTTTATCGTTTTCAAAATACCAGTCAAAATCTCCAAGCCTTCTATCTATGGAAATAAGTTTCTTTGTAGGGACCTCAAGGGAAACATCTTTCTCCAAAGAAGAAATAGAAGAAGAAGTAGTGGATTTAAGAATTTGAGTAGTAGCTTTCCCAAGGGGGTTGGAAAATCTAGTAGACATCTTCAAAACCAATTTGTCAAATGAGGGACCACTCTAACGAGAAGTGGGCTTCCTAGATTCCATCCTTAAATGTCAAAGAATCCTTCTAACAATGTGTCAAGAGGTCATAGATTGGGCCATAAAGCTCATAAATCTTCATGACACACAAATTTGTAATGTAGCCAAGATGCAAGCGAAAAAATTTCTAACACACAAAAAATGAAAAGGATATGCACATTGGGTTCACCAAAATGTAGAGAAGGTTGATTCACTACTCCCAAGTCTCTAGGTGATGCAAAGCATCTACCAAAAACCTCAAATCAACCAGGGGTACTTTTGACCCAAACAACAACTAAGAAGATTAATTAGCCAGTTCAACAAAAATTCACTTATTCATTCACCAAAATCCATCAATTTCATTAGTTTCCACATTACTACAAGAATTCACAACAAGTCAGTATTCCAAATTCACCAAAGAAGGTACCAAATCAACTACCAAACCATTTATATCATCCTATTGACTGAAATCAAGCAAAATCATGATCAGAAGACTCTAGAATCATCCATTTCTTTATCATGCACCAATTCACTCTTTAATGCAACTTATTTTACAAGGAAAAATAACAAAAAACCATGCATTTTGACTTCCAAAATTCCAATAAATCTTAATCAACATGCTTTATATTGAAATAAACTAGTATTTTACCTTCTTAACACAGATCTATTATATTCCTTAAGACTTGCAATAAAAACACCATTTACACATAGGGTTAACTTTGCTCACAACATCAAATTCCACAAGTTTTTCTACCAAACCTTTTCCAAGCATTGAGACATCTATAATAACATCATTAAGATAGTTTCCAAACATAAACACCCATTCATTTCACTATTTTGTTTCATATTCAATCATTTACTAAATTCAAAAAATAAATACACATTCAAGAACCAATTTTTATCTACTTAAACATATCTAAAGATTTAAATAGGTTGCTTTCCAAATTTTACCAAATTAATAGACTATCTGTTGGAAAGTGCCTCAAATTAGGCCAATATTACAAAGGAGGTAGTGTTATATCATCGCTAAAACACCAAATACCTTTAAACAGTCTCTTATCAAGTCTCAAAACTTAAGAATCATCAACTTTTAGGAATAGAAAAGCTCAAATAGACGTTGATCTACAAAACCCTTGCTACATACACAAAACAGGCTTAACAAATGAGGGTTTAATAAAATAGTTTACTCTAGACCTTTTTCCACTCTGAAAATGCTTCAATCACATTTTTTTAGGTCTACAACAACTGTCTAAACTCTCTCCCAACTTGATTGCATGCTTTCCACCATGCAACCATTACTTTCATGAAGGTAACTCTTTTTTTTTTGTTAAAGGAAACATCAAAACTTTTCTTTATTGTTTCCCCTGAACCTGCACACATTCACAAACCAAATAACATCCTAAAACATCCCATTCCATTTATCTAACTATCCTCCATCAGTTGAATGGTGACTAGAAACCTAAAAGACTCTCAAACCCTATTTTAAGGGTTACAAATAGTTATAGAGAAAATGTTTGCAACCAACCATTAAACTCACTTATTTCCTCTCGAACTCACTTGTTTTATAGAGTTTAAACCTTAACAGATTAAAAGCAATAGAAAAAAATGCTTGAAGATGTTGTACAGACTCTTATTTCAATTTTGGTTACAAAATCCCAAGACTTCCTTTTTCCTCACCTTTTACATGCTTTATATAGATGCTTACATTAGTTAAACTAACTTCCTATTCAACTTTATCAACCAAACTTTCTATTTTCCTACTTGACTCTTCACATTCTTGCCTTTTTTTGCATTTTTACACTTTTCCCTATTTCAAAACTTTGCATTTTTTGCAAGTTTTACGTTTTCCTTCATTTTGACCACCTAGAGACCTATTAATGACTCAATTATATTGGAAATGACTCTTACATGACCCTTTTACATTATTTTCCTTTTAAAGGAATTATGTGAACAAGGTGAACCTACACCATACAACCAACCAACAAAAACTTTCCAAGTCCCTTGGAAAACCTTGCTTGTTCTTTTACCTACATATCAACTTCAAATTTGTCTTGGACTGCTTCTTCTCTCTTTCTCTTGAATCTTTTTCTTGGTTCCAAATTTTCCTTTAGCTTTGTCTTCATCTATCTTCACTTTTATTTTCTATGCCTTTCTCTTTCTGTCTATCAGGTTCAAAATCATTCTTCTCATTCAAAAGGACACATGACGTCCCCTTTCACCACTCTCAACTTTCCACTAACTCTTTCAACCAAAAGGGCCCAAGACTGTCCTTTCTCATTGCCTTCTTCCAAGCAATATTTCCTCTATTTTTTAAAAAATTCATCCTTGACCTTCTCTGACCAATCATCTTTTCAACTACTCCCATCAATGGAGTATTCTTCAATGGATGCAAACTCAAGTGCTTTTTCAGATAGGTATCCATATTCTTTACTACTCCACCACACCAACTCAGTAAAATTCTTTGCCTCACCTAGGTGTTTCCCTTTTTTCTCTACCTAATCTCTTGGCAACTAGCAACTAGGTTCTTTCTTAACCTACACAAACACATAAACACCAACACTTTCTCTCTACAACCAACCAACAACTCAACAAACCAACTTCAACAAACTACCAATTAACAAATCATTAGAATCAGCTAGCTCTCATACCAATTAAAGTAGAGCATCTAAAAAAAACCTCAAACCAACTAGGGGTACTTCTGACCAAAACAACAATTGAGAAGATCAATTAGCCAATCCAACAAAAAATCACTTATCCATTCACCAAAATCCATTAATTTCACTATTTTCCACATTACTACAAGACTTCACAACAACATGTTAGTATTCCAAATTCACCAAATCATGTACCAAATCAACTACCAAACCATTGATTATCCTCATATTGACTGAAATAAAGCATAATCTTGATCATAAGACTCTAGACTCATTTGTTTCTTCATCATGAACCAATTCACTTTTTAATGCAACTTATTCTACAAGGAAAAATAACAACAACCCATGCATTCTAACTTCCAAACTTCCAAGACATCTTAATCAACATGCTTTATACTGAAATAAACTAGTAGTTCACCTTGTTAACATAGATCTATTAGATTCGTTAAGACTTGCATTCAAAACACCATTTTCACATAGGGATAACTTTTCTCACAACATCAAATTCAACAAGTTTTTCTACCAAACCTTTTCCAAGCATTGATACATCTATAATAACATCACTAAGATAGTTTCCAAACATAAACATCCATTCATTTCACTTTTTTTTTTTAGATTCCCATTTTCTAGCAATCAAACCACCATATCACTAGTAGGTCATCAAAACCCTAAAATGGGTGATTCATCTTCAATCATTTTGTAAAACCAAAAAATCAATAAATATTTAGGAACCCGCTTTCATCTACTTAAACATATATAAAGCTTTGAATAGGTCGCTTTGCTAATGTTATTGAATTAATAGATTGTCCACTAGAAAGTGCCTCAAATTAAGCCAAAATTACAAAGGAGGTAGTCTTAGATCATCACCAAAACACCAAATACCTTTAAATAGTCTCTTATCAAGTCTCAAAACTTAAGAATCATAAACTTTCAGGAAAAGAAAAGCTCACATAGACACTAATCTACAAAACCATTGCCACATGCACAAAACAAGCTTAACAAATGAGGGTTTAATAGAATAATTTACTCCAAACCTTCTACCACTCTAAAAATGCTTCAATCACATTTTTTATGTTTTCACTAACTTTCTAAAGCCTCTCCCAACTTGATTGCATGCTTTCACATCATTTTCCACCATGAAGCCATTTTTTTCATGAAGGTAACTCTGTATTTTCTATTAAAGGCAACATTAAAACTTTGATTTATTGTTTCCCCTAAACCTGCTCACATTCACAAACCAAAAAAAATCCTAAAACATCCCATTCCACCAATCTAACTATCCTCCATCAATGGAATGGTGACTAGAAACCTAAAAGACTCTCAAACCTTATTTTAAGGGTTACAAATAGTTATAAACAAAAAATCTGCAACCAACCCTTAAAATCACTTAGTTCCTCTCAAACTCACTTCTTTTAAATAGTTTAAACCTTAATAGATTCAAAGAAATAGAAAACAATGCATGAAGATGCTATACAAACTTAATAAGATGGAAAAATCTCAAAAAAGAGACATTTCAAAAAGCAAGTTACTCTTATTTCAAAATTGGTTACAAAATCCCAAGACTACCTTTTTCCTCACCTTTTACATGTTTTATATAGATGCTTACATCAATTAAAACAACTGTCTATTCAACTTCATCAACCAACCTTTCTATTTTCCTACTTGACTCTTCACATTATTACCTTTTTACATTTTTATAGTTTTCCCTATTTGACAACTTTACTTTTTTTGTAAGTTTTACATTTTCCTTCATTTTGACCACCCAGAGACCTATTAGTGACTCAACTATATTATAAATGACTTTTACATGATCCTTTTACATTTTTTTCCTTTTGAAAATTCAAATTTTACAATTTTTCCTTTTGAAGGCATTCTTTGAACAAGGTGCACCTACACCACTAGGTCACCAAAGAGCCTAAAGGGAGTAAACTTCCCTTAACTACCTTAGGCTACCTAATAATCTGAAAATGAAGGGGAGACTGGATTCTATTTTCCTATACTTTATGATATAAGTTTTTTGGACATGGGTGAGAAGACCACATAGGTCTCAAACTATATACTGATTGGATCTCTACTAGAGGACAATAGTGCATGAGTTGGACTTTAGCATATCACGTTGGAGTCTCAGGCATGAATTGCTCTGTTGTAAAGACAAAGGGTTGAGTCTGTAGAGTGAAACACATGGGGTTTGCTGACAGCCCGAGAGTTTAGGTTTGACAATTTAAAAGAAACACATGGAAATGTAGAGAACAATAATAAGAATACTTTAACTTATAAATATAAACTATCTTAATGAAAAAAATGATGAGGGAGAAAGAAGAAGAATTCCAACTCACTAAAGGTCTTGTCCTCTAGTAAGCTCCACATGATTGAATTTCACCTATACACATAGTAACAAAAAAAAAATTGTGGTTGTGTTTTGAGTTTTGTCTCAATCATACCCCCATTTTGGTGTTCCCACCTCCATGGACAACTGATAGACCACAACATGTAGAAAATTGATAAAGGAATAGAGAAAATAGACACAAAATAGTAGAGTACAAAGACAACCTTGCCACTACTCTACAAGTAAGATAATGAAAATAAGAAAATAAACCAAAATTATCCCCCTTTTAATGAGCTTGTAAAGTTGAGAAAGGAAGGAGAAGAACAAAACTATCATGCCAATGGAGTAGAGCTTTGACAACCTAAAATAATAATGACACTAGGGTAGAAACATGGTGAACTAAAGTGGAGTGAGAAAGAGAGTGAAGAATGAAGTGATAGAAGCTAGAGAGAGTGAGAATAAGTTGATAGAATGAAGGAATGAAGTTTACATGACTAATTTGGAGGTAAATGGTCATTCCTGAGTGGTCAAAGTTCAAAAAAGGATGTTACATTTGCTAAGTGGCCAAAAACATAATGTCACCAATGTTCCCTGACACATGAATATTTTTAAGGAAAAAGTATAGCACATGGGCATCCCAAACAAAAATTCCCTCACTGACACAAAATGACAATGACATACATGTGAAGTAGGAAAAATGTGGTGGGTTTTTGCATTATCAAACTTGTAAGGCTAAAATGAGGTTAATATATTGGGAATTTGCACTAGGTGCAAATTTATGCTATTACAATGTCTAGCCATGGTAGAGAGCATTGAAATTTTATTAAGAGGATGTTTAAATATTTGTGTGGTACTTTAGATTACTATTTGGTTTATCATGGTATTGATGATGTGGATAAGTCATTGGACATATAAGGGTTTGTTGAAGTAGATTGGGCAAGTGACTTGGATAGTCGAAGGCCAACTAGTGGCTATGTTTTTACTTTTTTTGTAGGTACAGTAAGTTAGATGAGTAAGAGGATCCTACAATTGTGTTTACCACCACCGAAGTAGATTATATGACTGCTACACATGCCTCTAAATAAGAAATTTGGTTACAGAGACTAGGTAATGACATTGGTTTTGATAACAATATAGTGAGGATATGATGTGACAATAAGAGTCCCATATATTTAGCCAAAAATATTATGTATCATGTTCATACTAAGCATGTTGATGTTCAGTATCACTTTGTGCAAGAAATGGTTGAGAATGGTAAGGTTTTAATTGAGAAGGTTGACATAGATACTGTTGTAGATTCTCTCATGAAGCTAGTGACCATAAATAAGTTCTCTTGGTGTAAGAAGGATATAGGCCCTGATCATTGTACTTGATTATATATTTTATTTGTATATCATGGACGTAATTGCAATGTATAATGTCAAGTGGGAGAATGTTAGGATAAGTTACATTATAATTTCTATCCTAAGTTTATTTGTGTGTCTCCATGTTCTTTGGACAAAATATTTATTATTTATTTTCCTATGAAAAATTGTAATTGCATTCAAAGAGGTAAACCCATTATAGTTGTGGTTACAAAGAATCCTAGGAGAATATTCCTCTTTGGCGTTCAACTTTATGAGTGGGGACCACTTTGGTGTGCATGCATTTACATGTTAGTTGCATGTTTTGCATTCTATTGCATGGTTGGATGCCCAAGTTTTCATTTTGGTGCATGTTCTTGCATGAATCCCTTAGAGCTATTAGAGCCTCAAAGATTTATGGAACACTTGGGCTTGACCAATTTTGATTGGCTATGGGTTAGGTGCCTAAGTGAAGGCCATCTAAAAATTTAATATTTTATGCCATGTTTATGGTTTTTCAACTAAGGGGGTATGGGTTTTTCTAGGTGGATTTGTTTGTTTTTTGGGGATACCATTTGTGGTATTCTCTCCCACAAACTTCTATATATTGGATCCTTGAGATGGTGGTTTGTAAGAGTTTGTTTGTTTGTTGTCATAGCAACAAAGTTCTACCAAATTACAGAGAGGATTATTGTATTGATGTACTTCCTTGAAGATTAATAGAAACATTGGATATCTCTGGGTTTGAAGTTCTTTCCCACAGGGGGTATGTGCAGGATCATCATGGAAAAAATAGGCCCTTAAGTGGTGAAAAATTCAGAAAAATCAAAGTTAGGCAACTTGACATAAAAATTTGAATAAGTTATCTATATTATTTCAAAAATATGTAAGAATAGAATCTGTAACAAATTGAATGTAGTTTCTAAAGTACTCGATTTTTTTTTTTAAATCTATTTGGTGAAAAATTGAAATTTCAATGCAATAGTACTTAAATTTTAGGGAAAAATAAGAAGTGTTTGTTTGACCACACTAACCACAATAAAATGATAATAATTTTTTATAAGATTTTACATATAAGTAGAGGACTCATGTCTCTATGTGATGCATATTTTTTTGTAATTATTTTCCAAGTAAATAATTAATTATGAATTTTTTATTACAACTTTTAAAAAATATAAAAACTCATATGTTTGACCACCTTAACTTGGTCAAAACTTTATGAAATTCAAATTTTATTTTTTTAATACTATGTGAACCCCAATCCTAATACCTACAAAACAATGAGAACAAACACATTAGATAATCAATTGCAAGTAAGAACAAGGATTCCCCATGAAATCCATTAACATAGCTCAAATTAGGAAAAAACTATGAAAAACACAATGAAATGACAAAATAAAGATTGAATCCTAATTAAGCAAGAAAACTCTTGATCCCATGGGGGAATTGGTGCCAATTTGATGTGAAGATTGGCCCTTTCCCAATTCCTATGATGCAAGCTTGATGTGTTGAAGAGATTTGATCCACTTTGTTGATGTTGATAAATGCTCCAATAAGAAAATCTGCATAACCTAGCTATGATTCAATAAAAATGGATGAGGATTGCTAAGGATATGAGCATGGTAACTTTGCATAATTTGTGGATGATCAAATGAGGAGAGGAGCTCTTCATTTATAGAATGCCAAGATGGATGAATGTCCAAATTTGAGCAATGTGGGACTAAGAATGAGCCAATGACAAAATGCCACTTGTCAACTTGTGAATGGATGGAGGATGTGCAAGTTTTGAAGAATGTGCAAAGAGGGGGGAAATTCAAATTCAAAATATGGCTTGAAGTATGAGGTGAAAGGTGAAGTTAATGTCACATGGCTCAAGAAAAGTACTTGTAAGAGATGTTAAGTTCCATGTTGGAAGGGACAATTCCTTTTGGGGGGAGATTTCAAATTTGAGGAATATTCCCACTTAGATGCCTTTTTTGAATGAAAATAGATGATTTATAAAATAATTAAATTGATTTTCATGTGCAAGTTGCAAAATCTAGAGGATTTGATGGATTAGATTAGATTAATCATGGATTAGATTAATCATGGATTAGATTAATTTAAAGAAGATTAGCTAATTTGACCATTTTGACTTAGATTTTAGGATTTAAATAACTCAAAATGAGAAAAGAATTATTTAGAATTAGTTAAATAAATATTTTTGATTTATTTAACCAAAATGGGGTGATGTTAGATTAAATTAGATAAAATTTTGATTTATTTAATTTAATTAGATGAAATTTAGAGATTTAATCAAATAATATGGATTATTTAATTAAATATAGGAAGATGAAATGACCTAGCTAATTACACAGAGACAATGATTTAATTAAATCGAGGGATTTATTTAATTAAAAGGGGAATTATGATGACTTTAATTAAATAAGGCTATTCGATTAAATGGTTAGACAAAGGGATAATTCAAGATGAAGTGATTTTAGTAGATCAAGATCGAGTGTATGTATATTTTATGTGTCTACATTTTGCCCCTCTTTGAAGCAGTGAACTTGTTGCGTTGGTTCAAAGAATAACCTTGCCATGATCAATGGTCAAAATTTCTTTGATTTTTTTTGGATGCCCCACTATTGCCCAACGAATGAAGAATTACACTAGTATATTTCCCCCTCAAGAGATCGGGTGAAGAGGTTTGATTTCAGGGTAGGTCTCTTGATAAAGAGGTTCAAGATCAATTCAACTCGAATATTTGATGTAGACATATTTGATGATGTAGACAGTCATCATCCATGGGTAGCCTCATGCCTTTTTTGATATATTACACCCACTTGATCCTAATCTATACCATGATAATTACATTATTGATGATGAGATTATTATAATTTTTATATGTAATGGATGATATGATGATGCATGGATGATTATGAAAATAGATGATAAATGTATGGCTTATGAGATGTTTAGAATAACTAATCTATATTATGCAATGATGGGGATGAATGCATGTGGTATGACTAATTTTTTCTATATGGTATTATATGCATTATGCACTATGTTGATGGTTTTTGGATGCAAGATAGATGCAATGGTGATGATTTATGATTAACTATCATGGTACCATGTTAGCGTGAAAAACAAGAGATAGAAGAAAACAAGAGATTCCAACAAGACATGAGATGATGATGATTACTTTTTGAGGAGTTGGGATTTTCAAAGGGCCAATTACCTTATGTTTGATAACACATGTAGGAACGATGCATCAAGGTATAAAGAACCAGGATGGCATTGTACCTAATGTGATGGAATTTGACTTGAAAAATAGATAGGAGTATTCTTGTTCAGACTTGACATATGAAAACATTGCTAGGATGTACCTAACAAAGAAAGTATTCACCAAGTTATATTACAAGAACATCCAACAAGCACAATTGATAAAAATATAATGATCATTACCCCATTCCTATTTCTCTAAATCCCTTCATTGGGGAAATCATTGAGAGGTCATTGGAATGAGAACAATAAGATAAATCAAAAGAAAAGATCAAGTAAACAAACAAGCAAATGTTCTTCATACCCTCAGCCAAAAGTATGTGTTTTGATAGGATAAAAATCCAAGGGTATATCCAAAATGATGCCCATTGTCAGAATGATATATCCTAGGACATGCATTATATAGGATGATGATGGTTTGATAAGTTGTTTGATAGGATTTTGATATAAAGTTGATTGACATGTTTGTTAATGATCAAGAGTTTGATTTTGTGTTCAAAAGTTTGAAGTTTGCTTTTGATTTTATGTTTGAAGCTTGCTTTTTTTGATGGTTGTACTTGTTTCTATTTGTTTTTCCAAAGGGTGAGTGTGATGGTTGATTTATTATGGATGATTGATTATTGTGGGTGAAAGCAAGATGGGATGGATGGATTTTTTCAAATATTTGGATATTTTTGATGTTTGGAAATGTTTTGAGGCAGTTTTTGGGTTTTCTGATTTTATGACTATTTTTTTACTTTTCAATGGTTTTGAGTGTTTTGGGGTTTTTTGAGATTTTATGAATGTTTTTGGATTTTGTGTCTCAGAGGCTAATCAAATATTAGCCTTATGTTTAAGCTCAAAGATGATGTAGTCCAGATAACATGTTTTTGACATTTTCTGAATTTTGAGTGTTTTTGGATTTTTCAGATGATTTTGACAATTTAGATATGGATGTGTGATGATATTAGTGATCTGCTTGGGATTTTGTTGAAAACCAAGCTAAGGTTGATTGATCAAATTGATGGATTGATGATGATAACATTGTTGAGGATACACAATAATGCAAGGATAGTGTTAAGCAACACAAGGATTAGGATGGATATCCCAAGATGAGTGATTGATTGGATTTGATTGATCAGGATTCATTTAGCTTGATTTGGAACAAAAGATGTTTTTGGATGATTTAATGTGACATTTGAAGTGCAACTTAGATGCAACTAATAGTGATTACTTGGATTGATGTTTGATAAAATATGAAGCTTGGTAAGGAACATGTTTTCGTCAAAATGTGTCATGGGCTAGTGATTTGGAATCTTTCTCACAAATGTTTTGATCAATTTCATTTCATGTTTTCCAATGTTCAGATCACCACATAAGTTGTGAGATATAGATCAAGATTTATTCTCGAAGCAAGGTGTACATATATGCCCCCAATGTCTAGCAATGTATGGACTACCATGGGTGGATGCTTGGATAGGTGTATGGATGGAGGGATATGGATTATCTTGTGATAAGATAAGGTGTTCAGATAAAGAATGCTCATTTGGATAATGCTTCATGTCTCAGATAATGTTGGATAGGATAGGATCAATGAAAATAAACCCATGTCAAGATGTTTACCCTAAGCATGTGTAAAGTGTGCACCAAACTTTCACTAAGATCAAGATAACTTGGATGATGGATGCACATAGATGCAAATGGATTGGATAAATGGTTCATGGATGAATGGATTTATTATGGATGAGATGGATGGAATGCTACATTTATTACAGATGGGATGAGATGATTTCACTTGAACTAGTGCATAAAGATGCTCGGTTCTACACATGATGCCTATTTTGCAGGTTTTCATCATGGTACATGTCCAAAGCACCACCATAGTGGTTTTCACTAGAGGACATTTTTTTCTTTACCATTTTCAATCCTTTTTCTATTTTTTTTGGATTTTCATATTTTTTACTTTTTTTAATTTTTCTGAGAGATTTTAAGCTCATTCTAAATCACAAGGTATCACTGATGTTGATGCCCCTATCATAATGTGCCATCAATATCTTGCTTGAAGAAGATGCTTTGCTAAGATATGTGCACTTGAATACAACTTTTGGGATTGTTGATCTGCTTTATTGATATCGGGGTTAACTCCGTTCGTATGCGTACATCGCAATAGAGTTCCCTTGGAATCCTTATGATGAAGGGTTCTTGCCAATACATAGTCAATTTGAGAATTAAATATCATGCGTGGAGGTGTGGATGGAGTGTGTTTAGGGATAAGAGATGTATTTGATGATATTTTGGAACCTTTGACTCTCCAAACTTGGGAAGATGAACAATGATGGGTGGATATGGAAGTGTTCATGGAATTAGGACCAACTACTTGATACATTTTGTACATCACTTGAAAAGATTTCTTTTTCTTTTGTGGAAATCTTTGATGGGTACTTTTCCCTTTTTATTTTTCCCCATAGTTTCTTTGACTAATGGAGTTTGATAGGGATAATCTTTCTTTGTATTATTTGGTATCCATGTATATTTGATTTGTCCATTATGCTTCTTAGCTTCTTTTTCTTTGATAACGTTCTATATGCTTTGATTCAAATCTTTCTTTTGATGTTGGTCCCAATTCGTGGATTGGGTGATGGGTGGATGAAGATTCATGACGTGGCTGGTTGTAGTATTGGAACTTGTTTCATCATAAGGAGTATTTGTGCTCACTATGCTGAAATTTGCTTGAGACATGGTTGCCCCTAGTATTGTGGAAGTATTACCTTCATGGTTTGATTCTGCCTGTTCTAAGAGCTCTTGTTTAGAATGCATTCTCTCATAAATGACTACTGCAGATGATGTTATTTCAATTTGTTGCTTTGTTGACTCTAGAATATCTTGTTATATCTAATCTGCTTCCTTGGGTGGATAATGTTGGATATCTTCATACAATATGTTGTTAGTCTAAATTTGGGATATATTTGATCGCGATGTTGAAAACTCAGTTTGACTATAGGAATCACTAACCTTCTCTTTTTGTGTAATAATGTCAAGAGTAAAGGAATCCTGTTCTAAATGAAGATCATCTACGTGTCCATCCAAAGAAAGCATCTCATGGGTATATGGAGGAGTATGTGCTATGTGGATATGATAATCTTGTATAGATAGGAGATTATCGATTAGACCATTGCAGTAGTTAGGAGATACAAACTCTTGATATTGAATGATTTCAGAATTGCTTTTGACATGCTTTGGATCAAATTCTTGACATGGGTTGCTTTCAAAGGATGGATTGCTTACAAAGGGTTCTAGGATATCTTCATTAGGAATGGAAAGTGGTTCATTATCCTCTTGATCTTTGAGTGAGCTTGGACCAAGTATCAAGTTGAGGATTCCTTCAGTATCTATAATCATGAGGTCAAAGGGGGTCAACATGTCTTGGAAAGGACCATTGCTAGACCTTGGTGAAAGATTTTGATCATGCTTTGGAATAAATTCTTGAGATATGTCCTCTAACTCATAAGGCAATGTAGAGACATTTTCAATATGATCATTGGTCGATGGATCATAGATTATGTCCATGGGATCAAATAATTCTAACACTCCTTGAAATAGATCACTAAAAGGTGGCTCTTGATGTATGGTGAGTTGATCATCAGATGGGGTGGAAACATCTTCAAGGTGCTCATTGATGGAGAGATATTGATCATTGTTTTCAACAATTAAGGTGGAGGGATTTTCAATGTCTTCAACCATAGGGTCAAATGATGTTGACATTTCTTGAATTGGATCATTGTCAGATATTGTTGAGGGATTCTTATCATGATCAAAAAGTAACTCTTGATGTATGTTGATTTGATCATCGAATGAGGTGGAAAACTCTTCAAGGTGCTCATTGATGAATAGATCTTGATCATTGTCCCCAATAGTGATTACCTTTTGATCGATGGGATCTTGGATGATATTTTTGAGTCAAATACAACTTGATGTTGTGTTTCCCTTTGTTTTGTGGAAATCACAATGGTGCTCCTCATTATACCCTAGTAGTTTAACTAGGGGTTCTTGATAGTTCCTATAGATGGGGAGCTTGATGAGATTTTCTTGTACGAATTGTTGCAAGACTGATTCAATTGGTCTCCCAAGGGGTGTGTATTTTTCTTTGTTACTTTTTGATATTTGTACTTGACCTTGTGGTGATTGATTTTGGAGATGTGGTGATTGATCTTTGAAATGTGGTGATTGATCTTTAAGATGGGGTAATTGGGTTTGTTGTTGATGTTGATCTTGATATCTACCCTCTTGACATTGGATAATTTGTTCTTGATGTGGTTGTGGACACAACTCAACACTTTGATGGCATGGTTCAACCAACGAAAGAGTGTATTGATTTTGGAGTGAGGATATCTCTTGGCTCAATAATTCAATTAGCTTGGCATGTGAAGCAAGTTGTTCTAGTGAAATTTGATCTTGATATTGAATTTTACTCCCTTGATTTGGCTTTTGTTCAAGCAGATTTGGGATGTACACTTGTAGTGTTTGCATGGGATCATGGAAAAATTGATTTTGGACAATGTTCTGACTTAGGATGATGTTCAAATTTGGCATTATGGGTTGAAATTCAACATTGTTGATGTTGGGAATCACATTTCCTTGATTTAGGTAACTTTGATTTTGCATGGTGTTACTTTGACTCAGAGTCATTAACATATTTTTTGGAATTTGAACAATATTCATATGATTTTCAAACATATCCATCCCAAAGTTTACCAAGTTTGGATTCAAAATGTTCATATTTTGTAAAGTTGTACTTGGTACATTCACATTTGGCATGTAGGGATTTGATGGGATGATGTTGTTTGTTTGAAGGCTCATGCATTAAGTGTTTAGTTGATAGATTTGTAGGTTTGGATTTGGATTTTGTAAGGAAAATTATATGTGGAAAACAATTCTCCTAACGTCAATACCTCAAGAAAGAATGCAGAAGTACTTTTAAATTTTCAATTATAGTCAAGTTGAGATGCACTATGAAATAGATTACAGAAATAGAGTATTAGACAAACACACATGAACACTAGATATATGTGGGAAAACCCTTATGGTAGAAAAACCCACCACACGAAGAGAAATAACTTTGTATTACAATAATCAAAATTACATACAATTCCAGACTTATCTTTCTGGTGTCATTATACAACAACATTCATCATGAACCTTCTTTGAACAAAAAACATCCAAGTTATAGCTTTTACAGATTTTAAATCCTTCACTGATACAACATGAACTCTTCACACTTCACTATTGATCGAACTACTATCCAACCCCCAAGCATCTGCAACTTTCAACTATATCCATGGTGTTCCTTGACTATTGAGCTTTCTCATAGAACTGTCGCAACAAACCAACTGCTAATGGTTCACTTTCGGCTTCCTCTATTTGTCCACGAGATTCCACATATGATAGTCAAACGGTCAACAAAATTCATAATGCACTGGCATCTTGGTGAGACACTAACAGTGTCTATCCGATGCCACATATACATCATATCGATGTCGCCAAGAGCCTCTGAAGTCACCAAGATGTTATATTGCGCTCCAAGAGATACACCGAGTCATCACGTAGTCACCCTGACCTATCACTTTTGTGAGGAGGTCATAGTGAGACATAAAAGGTTATACTAAAGTCCCCATACCTACCGAGCACCAAGTAGAAGTCGGCAAGACTCACACCTATCACCAAGAATTCATACCGATCTCCATATGTTACCTTGAAGTGCTTACCTATCGCCAAGACATTGCCCTTCACTAAGAGAACTTACTAATCTCTATGACTTATCCCGAAAGATTCATCTATCACCCAAACACATAGCTTTTGGTGTGACATTATACCGATGAGATTAAGTCATAATGAGCTTCAAAGACTAGTCAGCAAGACAAGAGCTTATCTTGAGACGTTTCTCCAAGATCATTAAGTTACACCGAAGATTCTTTAACATCAGTGAGACATATCAAAGTCGCTAGGACTTCTTACCAAAAACATAATGTTCCACCGATGACCACCATCTGACAAGAGCTACACCAAAGATTATAACTTAAGTCTTAGTCGCTAAGACATATCCACTTTGGTAGGACATCTTACCAAAGACACTTCCTTGAGCCAAGTCTCTTTGATGAAACATAGTCGGTGTAACATTTTCTTTCATGGTGACTTCTCACCGAGACATAATGAGTTACCCTAAGGACCTCAAAGTAACTACTATTGGCATGATATTAACACTTTGCTAAGACATCTTAGTGAAAACATTTAGCTTCACGAAAGACCACAGTCACCAAGAGTCTCCCCAATGCATGATTGAATGGCCTTTCGGCCAGAGGTCTCCCGAGCACTATAAGGTCATAATGAATACATCATGCTACAGCAATAGACTTCATAGTGTAACCTTTCGGCAAGACAATGGAAAGGTCACAATGATTTGTTAGAAATGACATGCAAGATCATATATAATTGGATTAAATATGTCAATTTTTATAATTATATATAGTGAATAGATTATTTTAAAATCATGCATGATATCTACTTCATCAAATTAAATATTGTTAAAGTGCAGTCGAACATTATAACATACCACAAAAATGTGTTAGCCTTGGGGCATCATGAATTGTCCATACAAGCATTGCATGGAATTGAAATTGTCTTTGTCCTATTGTTCTAGAGATGTCATACATAGTGATGCCATTCCATAACTTTAGTAACTCATCGATAAGAGGCTCGATATATACATTCATATCTTTAACTTGGTACTTACCTAGTTGAATGAACATAAACATTACATAATTATTATAAAAAAATTTACTGCAATATATATAAATTAATGTACATGACTATTGAATAAAAAAAATATAAGTCATTATGCAAAAAATAAGACAAATGAGATGCTACTTTGTTAAAAAAAATTGATGTAAACAAATACCTGGAACAATCATTGACAAAATTATGTGCTCCCTCTTTATTGACAACCATGGAGGAATGTTACTGTTGATAACAAAATAGGCCACACTGAGTAAATAGATCTCAGCTCTCCAAATGGATTGACACCGTCCACTCCCAATGAAAGCCTGAGATTATGAGGTTCTTCTTTAAAGTGTGGCCATTTTTCCTCCATGTCCTTAAATGCAGAACCATTCACATGCATTCAAAGAATGTCATCTCCACTTCTATTTCGTGCATGGTAATCCATAAATTGCACTAACCTTTTGCACCTAAATAATCGTTGCATATGTGGAATAATGAGAATATAACGAAAAACTTGGTGAGGCACCTTTTTTGTTAGTTGATCTATTTGATATCTACTAATATGACATTCCAGGCATTCTGTTGTAAATTCTTGTTGTTTATGATATATAATATGATCATTGGGACATGCATCTATTGCTTGATACTCTATTCCAATATCTTTCATAATGGCAAATAAATATTGGTATGAGTGAGGTAAAATATTTGATGGTGGTAACAAAAATTCACCAAACAATCTACAACAAAAAATAATTTATTAATATAAAGAATATTAATGGTACATATTTCATCCTTTATTTACTAGTGATGAACTAACAACAATTAAAATAGATGAAAAAAGATGGCATATATGACATACCTTAACATCCATGATATTGCTATGTTTGATAAACCATTCATAACCTTCAAGTTCAACGGCAACAATATAACAGAGAGAAGAGTTGTAAATCATGAACATCATCAAATTCATCTTGATCATCATGATCAACTCTGCCACTAAATGTGTCATGGATCAATGTATTCGTACCATCATCTTCAACTGTGTTTTCTAGCACATGATCATCTTCTTCCATAGGATCATAAACTTCATCTTTGATATTCACAACTCCATGTTCATCTGCTTGCAAAACCACATTCTCCGGTCTGTGATAATCCATATCATCTTCCCTAGGGCGCCCCACCTTTATAATAATGATAGACACAAATAAACCATGATCATGATCAAGTGGTTATATATATATATATATATATATATATATATATTGTTAAAACAATATAAGCATTTACAAATTCAATCAATATAAATACATATAATGAACAACTTACTAATAGACGATAATCATGCCCCCCTTCAACTTGACCATTCTGCCTTCAATGTTTCTCATCTGTTGTGATTAAAAGTCATCTCATCTTTAATCCCTTGTGATTATTGCAAGGACAATAAAATTTCCCATCACCCTTACTTTTCAATCTATCCCATAATCTATCAAGTGTCTCTTTATTTTGTTCTGGACTAATATTATTTGACATGATTTTTCTTTACCAAATTTGACTATTTAGATCTTCAAAAAATATCAAACTCACACTCCAATAATTTTTATTCATAGATAGGTAACATAATCTAATAATTTTGATATTTTACACCAAAAAAATTTGGCATGCAACCACCCTTGTAAAAGAGAAGATAGCTGAAGTTAATGACCACAAAAAACACTTTAAAATGATAATTCCAAAACTTATTAAATTATGATTTTACTATGATTTCCAACTGTTAAGACTCCTAAAATCAGAATATTGAACTTGATCGTAAACTTCCTACAATTATGGAGGTAGCGAGCTAGTAAGAGCAAGTGACCCATTCCTAAAGAGAAACAAATTAGAATCATCATCGCTAATGTCAATACAGATTTATCCTTTTAGTTAAAGATGCAATGTGTCACTTCTTATGACGAGTTTATCGCTAGGGCCCTCAACATTGAGAGATCCCTAATAAAAAACAATAGAAGCATTAGTAAGAGCATTATTAGGGTACAAACCCTAGGCCTCCGTAGAAACATAAAAAATAACTATAGTAGATTAGTGAGGTTGTAATACCAAAAAGATTGAGACATTGTAGGTAATAACAAAATCTTGCAATCTAAAGATTGTAGCCAATAACAAGCACACTATGTAGCTTAGTGACATTTGTAAATGCAATCTACGGTAAGAAGAATGACAGTCACTTGAGATGTGACAATCAAAAAGAGGATGAAGCAGTGACAAGATAATAAAGCTCAAACATTGCATAGTAAAGTGGAGATTTTAACAGTGAGTTTCCTTACCCCCTTGCTAACCTTAAGGGTTTTTCAAATGCTTTTGGTAGTGTTACAAAAGGAAAATGCAATTAGGGAATGACTGTCCAAATGAAGTAACAGTGGTAATCATAGGTTCAATGTTTCTTCTTAGCCATTAATGTATAATGGAGGTAGTGGATTGCATGTTGAGCAGTGTTTTGAGACTCATCAAAGATGGGAGAATAGTGAATATTACCTTGTGGACTATGAAGTAGTGTCAATAAGGTTGAAGGATCTTAAGAACTACAATACCATGAAACAATGAGTCCCTTGTAGTAAGTAGGTAGTCTATAGGGCATAGTTTGATTTTATAGAAGGATGCTCATGAAAGGAATCTTCAAGTGATAGTGAGTGAGTTGTTTGAGATTGCAGCTAAGGGTGCAATACCTAGTCTTAAAGGAAGTTAGCAAAGCAGTAAATGTGCAAGAAAATCAAATCGTACACAATAAAAATTCACAATGTTATCTTGCATAATGCCTTGAGTTTGAAGACAAAAATCTCATTGTATCTTCATGATGAAAGTGGTGACCTTAATGGTCAATCACTGAGAACCATGATTTTAAAACAAGCTATTGTGCTTATGGAGGCAACATTTTAAGCAAGGCAGTGAGTGGTCATTTGGAACAATGGTAGGTATGAAGGACTTGCTTTATGTGCATACTATGCAGTCTAGCTTAAGACACCATTCTTAGAAGAGATTGAAGGTGGATTATGAAACTCAAGGGTTACCATGAAAAGGATTAAAGTAAAGACTGAGATCTATTTGAAAGCCACAGTCATGAAGATATTAAAGATGTCACATGCAAAACCCTAGTAGCTGGAGTAATGAATATAGTGCCAAATAGGATAGTGTGTTGGGGAAAATTTAGGAGATCTCCACATTATCTAGTTACAGGGAAATACATCATTTATTTAATTTTTTAATTAAAAGAAATCATTCTAAACCCTATATAGGATACATTGATAATTCAAAGGCCTCTGAAGGAATTTGAGATTATGCAAATATATGTCAAGTAACATTCATAAGGTTTAGAAAATCTTGATCACTCTCTACAATAGCCCATTAAACATGGGTTGTGCTTGAATGCACTACATAATTGATATAACACAACCACACTACATATCAACTAGAGTTATAGGCTCTTTATCGTAGCAAGAGGTAATCACTCTTCGATCATGCTATAATTACATCCTAACCTGTTAAACTTGAGACAACCTAAATGCACGCAATGATGATTGACACCTACATTATACAACCTAAATTAACTACATTTAATGAGTTCCTCCATTTCTATCACAACATAGCCACATTAAACTTGGGGCACACATGAATGCATCTTCTATTTGTTATAGCACAATTGTGCCACATGACCAATAGAGTTATGGATCACATAATTACAGTCACAAGAATATTTTCTTTGGTTGTGATCTTATGGTGATTCCACACAACAAAATCTAGACATGAAATTCTCAAAACTCTAAACCTCTAAAAATGAAATATGATGAGATTTTGCTTTAAAATATGATTTTCAAACCTGGAACTACAAATCTAACTTCACAACTGAATTCTGCAAAAAGACAATGACTACCCTCAACCTAGCAATATCTTCTTGAATTTTTTCTAATTTTTCCCAAGAAAATCATCCTTAGTTCTCCACAAACTATCTCAAGTAAAACACTGTCACGATAAATCAGATGTGAACTCACTTTTCTTTATGTCAGCCACAATTTTATTTTTTTCTATTTTTCATGTTTGTCAAAAATTCGATGAAAGTTATAGCTGACATTTCGATGAACCCCAGGTTTGTCAAAATCTTGATGAATGTTAGGGATAAAATTTCAAAAAATTGAAAATTACACATCAAATTTTACAAGCACCCGATGATACATCAAATTATACATATTTCATTGAATAGTTTTGTTAGATTTTGTAGTCAAATGAGTTAGTGAGAGGAGACCAAGGGTCAAACCTTACAACAATCCCCCCTCCAACATAAGTGTGGTGTTTGAACTTGTGACCTTGGCTCTAATACCAATTACTACAAAGATGGTTGTTGTTGTACCCAAAGATTAACTTGTTAATGCCTGATACAACCATTGGATTTATACAAGATCAAGATCCATATGAGGCAGTTAAACCATGTAACGAATACCAAGCACCGCGTTGGACTACACCTACCATAGGAGACCAAGGGTCAGACCTTGCAACATAATTAACCCCTAAAAATGATATATATATGATTAAAAAAGGAATATGTGTACAAAAATTTATGCCACCAAGTCTAGGAAAAATTAGAAGGTAGAAAGAGTATCATGATGAACTTATCTAAGCTCCTCCTCTTTCATCAATTTCTATCCCACTTAGATAAATTAATACTAATAATTTTTTGGTACATAAACATAGATTGTATTTATTGTAAAAAGATGAGATTACATTGTTCTACCATGGTGGTTTTAACACAATCACCCAATCTCAATAGCCTAATAAATTTGTAGTGCCAGAAAGAGGTTATGATCAACCACCAGAGAATAACCCCCAATGACTCAATATAGTTATCAAAACATATTTTTTCAGCCATCCTCACATACCACTCGGAGACGTGACAAAAATAACATGACTTATAGAGTTAACACATAGAACTGAGCCAAAAAATTGAGCACAAACACTCATCAGACGTATACCACCCTTAGTCAAGCTCCATTTCCATAGCCTTCAAAAGTTCATAGAAGAGGCCCCTCCAATATTCCCTATGTGTTGACTCTAGATAAAGAAGAAATTTCAAAAAGGTTGCACCATGCATAGCTCGAGCCCTATGGTCCCACAAATCATAACCCTTAATATCCAAAAGGTAATGATATTGTTGAACACATACCCCAGGAATGAAAACCTTGGACATGTCATCAGGTCAAGGAATACCAACAACATGTTTAGTAATGATAATCACATCCTCAACACCCCCAATTAAGTCAACCATCACCAACTTGCATGTCATTAACAAAAACATAGCCTTTAGGAATTCCAGGTCTAAGAGGGAGGCAATGAAATGAGAAGTAATATCCACATTTGTTCTGTACCACTTAGAAGGCAACATAAATTCCTTCTCTAATATTAATTTGGTTTCTTTCAGCACTAGTATACTGATTTCATAAACACCAATCTCAACCGATTCTCTGTGATCTTTCCCAAGAATTCCCATAGCTTATGAGTTGTGGTGAGCTGAATTGGAGTCTCCATTATGCTAAAACATCAAATGCAGATGCAAAAGCTACTACAAACAACACCATATAATTCCCACAAAACATGTCAACATTAATGTGGGGTTGCACACAAAGCTAGAAGATGCCCCCAAAGCACGCTTAGATGCCTCGGTATGCAACACAAGGCATGTGAAGGGATGACTCAATTAATTGTCCTCAATTTGATGGTACTACACCAACTTGGAAAATGTTCTGAGCCAACCATCAATCAAACTTAGCAACACATGATAATTCAAATCCACCCCTATCAAATTTCCACATGAAGGATGATTTTTTTATGAGGTAAGCCTAGCTAAGGCTTAATAGCATCTCAAACCTATTTGTACCCTTCCATTCTTGTCTATAATTATACAACCAACACTAGATGCGTTGGGATTTCCATGAGATGCCCCATCAAAGTTCAACTTGTACCACCTTGACGATGGTAGGTTCCAAACATCCCCCTCTCTCTTATCTTTCTTTTCACTCAAAGAGCAAGCTACGGGATTAGGGATATTCATGCCATACCATGTTTTCCTCATTTTCACATCCTAATTTGAGAAGGATTCCTTAGCAAGATTTATTTGAGCAACCCTTCCATTCACCACCTCCACTATCACAACTTCCATCCTATTGATAAATGTAAAAAAATTCCTCTCAACCTCCTTGAAAACCCTCCAATTTCTTTATTTCTAGATTTCCCAAATAACCAACAAGGGGGAAATCATCCATAGAGCACCAAAGGAGTCCTTCTTGAGAAGTGGCCATGAGGAAAATAGAAAGGATTTCATTTGGTAATGCACCTTTCCAACCCAATCTAGCACAAAGCAACTTCCAACAAGATTGAGAGAAAGGGTAGTCAATAATTAGGTAATTGACATCTTCTTCAACATTTTTGTATAGAACACACTTGGAAGGGCCTAAGAAGCCCATTCTTCTAAACTTATTTATTGTTAAAATTCTTTCTTGTATGGCAACCCAAGAAAATGTACCAACTTTAAGGAGATAGAGTTTTCTCCAGCACAAGTGTAAAGGAAGTGTAGATTTAACATCATCCTTACATTATGCCTCATACCCATCCTTTTTCTTGTATTTCCCAAACATCGAGCCCATCCATACTAGCTTATCTTCCTCATCTCTTAATGTGACACATCAATTTTCTAAAAGCCATTTCAATTGCTCAACTTCCATGAGGGAAACATCCCAAACCTCAAGGTCCTTCTAGACTAGAATAGGATATCCATCCACCAGTTTCTCCTCCATGTAGTCCCTAACCCTATGACCCCAATCCTATTTCAATGTGCTCTTCATTCTTCCTATGTCCAAAAATTTATCCCAAGTAACCACACCAAGAATCCTCCCAAAAGAGAGTCGATCTACCATCGTGCCCATCCCAATAGAGATAATCCAAAATAATGGGTTGATAAGCCTTCATGAAGTTTCAAATCCTAGATCCTATTGGGAGATTCTCAGTCAATAGGATATAGTTTGCATTATCATTGTTCAAGTATTTACTCTATAAATATTCACCCATTTGGATTCATTATTGGAGTACATGTTCTAGATTAGTTTCTCACCAAGAGCTTTATTTTTCTTAAGCATGTATTGAATACCAACCCCACTACACACCCTTGATTTAGATATTTTGTCCCACATGATGAGGGGGTAATTCCTTTTGTTAGAGGAGCCTTTCCAAACAACTGTCACATGCACTAATTAATTTTTTTCTCAAAAGCACTAAGAACGACATTAGGTATATTGGAAGGGATGAAATGACAGCCTTCAACATGATTATCCTCCCTAACCAAGACAACCATCTCCCACCCCAAGAGGAAATATGATTGTTTACCTGTTATTCCAAAGGATCCTACAATTTTCTTGATATCATGCCTTTTTCCAAAGGAAGACTAATGTAAGTCATTAGAATATCCCCAATTCTGAAATTAGAAGTCCTTAACTCATTAGCTTGTTTGGGGTTTGTGTTTAGGAAGAAATTTTTTAATTTTGCATCACTTAGAAACTACCCCAAAGCTTCCACATATGCTTTGAGAATTTTTTTGAAGGCTAATGCTTCCCTCCTCCTAGGGACCCAAAGAGCATAGTATCATCAATGAATTTTTGATGGGTTATTGGTGTGAATGGGGTCATTTCCTAACTAGTTATTAGCAAGAACCTAATCAAATTAATAAATTTATTTAGGAGTTGAACTAGAAAGAAAATGGAAGGTGGGGTGATACCCACTCTATTCTCTTTTGGCCACTCAATAATGTCCTAGGATCTCAAATTGGATTGATTATCCACCCAAAGGGTGAATCAATTCTGAACAAGGAAGACCTAGGAGGTGGTTCTTTAAGCTTTGAGGGGTTCACCACCAAGCAAAAGCTTGGAAAAGACAACTTAACATTCAACTCACAAAACCTAGTAATGTAAGCTAAATGAAGGATGAAAATGATGAAATTAAGCAACAAAAAGTTATGATGTATGTACTTGGGAAGTTTAGAAATGTGATGAGGATTCAAGAAATGCAAAGAAGCTATTAAAATATTCTATGGAGGACTAAGGTTCCCTAGGTGGCATCTTAGTCCCAAGGCATGAAACTCAAGGAACATACTCCAAAAAGGGGTTGATTTAAGGAACACTTGAAATCAAGGTCTTAAGACCCTTGGGGGACAAAGACACCCTAGGTGGTGTCTTAGTCATAACCCAAAAATTAGGGACACACATCCTGAATCATTAATTTATCATTTATCCTTTGATGTTTATTGGGATTAGCCAAAAAGTTATGTAGTTTATTAGGCTTGTGGATGCAAAATAGGACTAATTAAGACATAAATAGGGATAAATAAAGCAAGGTGGGCCCAAACAAGTTTGAAAATGCAAGGGTATGCATTTTCCTACACTACATTTAGCCCCCACTTTAGTGAGAGGATGAACTTGCTTCAAACTCACACTAAAGTAGCCAACCACACAATCAAGAGGGGTTTAAATGTATGAATAATAGTAAGATAGGATGACAATAATCAAGAGGGTGGCCAAGCCCCCAGGATAAAGATCCTATGGAAAACCAACATAGGTACAAAGGAACACGCATGTGGATGATGTATGAAGCCATAACCAGATCACAAACATAAACCATCAAAGATAGAAAAAGGAAAAAGGAAAAAGAAAAGTGCAACAACTCAAGCTTCGACTTGCCATCGAATGTGTTGTGGATTGGGTCTAGGCTATTTTTCAAAAAAGGTTTACAAGTGGAATGCATTGTCCACTATGCAAAAAAAACACATGCTCACAAGGGCTAGTGAAGCTAGTTTGTATCAAAGTCATACCCCCATGACTATGATAAGGACAAAAAGAAAATGCATGCTCACAAGGGCTAGTGAAGCTAGTTGTTCACTAGGTGAGTCCCAAGGGACCATATCAAAGCTATACCTCCATGAATTTAATAAGGTACAAATATGCAACACAATAAGAAAGAGGGATGTTTGAAGGTATTTTTCTTAGTTTGTGTGAGGTATCATCTTAGGGAACATTGTGCTTAACATCTCTGAGAGAGGATAAATACAAGGTCTCATCCTGGGGAACATTGTACTTAATGTATCTAAGAGAGGACAAGTGCAAAGGTCTCATCCTAGGGAACATTATATTTAATGTTTCTAAGAGAGGACAAGTGCAAGGTCTCATCCTAGGGAACATTGTACTTAATGTTTCCAAGAGAGGACAAGGAGATATCATGCTCTCGGAGGAAGTCAAACCCACTGACACCATCAAGAAAAGGATGCATTGCAAAAAGAAAGGAAATCACACAAGGAATATGAACTAAATGCCAATGAAATCATTCCAAAATAATGCTAATGTATGTGATCTGATGGATATTTTTAGTGAAAATTGAAGTGTCTCCATTCTCTCCAGAATCTACACCATCAAAAAGATCTCGGCATCCTGATTCCAATGCAACTTGAACGGAGCGAAAAAGAGTCCGTTTGTGCAAGTTATGGCTAGTCAAACCTTGCGTCAAACTAGGATCAGGGGTGTCTAGGAAGCAAAATAATGATGTCATCAAAAGTTGTCAAATATGGCATCATCATGAAGAGCTCATCGCAAGCTTTCCAATGCAACTCATTTCGTTGAAAATGTGAATCATATGTGAGAGATATAGCCAGCAAAAGTTCTGAGTTGACTTGTGGACCAGAGGTACAGTGATGATGTCAGCATCTGTACATGATGACGACACCATTAGTACAGAATCTGAAGTGGACCAATCATAGTTTGACATGTGGCAGTCCATACATTCCATACAAGATGATGTGGCAGTACAAGTGGCTACTGAGTCAGCAAGTGACGTGGACAGGTTCGACGAATTATCTCCTGACATGTGGCAATTGGTGGCAATACAGTTGGCAGTGACTATGCAGCTAACGTGTCTCTATCAGTGAATCAAATCAAGCCATGTGGCATCTCAGTGGCACGACACATGGCCCTTTCTTCTCTCCTTTTGCCGGTGGATGGAATGAGTTTGTTTGTTTATTAAAAAAGTTTGTTGGGAGATTTGAACCCCCAACCAACCTCTACTGAACTTAGCCCCTGAACATTGCACCATATACGTGGGTATAACAATGAGTGGTGGTCGGTTTTTTTTGATAAAAATTTGGATGGATTTTATTGCTAAATTTGTGGCCGGCGGGAGTTGAACCTACACCATCTGGGTTACAAAAAGAATAGCCCACCGATATGCCATCGATATTATCTGATATGTATATGGCATCAGTTGGTTTTCTTGACTATTTCAAATTGATTACCATAATTTAAAAAAAAAACTCCTAGAATTTAAAAATAAAACAAACAAATAATCCTTTTAAGGATTAAAAAACAAACCCCTAAACAATAATATTCTGAGGAAGGGCTTAAATAATTTTAAAAAAAAGATTATTAAGGATATTTGGAATATTCCTTTGTAAAATTGGGAGATTAAATGGTTATTAGGAGATTTGGGGGAAATTTAGTAAATCTTATGGTTTTCACCAAATTGGGTGAAACTTTTGTATAAAAAGGGGTGAAAGGGAGAGAGTTGAGTTAAGAGAATTTTCAAGTGAAACAGGTGACAGGTGATTCGAGAGGAGTTCTAAGGAGATCATTTTGAAGCCATTTTGTACATCAGAGCAATGTTATGCTGCCAAAGTGATGGTCTTGGTGCATCATTGTAATTGATTCTAGAGATTAATTAGATCGGTCATACTCTATTGGATCCAACCCGGAGACATAGTCACATTTGTGGCGAACTCTGTAATCAAACTCTGTTTGCATCTCTCTCTTTCTTTCGCTCACTTTCTTTCATTTTGTTGTTATTACTTTGTCATTTTAATTATTGTAATTATTTCCATGAGTTAATTTTGTTCTAATTAACTTGGAATAATCATTGTAAAAGTTTAAGCATTCAATACTACATATAGTCTAGATCCTATACAGATCAAGTTGGTATCAGAGCTCAATTGACTATTATTGCAGTTATTTTTTTTTTTAATGCTAACAAGATCTAGGATTTAGAAGGGTGAAGGCAAGCTCAAAGACTTTAATCCTGAGATCGGGAAGTGAAGAACATTTCTAAAGATGTCTGAATCTGGAATGGAGGTTCCTGAAGAAATCAGTGAGTAGGAGTTTCAAAGAGCATTCCTTGAGATGAAGGCTAAGGTGGACATTCTTTTTCAGGAGAGACAAGAACGGAAAGAACGTGAAGGAGGTTCGTCAAAGCAAGAAGATCTCAAAGACAAGAAAGGGAAACATGGAAACGGTGGCAAGCAACCAGATCACCCCTTTTCTTCTTCTCCTCCCTCTTCTCTTTTTTCTCCATCTTCTCCTCATTCTACTTCTTTAAATTCTTTCAAGAGTGGGTATAAGCCTAAAATTAAATTGGATGTAAAATTTGATTTACCAAAGTATTGTGGTGAACTTAATGCTAAAAAATTGGATGATTGGATTTAGAAAGTAGAAGTCTACTGTAGAGTCCAAAACCTATTAGATGATGTTGATAAGATCCAATTAGCTACTCTTTGGTTAGGAGGTATAGCTTTAACTTGGTGGGAGAGTAAGTCTAAGGCAGAAGTTTCACAACATGGTAGAGTCAGTTTAACTTGGGTAGAGTTTGTTAATGCTATTAAAAAGCAATTTTATCCCCTAGGACATATGCAACAATTAATGATGGACTGGCAAATGTTTAGGCAAGGGAAAGGTCAAACTATCCAGGAGTACACCCATGAATTTAGGAAAAGGGCTATTGCTTTGAATGTTCCTTGTACACCCAGGACACTTTGTTGAAGTACATAGGAGGTCTGCATTCCTACCTTAGGCATTCTATTTTGGTTTTGAATCCTAACAACTTGGATGAAGTTTGTGTCCAAGCTACCCACTTAGAGTCAAGGGGTAAAGGATCTTTTATTGATAAGTTTGATAATGATGTAAAGAAATCTTCTAATGTTGCAGAGATAGGGAAAGGAAAGAAGGCAGCTACAGTTAAGAAGGATGAGAAACTTTCTTGCACTCATTGTGATAGGAAGGATCATGATGAAGAACATTGTTGGCAGTTGCATCCAAAACTGAGGCCTAAGTGGGCTCAAAAAAGTAATCAGAAACAAAAAGGTAAGGAGAAAGCCAAAAATGTTGTTATGGATCTTGGTTCAAATTCAGATGATGAGACTAAGATAACAGCTATGGTTTTGAAAGGTAAACCTCCTATTTCCAGTGTTTATGTTGATAGTTGTGCTTCTACTTCTATAGTTAATGATTTCTCTGAAGATAAGAAAAGGAATGAACTGTTTCATTTAAGGGTTGTTGCTAAGAACACTAAAATTGATGCACTCATAGATAGTGGTTCTCAAGTGAACTTAATTTCAAAAAGTCTTGCAAAGAACTTGGGATTGAAAACTACACAGCATAAGAAACCTTATCCATTAGGCTGGATTTGTGAAAATGATAAGTTGCAAGTAACAAGACAATGCACCTTAAGATTTGCAATCACTAGTAAGTTTGTGGATGAAGTACAGTTTGATGTAGTTCCATTGGATATCTATGGGATAGTGCTTGGTAGCCCTTATCTTTATGATAGAAAAGAAATTTTCTATAGGGAAAAAGAATCATTATCACTTGTTTAAAGATGGCATACAGTATATTGTACATTCTCACAGGATTAAGATTGATCATTCTTTTGCAAACACAGGGCAGTTAAAGAGGGTAATTAATGTAAGTAAAGAGTTAACTCTTATGTCTGTTAGTATAGGTGATTCTAAACTTGAACTTGGAGTAGCTAACCAGGGTCAGATGTTGCAGGATGCACCCACAGTACAGCATGAGGGAATGATAATTGAAAGAATTGATGGTCCCTTGGGTAAAAATGTTCCTGTTGTCAAGGATTGAATTGTTGTTGATTTGTTCTCTTTCATTTCTGCATTATTGTTCAGCTTGATGCTAGTCAATTTTTGTTAGTTAGTGGCTATGATAGTTGATGTAGAAGCTTATGGAAGTGATAGAATAATGTTTATGTTCAACAATGTTATTGTAGTATTCATTATGCTTGTAAGCTAGGTATTCAGATGTACAAAGGATATAGGACAAGTGGGGAGGCCATGTCCTCACTTAATGTCAGTATAAATGTCACTTTTGGAGGTCCAAAAGGTCTTCAGTGGGGAGGCCTGATCCAATGGATATTTTTAGTGAAAATTGAAGTGTATCCATTCTCTCCAGAATCTACACCATCAGAAAGATCTCGATGTCTTGATTCCAACGCAACTTGAACGGAGCGAAAAGGAGTTTGTTTGTGCAAGTTATGGCCAGTCAAACCTTGGGTCAAACTAGGATCAGGGGCATCCAGGAAGCAAAAAAATGATGTCATCAAAAGTTTTCAAAGATGGAATCATCGCAAAGAGCTCATCGCAAGCTTTCCAACGCAACTTGTTTCATCAAAAATGCACATTGTATGCGAGAGATACAGTCGGTCAAAGTTCTAAGTTGACTTGTGGACTAGAGGTACAATGATGATGTCAGCATCAGTACATGATGACATCACCATCAGTCTAGAATCTAAAGTGGAACAATCATAGTTTGACATGTGGTAGTCTGTACATTTCATACAAGATGACGTGGCAGTACAGGTGGCTACCGAGTCAGCAAGTGACGTGGATGGGTTCGGCGAATTATCTCCTGACATGTGGCAATTGGTGGCAATAAGTTGGCAGTGACTGTGTGGCTGACGTGTCTCTATTGGCAAATCAAATCAAGCCACGTGGCATCTTCGTGGCGTGACACATGGCCCTTTCTTCTCTCCTTTAGCTAGAGGATGGAATGAGTTTGTTCATTTGTTAAAAAAGTTTGTTGGGGGCTTTGAACCCCCAACCAACCTTCACCGAACTTAGCACCTGACCGTTGCACCATATCTACGGGTCTAACAATGAGCGGTGGTCGGTTTGTTTTGATAAAAATTTGGATGGATTTTATTGCTAAATTTGTGGCCGGTGGGAGTTGAACCTGCACCGGCTGGGTTACAAAAAGAATAGCCCACAGATATGCCATCGACATTATCTAATATGTATATGGCATCGGTTGGTTTTCTTGAACATTTCAAACCGATTACCATAATTTTAAAAACAAACTCCTATAATTTAAAAACAAAACAAACAAAAAATCCTTTTAAGGATTAAAAAACAAACCCCTAAACAATAATATTTTGAGGAAGGGCTTAAATAATTTTAAAAAAAAGATTATTAAGGATATTTTGAATATTCCTTTGTAAAATTGGGAGATTAAATGGCTATTAGGAGATTTGGGGGAAATTTAGTAAATCTTATGGTTTTCACCAAATTGGGTGAAACTTTTGTATAAAAATGGGTGAAAGGGAGAGAGTTGAGTTAAGAGAATTTTCAAGTGAAACAGGTGATAGGTGATTCGAGAGGAGTTCTAAGGAGATCATTTTGAAGCCATTTTGTACATCGGAGTAGTGTTATACTGTCGAAGTGATATCTTGTTGCATCATTGTAATTGATTCTGGAGATTAATTGGATCGGTCGTACTCTATTGGAGCCGACCCGAAGATGTAGTCACATTTGTGGCGGACTCCATAATCAAACTCTATTTGCATCTCTCTCTTTCTTTCGCTCACTTTCTTTCATTCTGTTGTTATCACTTTGTCATTTTAATTATTGTAATTATTTCCATGAGTTAATTTTGTTCTAATTAACTTGGAATAATCATTGTAAAAGTTTAAGCATTCAATACTGCATATAGTCTAGATCCTATACAGATCAGTATGCCCCCACTTTAAAGAAATTGCTAAACACCATGCTATGAGAAATTAATTTAAAGTAGACAAACATGAAAAGGAAAAGGAAAAGAGATAGTTACCCCCAAAAACACATAAGGGATCTATGGATTTAGGATTAGTATCTATCTTTGCTGCAATAATATTAGAGAGCTCAAAATTGTCATCATTCCCAAAATACACATAGAACTAGAAGAATGACACAAAGAGATTGAAAACAAAATGATAAACCTTTTAGGTCAACATGGAAGAGACATAGGGTGTCTTGATGCCTTGTGTCATCCCCAAAAGGAAAACACAAGACCAAAATGCAAATGAAAGGTAAAGATCAATGAAAAGGTGAAATCTTACAACATATAGAAGAATGAAGGTACAAATAGAGGAATGTACCAAGAGAGAAAAAAACAAACAATACATCATTGGGGATCACAATACACACATGAAATCACACAAAAGAAAAGGAAATAAAACAAAAGACTAGTAAGGCACAGGTGAGTCAACCTAATTTTGGTCATCCACCTCCCAATCTTTTTTTTTATAAGCGGAAGGTAGACAAAAAACCTAAGGGACAAGAACAAATGCATTACTAGGATGAGGCTATTTACTTCTTTCACCCACTAAGTGCAAGACAAGAATGATCCAAGGTAAGTGATGAGAAAGATCATGTAATAGTGAGAAAATAATGTTCTACAACTATTACAGGACAAAGTGGGGGAGGAAAGGAATAGGCTAAGTAATCACTTCATGGCAATCATTTTCATTGAAGTGAAAGTTTTATAATACTAACTTGAATGTACGACACTCATAGGTGTTGTGTCTGAGAGTTCAATGGTATTGACAATGTGGGAATTTTTCATCTTTAGGATATAGTATGAACATTTCTTTCATTGGTGGTAATTTTATTAGTTCTTTGTTCAAAAACAATTGTAGTTTTTGTTCACTTTTAGGTGGTGGACAAGGGAACTTTAATTTTTCTAACTTGTAAGGCCTCTTGCATTTTCTAGATTCACCAACTTCTCAGGTTGAAGGTTGAGGATGATGACCTAAGGTGATTCTACCATCCTTATCATTGTTATGAGTTATTGTTTGTTCTTTAGGAAGGACATTCATATTAGGAGTATCAAATATAATTGTGCCATCTACGAATCCTTAGGTATTCTCTAGGAGCACTTATGTTGGAAGGAGGATCTTGATATCCTAACCCCTTTGTGTTTTCATTAGTTGGTATTTTCTCTAGGAGTTGATGAATTTCATGTTCACTTGTATCACATCCTTGTTTACTCAAGATTGTGAACCCTTGTCCATATGCTTCTTCTAGATTGATTGGAGTGTTTGTTAATTTGTTATCATAAAATAGTTGAGTATTTACTTGTTTAGAGGAGCTAGGTTCACCTATTGTAGGGAACTTAGGTTCAACTTTTGTTTCGGTTTCAGGGTGTAAGTAACCAAACATCTCAAGAGGTGGTATTGTAGGGGATTTTAGTTGTTTCATGGATGGATAAAGTGATGCATTAGCTTCAAGGTTGTTAAGGAAATCATTTAGGAACATATTCATGTTGTCATCTTCTTCTCCAATGATGTCAACATCACGACCAGGACATGCATTAGGATTTGAGTGAGCATGAGTATGTTCAATGGCATTAGGGTCATTACCAAAGGCAAAAATTGACACATATATCAAATATTTCAAGGGAATACAAGGCTTTCCAAAGCACAAATCCATGAAGAAAGATTGAACAAGTACACTTGAAATGAAAGAAATTGAAATAAAAACAATTCCGCAAACTATAACAAAAAATTGAAAGCAGCAAACAGAAGCATAGACAAGCAATTTCAAATCCTAAAAATTGGAAAGTCGGAGTCAACAGGGACTAAGAAATCAATAAGGGAATCTTGGTCCTACTAGTGAGATTTTGAAGTTCTAGAAAGTGAACTAGAAAGAAACAATAGAGACAAGATTCTAAGCCAAAAACCCTAAGGGGGACTAAGATACTAGGAAGGGCATTTTTGTCTCAGTAGAGGTTTTTTTCAAAAAGAACAACAAATTTTGAGTTGTTTATAGTGTTTCCAGGTTGCCTACCTAGGGACTAATGTTTAGAAACAGAAAGCTATGTAAATGACAATAAAAAGTAACTAATTACAAGAAATGGGATGCAAAGTTGAATGCAATAGCAATGTTCCTAAATGCAATTAGGATGAGTAGCAATGCAATTTTTCAATTTTTCAATGAGATGAAATGATGCAAGAAAGAAAAAATGAAAATGCACTTTCACTAATGCAAATGTGAGAAAACCTAAATGCACTTTCACTAATGCAAGTATGATAAACCCTAGATGCACTTTCACTAATGCAAGATGCAATGCAAGAATGAATGCAACCTAGATCTAGGACTTTAATGGACTCCAAATTAGAAAATGAATGGTCTAAAATTTTTGGTTCACCAAATGAACGAGAAAGAAAATGGAAGGTGGTGGGATACCCACTCTATTCTCTTTCAGCCACTCAATAATGTCTTAGGATCCCAAATTGGATAATTGACTATCAACCTAAAGGGTGAGTCAATTCTCAACAAGGAAGACCTAGGATGGGGTTCTTTATGCTTTGAAGGGTTAACCAAGAAAAATATTTGAAAAGACAACTTAACATTCAACTCACAAAACCTAGTAATGCAAGGTAAATGAAAGATGCAAATGATGAAATTAAGTAATAGAAAGTTATGATGTATGTACCTTGGAAGTTTGGAAATGTGATGAGGATTCTAGAAATGCAAAGAAGCTGTCAAAATATGCTATGGAGGACTAAGACACCCTAGGTGGCATCTTAGCCCCAAGGAATGAAACTCGGGGCACAAACACCAAAAAGGGGCCCATTTAAGGCACACTTGAAATCAGGGTCCCAAGACCCTTGGGGGACAAAGACGTCCGAGGTGGCATCTTAGTCCCAACCCAAAAATCAAGGACACAGCTAGAATTATTAAATTATTATTTATCCTTTAATGTTTGTCAGGATTAGCCAGAAAAAGATGTAGTTTATTAGGCTTGTGGATGCAAAATAAGACCAATTAAGACATAAATAGGGATAAATAAAGCAAGGTGGGCCCAAACAAGTGTTAAAATGCAAGGGTATGCATTTTCCTACACTACATGAGTTAAGTTAGTCCTACTCATCATTTCTAGAAGTTAGTTATAATGGGGCCATGCCTCACTATTTAATTCTAGTTATCTAGGCATTTAATAATTCTCTCATGAATTTAATATAAATTTAGCCAAGCAGTTATCTTACTTCCTTTCATATCACGTATGAATACAAGGTTCTTGTAAATTTTTAAATCATTCTAGATCAATACAATTTTATTATACATCATCATTTGATCAATCATATATCTTCTTTCTCATGTTGCAATAGTTTCTTGTGGATGGTGTCTTTCATGGTTTGATCCTTTGAAGAGTGCTCAACTTCATTTGGGTTCATCAATATTTTCAACATGGTATTAGAGCCTAGGCCATGCTAAGTCCATCTCATATTGGAGAGTTTAGCTGAGGAGATTTTTATTTTAGGTTGAAAGGTTTACATCAAAGGCTAGTTGTCATCATCTAAGGGATAGCTAATTTCTGAAGCATAATTGGTCAAATATGACCTCATCATTGCATTCAGGAGGTCCAAAAACATTGGAATGCCTATCAAATTGTCAAAATCTAATACTTTGTCCTGAAGACATCAAAGGTTTTTAGTAGTAGTAGGAAAATTTTAATACTATATGGTTTTGTGAAAAAATCCTCCCCCCCATCGGTAAAATTTTTAATCCATGAGTATAATATTATCCTAGGTTGGATTTTTCAATTATCGAGCAAATTCTAAATATTTTAGGTGAAATATTATATTTTGGTGGATTAATTGTTTGTGGGAAAATATTCTTTATTGATAGCAGATATTATTCTACGGACTAGACAAATTTACTATTCTATAGTTATTGTCATTTTTTTTGCAGTCATTTATTGACATTTTGAAGTGACACATTTATTATTAACTACAAGGCCATATAGGTCAATTGTAGTGATTATCGTCATTCTATATTAATTGTAGTCTACCATAGTATCAGATAGTGACTGCCTTAATTCCTTGTCAGCCCACATGCATAGCCCCATCAGATTCTCAAACCACCAACCATCTTTTCTACTCATCAACTAGACAAGCCCTCCAAACATAGTTTTATTAGCAACCAGGGGATCCACCCTTGGTGAGCAGTGCCACCCTGACCACTGCCAGTCTAAAGCCCTGTCATTTCCCTACTAGTGATACATTAGTTTTGGCCCCCCAACCTCCACGGTCATATCAATGACTAGGGGGCTTATTTTTTTGCCTCAGGTGCTTTACTTTTTGCACCTAGTTAGCCTGCATAGTTATCCCGCATACCCAAATTGGACATTTTTTTCAACGGAGCATAACTTTTTGCAAAAATATTGTATTTTCAAAAACAAGATATTGACAAAAACCTACTTTCGTGTACTTCATAGTGGTGTATAGTAATTTTCTATATTTTTTTGTAGTTACAAATTATAGCCAACTAAAGTCAGTGCTTCCTTTTGGACTCCCGAGCTCGTATCTTTTCACTAATTTGTCAAATTTTAGAAATTCTAGTAGCATTGTGAAGGTAATTTAGAGGTCTATCATTCTGTCCATTCACTTTTTTCATATTTAGCACTAGCTACAATCCACTCATTTTTTTCAAATTATGGTATTCTCTTTATTACATGGATATACTGCTATTTGGAGAAGGTATATTTGATTTAGGAGGCTTCATTTTCAATTACACATCATATTTTGGGAGTTTCACATTATATTTTATCAAATATTTTGGCTTTTCCTTGATTTGTATTTGTGGCTCTAATGGTAGACCTAATATTTTAGGTTCTTACTCCTCATAATTATCACACATGGAAGGTGAGGATGTAGAGGTTACTTTGGTCTAAGGGATTATGGTCTACCTTGAGTAAGGAACAACCTAACTTTCCTAGAGAATATGAGAAATTTGCACATTGGAAAAAAATGTGATGAGGCAATGGGCTTGATTGCATTGCATGTTTTTGAATCCTTATTCTTCCACATTGAGGAGTATACTACACCAAGAAAGGTATGGGATAAATATAAGGATATCTTTGGTTATGTTAGTGATGTAAGAGCCTTATAATTAGAAGTAGAATTGGCATCACTTTCTATTGATTCATTTCCTACTATTGAGGACTATTTGGTGAATTTTAAGCCTTTCTGTACTCAATTAATAGGTTGTGGGAAAGAGAAAACTAACAATGAATGTAGATTTCTAATTTTGTCTAAATTGAAAGGTGTGCATATTTTTCCACTTCCTTTTATTCCACTATGGATGGGTTAGGTGATAGTTTTGTCATACCATCATTTGAGACCTTTTGTGAGAGATTTGACTAGGGAATAATCTAAACTTAGCCAAGATAATGTCTCTTCTAAGTCCCATGCTTTGATAGTCACACCACCTAAGGGGAAAGGGAAGAAAAAGAACAAACCTAAGGAAGAATCTAGTGTAACTTCCACCACCTCTTCTAAAGAGGATAAATCCAAGAAGGAGAAACCTAAATGCACTTTTTGTAAAGGGATTGGGAATAGTGAACAAGTTTTCTATAAGAAGGAAATCCATGAGTTGAAACAACTATTGGAGAAGCAAGAGGCACTGACCCTACTGTGGAAGGTAATGTATTGGTTCCTAGAGCACTTGATGTCTCCCCAATCTACTTATACCTAAATCTCTCCATTTTAGTTTGCAACTCAATATTTTTTTGCTACATCTTGATGTACTCCTCAATCAAAAGGTTATATTTTTCCATTAAGCTCTTTCTTTTAGCTTCCTCTCTTTCAACAGTATTTTGGGCCAATTTGGCCGCAGTCATAGTAAAATTAGTGGCCTCAATGGTTGAGGTCTCTGAAGCTCTCTTTATTATCAATCCTCCTTTGAAATTTGGATTAATATTAGAAACATCTAGTTTTCTCCCTTGTGGGGCCAATGCCCAAATTGCCAAAGTTTCATATTCCTCACTGAAAGCAGATTTTTGCAATGCTACCTTGACCTCTTCTTCAGAGTCTTCAAAGGGATTCTTAGACTTCATAATAGCATTAAAGGCTGCTGCATCTACAATGTCCCATTCTAGGAAAATTAATACACCAGCTTGACTCACCAGTTTTCTTCCTTCTTTAAGAGTGATGTTCTTGAATTCTTCCATTAATTCAACTTTTACTTCCTCATCATTCTTCTAGTCTGACCTATAAGGCCTTAGTTCTCTTCTTTTCTTACATTTACCTTGACACTCTTCAAACTTCATCCTCCATACCAATTGCAAGAATAAAAGAGTTCTTACAAATGTATTGTCATCTAGAAACTCCTTGCATGCCTCCATTCTTGCATCTTGTACAATTTTACCTTTCATATCTAAATTAGATAAAAATAATTTAGTTGGCCTAGGAGGGGAAGGCATACCAACTTCCATGTCTTGATCACTAACAATAATCTCATCCATCAGATCCTCCTATGGTTGATCAATTATTTGCCTCTTAGGGCTTGGCTCGGATGGTCGTGATGAGGGATTGGCTTCCGGTGATGATTCTAAATCAATAATTTTGATTGCCCCAGGCACTTTGAATTTTGGACTTGGTTGTGGAGGCACTTTCATAATCTGTTTTCCTTTTCTGTCCACTTCTTCTTCATCACTGCTACGATCATTTTTCCTTCTATAAATGGGCCACATTTCCATAGGTTGGTATGTTGGCCTTGTTTCAATTGGTCTAACACCTTTCTCTTGTACACCCAGACTCAATTCTAAATTTATCTTTTTTGTCCTCAATGTGCCCATAATTTCCTTGAAGTTTCCCATTAGAAAATCAATTTTCTTATGGTGAGGACTGAACTCCAATAGTGGATCATATTTTGGATCCATTTTGTGCACAACATCTAGTAGCTTACCATAAGCTATCCATTTCTCCTTATTCAACTCCTATCTATTGAAATCAAATTTATTTCTAATCAATTCTTCAGGGAAATTGAACTCATGTACAAATTTTCTAGCTTTTATTCTTTGTCTGAAAAGAGCAAAGAAACCCTTAGGATCATGCTGACACTTTGGTCCACACCTCAAATGGTAATCATTAAAGAAATTATCAAAATGTGTCCATCCTCCCTTTGAAAATATAAAATTAGACACCACTGTATAATCTAGGAAAAATGTTCCCTTACCCCTTCCAGTGAGGTTGTCCTCATGAATACAACCTATCTGCCACATAACCTCTACAAATCCCACTCTTGGTGGCACATTGCATGGTAGTATATGAGGGGCTCCCTGAAAACCATATACTCTCAAGATAGTGTTGACTGGGTATGGGATAATGTCACCCCAGTTATGGTAAACCTTCAATTCTGACTTCCTCTCCTTTGGCCTGAGGAAATCATGTAATTCCTTAGGGATCCTAGGTATATTCACCATTAATCTAGCCCTTAATTTGGAAGCAAAAAAATTATCAAATTGCACATAACTAGTGCTTTCCTTATTACAAGATAAATTTGCAGCCCATATCTATACTGGTAATCTTTCTTCATCAATTGATTGCCTTAATTTCATCCTCTTAGAAAAAAGTCAACATTCTTAAACAAAAAAATATGCATTAGCATAGAATATCAAAAGAATTGAGTGTTGGTATCATTTTTTTGCAGCTTTGACAACCCTCCATGCATCCTCTTAGCCAAGAAAGAAGCTAAGTCATAGGTCACGGAGAAGTTAGTGTGTTGTATTTGCACCCCCATGAACATATAAGCAATGGGCATTACCATACCGGGACTAAAACCCAAAATTTGACATAAAGAATAGAAAGTGGCTAGGAAATGGTTTGAAAAATAATTTAATTTGAAAGGTTCTTAGTCATTGGGGCTGATATGAAATTTTGAACCTCCTACCCTAGCTAGATGAGGTGGAAGCAACCTTGCTATAAAAAGATATTTCAGCTTTGCATACTCCTGCTTCATTTCCTCAAGGTTGATAGGAACCAAGTCTTCCCTCGGTTCACTCAAGTCAAAAATATGTTGGACCTCCTCTCTGTTAATGCAGGTCTACATTAGAGAATACATTTGGTACCACTAGCTTCCCCATATCATACATCCATCTATTTGAAAAAGGGTGAGACAAATTCCTCTTTCCGTACCACAATCTAAACAATTCCAAGCCAATAAGGGGAACCCTAACATCGGAAATGTTGGAGCAATTATACACTAACCCTTCCCCCAGGATTTTCCCTCACATTAGGACCAATCCCTTCCTCCTATTATTCATTGGCAAGGAAAATTGATCCAAGAAATCATCATATAGGTTTCATTTCAAATATTTAGTCTAGCTAGAATATTGCTTGGGTGGTGCCATCTCAAACAAACTAGGGCTTCTTTACAACATTATAATTCAGATAGCTAGGACTAACTAGAGATAGAAAATTACAAGATGAAACACTCCAATTTCTCACAACTATAATTAAACTATAGCCCTAACACATTCATCAACAAGCTCACAACACATCCAGCTAATCCTTTCCCAAATTCAAATGCAAAATGACCGAGAGGCACATAAAATAAACTCAACTTTTTTCACAGAACTCCCAAATTCTGGCTACAGAAACTCGTAATTCTACCTTTGGCTCTAAAACTGCTTTGCAAAATAGTTGAATACTTTGTGATACAGACCAAGCATGAAAATTGATTTTATTGTTGATCAAATTACACCAGTATCTCATCCACCATTAAAGCTCAATTTTGTGCTGCACGAATGACTCCAACCATATTTGATACATATTTAAATTTGAGCCGTCGATTCTTCAGCTTGATCAAATAATTGATGGCCACCTTCGAAAATAGCTAACACAGTTGCCAACATGGCGATAAGGGGCCCACCTTACCATACACTATGAAGGAAGTCCATGTGGCGGTTGCTCATGATATCACAATCCTGAAACTTGTGATCATATAATGGCGGGCAATCGTTGATCCTGAGCATCAATGATCTCATTCCTTTAGCACAATCGCCAACCATGTTGTTAACCTTCGAATAGCTTTTCCAGCAAGATTATAACATATTCGTTGATTTAGAACATGTGTGTCTTGAGAACACTTTAGTAATCCTCCCCTTAATACATTTAAAGCTAGATAGTGTTTCCTTTACTCTTTAGGCTTCATCAGATGAGACACATGGTACTCACCTGTGATTTCACAATCAACCTAAGCACCATCACGGGATGGTGGGGAACAACTCAGATCAAATGGTAGTTGGTCAGTGATAGCACAAATTTGATCCCCTAGATAGGACACATGGCACCCACCCATGATTTCATGATCCTTTAATTCTCGATCACGGGATGGTGGGCACCATTGATATCTACAAGAAATAGATCAATGAAATCACTAAATAAACCCTTGCAAAATAAAACATTCATTGAAAGGAGAAGTGGGAATTACTAGGCGGATGACAAACAACAACATAAGTTATTTTTTAAAAGATGAAACACGGGGCCAACCGAGACTTAGGAAATAAAACCCTACGGAGGAAATAAAGTATTAAAATCAAAGTTGGGTTTTAATTTTAATTCAGTGACGTAAGCCTAAGCCATTAACCCCAGTTGTGATGTTGCTGACAGCTTAGCCAAATACTTTCATTAAATACTAACCATGCAATTTGTAGGTTTTTTAGATTCGAAGATATGGGAAAAGATCTCGATCGTACCCCACCAAGTTGTAGACCTAAGGTGTCACCTTGTTATTTGGTGTGAGGTCAGTAAAAGGTAGATGTGTGTCCTGTATGGAATCTGGGGCCCAATCTCCACTATTGAGCTCATAACCCATGGTTTTAGATCGACAACCAAGATCAAAAGCTAATGTAAATCTCTATTGTTCCCTGCTAGCTCACAGGAGGAAGATGAAGATTGGTTAAAAGTTGCGAGGTCAACGAGATTATGATGCATAGCTCTAGCTATTTAGTTTGCAAAGTGCATAGGACCTGCTAACATGGATTAATGTTATTGGTCATGTGGAAGGTGAACAATGTTTTGTTGGATGTCAAACCAAGTTAGCCCAAGATAAACCATTTGATTTGCCAACTCTTCAGGAGATCAGCAGGTAGTATTCAAAGATGGAAAATGACACATGGTGGTCATTTTATCATACAACTAGTGAAGCATTAATGAATTATTCCTTGCTTGTGTAGTCACGTTGATCTCAATCTGTGTGAAGATGTTGTTGGCAATCATGAAGGGTGATCTGAAGATTCTCATGCAACTCTAGTTAAATAGTGATAGTACATACATTGCCAAATTGCCATGTTTTCACATGCATTTTTACTAAGCATTGATGAAGGTTGCCATTATCTCGCACAATAAATACAAGAGGAATTAGCTTCTAATAGTGTCATTATTGTAGCAGTTAGAGCACTTTGTGGGATGAGTCTAATCAAGTTTGAGTGCTTGTTTGATAAGAGAAAATGAGTAAGTCAGTAAGGAGGTCTATTTGTTTGAGCTTACAAAAGCTTGGTCTTGCTATTCAAGAAGGTGCTTTGGTTGACAAGCCCAGGCTTGTGCCCATTAGATGCAGTAAAAGGTTTTAATTCTAAGATGTTGCTACTCAACTGGTAGATGACAAAGGCAAGCAGTCGGTGTGCTCTATTACTAGTGTTGGTAGAAAAATAAGGTATGGGAATGGCTCCTTTGGATGCAGATACTCACCCATTGACCTTATGAGCAACATTTCTGATGATGTAACTGAGACCAACTCTGACTACTGTCAGTATTTAGCTCTCTTCAATCATGGTCTTCCCTCTGATGAGGAAGTGATATATGTGGTGCCATTGGCTATTAAAACCCAAAGCGGATGGACTAGAACCGTATTGGGAAAGGACAAGAAAGAAGAGGAGGCTGAGGGTCTACCGTATTCAGCAACAACTAGAAGCGAGCGTGTATACCAGGGTTTGAGTGTTGGTAAGAGCAAGGTGGTGGGTAAATAAGAAGTTGTTGTGGTGCCTTTGTGGCAATTTGGTTGCCTTTTTTTTGTGTGCATAGCGACAAAAGGGATTTTGATGACAATTTGTGTTCCCTTTTCTTTTAGGTTTCCCTAGTTCACGCACTATGTTTTCTAGATTCAACATGTGGGAATTTTTGAAATGAAAGTAAAATGCAATGGTGATTTTGTTCAAATGAAAATTTGTGGTGAAATTACATTTGAGCCCAAAGCTTGTTGCTCCCTTGTCATATAAAGGGGAATTCAAGGCTCATTTGTAGGGAGAGAACTAATGAAAGCTCTAGCTAGGTTTTGAGTTGAATATATGGGTAGAAAGATATATGTCCTCTGATGAGGAAGTGATATATGTGGTGCCATTGGCTATTAAAACCCCAAGTAGACAGAATAGAATAGATAGCCTATTTTGAGTTTTGGATGAATATATACAAATTATCTTAAATTGTATGTAGATATGACTTATAAGCATGAATAAACATATAATTCTAATATATTTTCTCTCCTTATGTGGATTTGAGTGAATTTTGAATGAAATGTTAATGATGTTGTCATTCTTCTTTTGAGAATTTGTTCAATTGTATGTCTATGTTTTTTCTTTGATTCAAGAAAATCAATTAAATGCTTAAATGGAGTCATAAGTTTACAATTATTTACAAAGGATTTGATAAGTAGTAATATATCAGAGAATTGAGCTCCATAATGCAAGGTATTATATGAGTAGTCCATTCTATTAAATTCTTGGGTCATTTCTACTAATGGTAAATGGGTAACTAAATATTTAACTGACGAAGAATAAAAGAATAATATGTAAATGGGTCACTCACTCACTCCCTCTATCTCTCTCCCCTTAACCCTAAACCCTTAACCATTAAACTCTAAACCCTTAATATTAGGTGTGTATTAAAACATTATAAAAGTATAAATTTTTGGAGTTCTATTAGGAATTGAATGATAAATGACAATGAATGGGAAAATCTAGGCACTTTAATATTTTCAACTAAAAAGTTAGAGTTCAATTAGGATTAGTGTTCACTTAGGGTTAGGTTTAGGGTTCAATTAATGTTCAATTTGGGTTAGGATTGAGGATGAGGTTGGGGTTTAATTAAGGTTATGAATTTAATAAGAGTTCAAATATGGTCAAGGTTAAGGTTAGGGTTGGGATTAAGGTTCAATTAGGATAAGAATTAGTGTTAGGGTTAGGATTAGAGTTCAATTGTAGTTCAAAGTTAGGGTTATGGTACAATTAGGACTAGTGTTCAATAAATGTTCAATTAGGGTTAATACTTAATTAAGTTTAGTTTTAAAGTTCAATTAGGGTTTGGGTTAGGGTTGGGATTATGAATCCAAGTAGGTTTGGGTTAAGGTTTGATTAGAGTTAGGTTTAGGGTTTAGTTAGAGTTAGGGTTAGGGTTAGGGGTAGAATTCAATTATGCTTAGTGGTCAATTACAATTAGATTTAGTGTTTCAATTAGGGTAAGGGTTAGAGTCCAAATAGGGTTAGGGTTTAACTAGGGTTAGGATTAGAATAGAATAAAGTTTTGTGTTTGATTATGATATCTAGAATTTAGTATAATTTTAGAAAATGAAATGATTTGGACACAAAGAAAAAAAATATAAAATTTGATTTTATATAGATCTTATTTCTTAATTTATTCTAAAATTCTAATTAATAATTGTTTAATTAATATAAAATGATATATTTAATTTAATTTAATTGTGTTAGATAATTAGTAAAACTAAATAGATAATAAATATTTTATGGATTTTAAAAATTAGAATTTAGTTTAATTTTATTTGTAATGTCAAATATTAAAATTTTAGATTGAAATACTTAATTGATTTTAAAATATTTATAATTAATTTTCAATTTATAAACTAATACTAAGACATTAATAAATATAACATGTGACATAATGTATTAAAGACGCATCAAAGTATTTATCATTCCTTCGGCTTCATTGGATGAGACACGTGGCACCCGCCCGTAATATCACAATCAATAAAGAACTCACAACTTTTGATCATGCAATGGAGGGAAACCATGGATCTCTACCATTGGCAATCCTATTTGTTCAACATAGTCATCAGCCTTGTTATTAACCATCGAGCACCTTTCTACTGGGATTATAACATCTCTGTTGATTTAAAACACGTGCATCTTATTACTGCTTTAGTAACCCGCAACATAATGTATTAAAGACCCATCAAAGTATTTATCATTCCTTCGGCTTCACCAGATGAGACAAGCTCACCTGTGATATCGCGATCAACTGGTGGGGTCATCGTGGGATGGCGAGGAACAACTGAGATCACACGATGATTGATCTATGGCCATGCGAACTTGTCCCTCTGCAAAATAAAAACATTTATTTAGGGAGAGGGCCTATTACATGTGGTACTTGCCCGTGATATTGTGATCAATTGGTGGGGTCATCGCAAGATGATGGGGAATAGCTGAGATCACATGACGATTGATCTATGACCATGCAAACTTATCCCTCTGCAAAATAAAAACACTTATTAGGGGAGAGAGCCTAGTAGTTGTGCAGGGTGAAAAATAAAAAACATTTATTAGGGGAGAGGGCGCACTCAATTGTGATGATAATACCCAGTCTTACCACATATTTATACTATATATTGTAAATAAACAGTCCAAATGTAAATAAAGAAAGATATTTATACAATCAAAGAAAATAAGTTAAAATTTATTTAATTAAAAATTATATATCAATTTTTTTTCTTTTCTAGATGAATTAAGAGTATGATTTAAAATATTTTAATTCAAATAACATAAATGATAAATTCAAGTGGGAAAACTTGAATATTATTTTAAAATTTTGAGGTTTCATATTTATATGTGTGAGATTGATCTAATATTCCAAAAAATGAATGTTAAAATATCATGAAAAAATAGGCATAGAATGAATGTAGAAGTAAAATTATATTTGCATATATTCATAAAATAAGATCTAATAAATAAAAAATTTATGCAATTAAAAATAAAGGAAAAATAATTCAACCCAAATTTAGATAAGAGAGATAATTATATTATATGATAACTTTAAGGCTAGGGTTAGGGTTTGATTAGGATTAGTGTTTGCTTAGGGTTATCATTAGAGTTATGAATCTATAATTAGGGTTCAATTAAGGTTCAATTAATGTTCACTTAGGGTTTCTTTCTTGGGAGAAGTTTATTGAATGGTAAGTGTATTTTATAAAATTAATATGTCAATAATTAATTTTAGATAATACTACATGTGATTTTTCATATGGTATTATATTGTAGATTAAAATTTATAGTAGATTTCCTTCCTTCTTTTGCATTGTAAGCTACCATAATATATGGCCTTAAAATCCTATTCATATTTGGAGCTTTTCTAAACTATACAACACAACATCCAACAAAAAAAAAGTTTTGCATTTTTTCCAAGCACAAATCCTTAGAATTCTTAATGTGTTACTTAGATTAATTCTTTAATGCAATAAATAAATACACACTAATATATATTATGGATTTGAGGGAAAATATTAAAATATTTATATGTATATAAAATTTTAAATGCAAGGGATTCAAGTACATACCTTTGCTTTTGTTAATGTTGATGAAGATACAAATCTTGATGAAGTGCCAAATTTGATGACATGATATAAAAAATTGGAATATCTTTGCTCTATGTGGCACTTGAAATTTTGTACAAAACTATAACTAACTCTACGTCAAATTTGTGACTTTGGACCTATTTTGCATCAATAAATATGGCTTTGACACATGCCTCCTAATATAGCATACAATATGTACTTAAATGCTCAAAATAGTTGGGAGTAGTGTTGAGATTGGTGGATGTTTGGGAAGGTCCAATGCTTCACGTTTATATCTCTCCCTATAGATAGAGGTAGAGATGAATATATAATGAGAGAGGAAAAGGGATAAAAATAGATAGAGATATAGAGAGAGATAGAGGGAGAAATAAATATATAGAGAGATAGGGAGATAGAGGGGATATATATATATAGAGAGAGAGAGAGAGATGACAAGATAGAGATATAAGGAGATATAGATTGAGGGGAGAGAGAGAGAGAGAGATAAGTAGAGGAAGAAAAATAGAGATGGAGAGGGAGATAGAAATAGGGGGAGATAGAGAGAGAAAGAGAGAGGGAGAGATAGATAAATTGGAAGAGAAGGACATAGATATAGAGATTGTGAACCATTTGAATCTAGACCTTGCACAAACACAATAAACATGCAAACAATTAAATCAAACACAAGGTTAGAAACAAATGATTCCTCAAGAAATCCATTTGAAATTTGCAAAAGATAAGAAATGAAAATGAAGAACACAAATGAAACAATTAAATCCTATCTAATGCAAGCAAACTCTTGATCTCTTGAGGGAGTTGGTGCCAATTTGATGTGGAAATTGGCCCTTTCCCAACTCCTTTTGCAAGCTTGATGATGAATGAATGAAGAAGAATGAGAAGAGAGTGATCCACTTGATGAAGACTTTGAATGTATGCTCCCAACTAAAATCTACAAAAAACCTAGCTATGATTCAATGAGATGGACGAAAATTGCTAAGTATTTTAGCATGGTAACTTTGCTTGAGATGTGGATGATCAAATGCATGGTGAAGCATTCTATTTATAGAATGTTGAAATGGAAACAAAGCCAAAATAGAGCAATGTGGGACAAAGATTTGGCCAATGGAAAAATGCCACTTGTCCAAATGTGATTGGATGAGGAATGAGCAAGTTTTGACAAATGTGCCAATAAATGCATTTTTGAATTTGAATTTTGAGAAAAGACATGTAAGAGGGGGAAAGAAAATTGCATTGAATGCCACTTGGCTCAAGGCAAGGACATGTAAGAAGAAGTAAATGCCTTGTTGGAAGGACTTGTAAGAGAGAGTAAATGATATGTTGGAAGGACATGTTATTCAAATTTTGAATTTGAAATAGAAGAATATTCCTCCAAAAGATGCTTTGTTGAGGGAAAATGAAGATTTAATAAATCAATAAATTGATTTATTTGTGCAAGTGGAGATATCTAGAGAATGAAAGTGGGTGAGATTAGTATTTAATCATGGTTAGATTAAATAAATGATGATTATGTTAGTTTAATGATGATTAGGTGAGTTGACTTATTTTGACTTAGATTTTTGGATTAATTTAAATCAAACAAGAGAGGAAATGATTTAATGAGTTTAATTAAATAAACATGTTTTGATTATTTAATTAAAGAGATTGAAGTAAGATTAAATTAAATAAGATTTTAATTTATTCAATTTAATAGATAGACTTATGAGGCAGCCATCTAGGCTCGGCCTGCATGTGGTCTTTTGGTGGTTGCATGTGTAGTTGGGGGTCGGATTTGTTCTCTTCTTCTCTGAAGCTTCTTGGGGGTGGGTTTTTTTACGCTATTTGGGGGGAGGCTCTTTTCTTTTGCAGCAGGTGTGTATTCTGGGGTTGGGGGGTTGCGACCTTGGTGTCCAGTGGAGTGTGCCTTCTTCGAAGGGCTCTTGGTTTTATTTGGGCCTTGCTTGCTCATCTTGCGTTGTGTGCTCTTTGATGGATACTGGAGAATCTTCTAGGGTTTGTCCCAATATGGACTTTCGTTCTGCTTTTGGATCGAAACCCTCTCCACAGGGTTCGAAGATTTTTGATAATAATCTTTTCTCGGTGGAACCTGAGAAAGTCGAGATGGGCTCGGTAGGGGGGCCTAGAATTCCGAAGATTAATGGGTGCCTCGAACGGTGTAAAGAGAGGCCGAGCGTAGTCATTCCAATGGAGATGTTGGCTGAAGACATTGATTATTATGCACGACATTCTCTTTATTGCAAATTCTTAGGTTTGAAAATTTCTTTGCAATTCTTGGAGATGTGGGCTCAAAAGACATGGATGCCTGAGGGAGAGATGGAGATCCGCCTCCTGGCAAATAACTACTTCATGGTTACTTTTGATTGTTTGGCTGATCGGAATAGGATTTTTGAAGGGGGCCCGTATTTTTATAACCAGGTGGGCTTATTTATTAAGCCATGGCATGCTGGCTTCAACCCGGCAGAGGAACTTCCGAATCGGGTTCCGGTTTGGGTCCGTCTTCCAAGGCTCCCTGTGGAATGCTGGCGAGAGGATGTGTTGTGCCTATTAGCCTCGAAGCTGGGGAAACCTGTGGGTTCTTCTCAGCAAACACAATTCAAAAAGGTAATGACTTTTGCCCGGTTTTGTGTAGAAATTGATTTAAGTAAGCCATTGCCAGACTCGTTAGAAGTGAGTGCAGGAGATTATTCATGGGTGCAACAGCTGGATTATGAAACACTTCCCTTCCGTTGTCGTTTCTGTCATGAGTATGGTCACCTCCTGCGCAGATGTCCAAAGGCCAAGCCTTTGGAGGCTCATTCTTCTCAACCTTCAGCTAATCCACCTAGGGTGGATAAGGGCAAGGACCCCATTCAGGGTTCTGGTGGTAGGGAAGATGGATTTATTCCCGTTAGAGGCCGAAACAGAAATAAAGGTCATAAAAGGACTTTGAAGGACAGGCAGGAGGAGGACACCTTCAACAGGTTTGAGGTGCTAGAGGATCTTAGTCAACAGGAGGTGAACCCAGGATTTTTGGATCTAGATCATGGGACTCTGGATATTGATCAGCATGGCCCTTTAGTTGAGGCAATGCTTGCTCCCCAAGAGGAGGGGGGTATGGGAGTGCCATGCTTAGATGAGGTTGGGAAAGATTCTAGTCAGGTTTTGCTCAACTCAGAGGGGATTATGGCTCCGCTTACTGATGGGACTTCGGCTCTAGGGACAGATCGTCAAATGGAGGTTCAGGTTGAGTTGGGTGGTAGTGCTGAGGTAGTGAAAGATAGTGTAGATAAGGTTCACCTCTTGCAAAAAGTTGGTCCAGAGGTGGGCAAGAAGAATATTAAGGCGTCCTCTCAGTTGGGTGTTCTGCAAAAAGTTCTCAAGAAGGGGGGGCCGGAGAAAATTTCTAAGCTGGGAAGGAAGAAGGATGAGGAAAAGATTAAGATGATAGGGGAGACTTTGGTGGAGTCAGGGTCAGTCAAGACTCTGGATTCGCATTTTTCATGCCCCTCGAAATGATAGTTCTCTCTTGGAATGTTAGGGGCTTGAACAGTGGCCCTAGACAAAAAGCTGTTCGGGATTTGATTAGGTGTCATTCGCCTGATGTTCTTTTTTTGCAGGAGACTAAGCTCTCTGTGGAGGGTATGATGGATCTAGTTCCTAAGTTATGGGGGAATGGTGGATGCCAATGCATTGGTGCTCAAGGGTCTTCTGGCGGGGTGGCATGTTTATGGAACCCGCGTAAGATTTGCCCCCTTTGGTGGGTGTCTTTCAGGTCCTCCCTTTCCATGGTGGCCTCTTGTTTTATGTCAGGGGAAATTTCTCTCTTCTCCAATGTGTATGCGCCTGTGGAGTTGCAAGGAAAGCAACTTTTGTGGTCCAACATTCGTTTAGTTCGCAGCTTATTTCCCTACCATCCTTGGATTATTGGAGGCGATTTTAATGCTATCACGGAGCTTGCAGAAAAACGAGGTGGTATTGCAAGGTTGGAGGCTTCTGCATTATTGCTCCAGGACAATATCTCGCTTTGAATCTTGTGGATATCAAACCTAGCAATGGTCTTTTTACTTGGAATAATAGAATTGGTGGCGATGCCTCTATTTCTGAAAGACTTGATAGATTTTTGGTGTCTAGTTTTTGGGTGGACAGGTGGTTGATAAGCTCTGAAATTTTGGATGGTCGTGGTTCTGATCATTGGCCTATTAAGCTAGTAGTTGATGTGCCTCAACGGTGTGCTAGACAGACCTTTAAGTTCCAACTCATGTGGCTTAGGGATGAATCTCTTCATGTTTTGCTCCCTAGTTGGTGGGATCAGGGGAAGCCAGCATATGGCACTGCCATGTACTCTTTCTCAAAGAGGCTCCAGTATGTTAAATACAGATTGAAAAGATGGAATAGGCAGCATTTTGGTAACTTATTTCAGGAAAAGCAAAAGGCGCGAGATAATCTAGACCTAATTACCAGACAAATTCGAGATCAAGGCCTCTCAGAGGAGCTGAGTTTATTAGAGGTTGCTGCAACAAAAGAGCTTGAGGAATGGGAGTTAAGAGAAGAGATTTTTTGGAAACAAAAGTCTCGTATTGAATGGCTCCAGGCTGGGGATCGAAACACTGCTTTCTTCCATAACTCAGTTAAGGATCGGAGACAAGGTAATGCTATTTCTTCTATTCTGTTGCCTAATGGGGAATCTTTGTCCTCTTCAGCCTCTATTTCAGCTGAATGCATTCGATATTTCTCTACCCTTTTCTCTGAGGATTCGCCTCCTGCGGAGGAGGATGAAGCTAAAATTTTAGATTGTATCCCGAAGCTGGTGACTAATGAAATGAATGAATCATTGCTTGCTCCTATTACCTTGTCGGAGCTTGAGAAGGTTGTACTCCAGATGAAGAAAGGTAAAGCTCCTGGGCCTGATGGATTCCCCATTGAATTTTTTCAGGAGTTCTGGGAAGTGGTTAAATTGGACCTTTTAGAGGTTGTCCAAGAATCCTTTATGCATAAACAAATGTTGAAGTCCCTAAATGCTACATTTTTAGCTCTTATTCCTAAGAAGGTGGGAGCTAACTCCTTGGATTTGTTTAGGCCTATAGCTCTATGTAATGTTGTGTATAAAATTATTACTAAGTTGATCGCAGAAAGGCTGAAGCCTTGGCTTGATGACTTAATTTCTGAAGAGCAGGGGGGTTTTGTTGCTGGAAGACAGATCATGGATGGGGTAGTTATTGCTGCTGAGGCCATCCATTCTATGGAATCCTCAAAAGATAAATCTATGTTTATCAAGTTAGACATGGCTAAAGCTTATGATCGTGTTAAATGGAGTTTTCTATTTAAAATCCTTGGAGCTTTTGGCTTTGCTGAGGGTTGGATTGAATGGGTTAGGAGTTGTGTCACTTCCTCCTCCTTTTCGGTGCTTATCAATGGTGAGCCCACTTGTTTGTTTGGTGCTTCTAGAGGCCTTAGGCAAGGAGATCCCCTATCTCCTTACTTATTCATCCTCCTTGCGGAAGGCCTGGGAAGACTCATTCGTGCTCAGGTTGCTAGTGGCTTGCTTCAGGGATGGAGTTGGGGAGATGGTATTCCCCCTCAGTCTCATCTGCAATTTGTAGATGATACTGCTTTGATGGGCAGGGCTAAGGTTGAGGAGGCTCTCAATTGGTGCAGTGTCTTGGATAGTTACTTGGCGGCTTCTGGGCAGCGCATAAATGAGGGGAAGTCCTTCATATATTTCTTCCACACTCCTAAAGGTATTCAAAGGAGAATTGCTGGTATCCTTCGGTTTCAGATTGGTTCGCTTCCTTTTTCCTATCTTGGAATCCCTCTTGTTGTTCGCTCTCTCCCCAAAAGGTTTTGGCAAGAGACTCTTGATAAGTTTCGAGGATTGGTCAGTCATTGGACTTGCAGGTGGCTTTCTTCAGCAGGTAGAGTGACTCTTTTAAAGTCGGTGGTCCAGGCTCTTCCTATTTATAAATGCTTTGTTCTTTCTGCTCCTTCAAGTTTTATTAGAGATTTCGAGAAATTGTCTCGTCAGTTTCTGTGGGCTGGTAATCTTCTTCATAGAAAATGGAGTCTTGTGAAGTGGGATGTTGTTTGTAGGCCAAAGCAAGAGGGGGGTCTTGGTTTACGGCGGGCTGATTTGAATGGGCAGGCCTTGGCTGCTAAGTTGTATTGGCGCTGGTGCTCTCAACAGCATATGTGCTGGGCTAAAATTTTGACCTTCAAATATTTGGGGGCAGTAGAAAGTAGGGAGGTATCAAGGTTTAGTATGGAGGGGAAAGGCTCTGTGATCTGGAGTACCCTTAAACGTGGTGCCAAGTTGGTTAAACAGGGACTTTTTTGGATTTGTAATGGGGGTCGAGATGCTCTTTTCTGGTATGATTCTTGGGATGGATACCCACCCATTGTGTCATCTCATCCCCATCTCCAAGATTTGTGCCAGATTTTTGTGGAGGCGGGTTGGAGTCATGTGGCTGATTTTAAATCTCAACAATCTTTGGGTCAAATTTCTGTGTCTAGGTGGAAGAGCCCCTTGGATTGGCCTCCTGGTGGTGCAGTGGAGGATCGTCAAGAGCTTGCTAAGATTTTATCGAGTCGTGTCTGCAATTCTCTCCAAGGGGCTGATGTGCTTGCTTGGGGACCTGACTTGAAAGGAAAATTTTCGGTTGCCTCTGGTTATCAGGTTTTGGATAAACAGGTCTTTGGAAGCTCCCAGGTTTCTTGGTGGAAGCATGCTTGGAATAAATTTGCTTGGCCTAAGTGTAATTTTTTCTCTTGGCTCGTGGTTCAAGGTAAGTGTCTTACTTGGGATAATCTTTGCAAACGTGGGTTCCAGGGCCCCTCCATGTGCATTCTATGTGGTCAGCATGATGAATGCTTATCACATCTGTTTTTTTAGTGCTCTTTTGTTAAGACTATCTGGCATCACTGGTGGAATCTTTGGAGCTTACCATGTTGCCATGTCTCTTCTTTGGAGGATTTTTGGAAGAGACAGGGTTCTTCTCCTGCTACAACCTCTTTTCTTAAAATTGCTTGGAGCATTGGCCCTAGTTTGATTGTTTGGCAAATCTGGTTGGAACGTAACAGAAGAATATTCTTGGATAAAAAATTGCTCGTGGGGCAACTTTGGAGGCGAATTCTTGGGGCTTTGCTGGAGACTTTGACTGCAAAGTGTGACTTGTCTGTGCCGATTGCTCCTGGGGACTTGGGTGTTGTAAATTCCCTGGGTCTTGCCACAGGGGGGAAGTGTATTATGAGTAAAGTGCATCGTAGGCGTGGGCGTGAGAGGGTTTCTCGTGAGGGCTTTTGGTGCCCACCTGCTCTAGGGGAGTTGAAAATTAATACTGATGGGTCTTCTAGAGGTAACCCTGGGCATGCTGGGGTTGGTGGTATTGGTAGAGATAGCCTTGGAGTGGTGGTTTTCTTCTTTTCTATGTATCGTGGTTTGCAAACTAATAATCTTATGGAGGCTAGCGCTATTCTCTTGGCGGTTGAGCGTGCAGTTTCCCTTGGATGGCGGCGGATTGTTTGTGAAGCTGATTCTCAGGTGGTTATTGATATGTTGAATAATCAAAATTTGGAGGATGTGAATTGGCAGCTAGCTGTGGTTGTCAAACAGATTATTTCTCTGTGCTCTACCTTGGAGTCCATTGTTTTTCGTCATATTCCACGGGAGTGGAATAGGGTGGCTGATGGGCTGGCTAGATGGGCGTCGGAAAAGACTGATTCTTGGTCTGTGGATGATTGGAGCAATCTCCCTGTTGATATGGCCCCTGTTCTTGAGGAGTGGGTTGCTGAGGATATGAGGTGCTTCTTGGGTGTGAATTAATTCTTGTTGTTTTTGGCCCCTTGTGGCTTCCTTCTTTGGACTTTGTAATGCTGTTATGATTCAATAAAGTTTTTACCCTCTTTTATTAAAAAAAAAAATTTAATAGATAGACTTTAGAGATTTAATTAATTAAATAAAACTAATTATTTAATTAAAAGAGATGGAGAATGATTTAAGAGACTTAATCAAACACATGATTTGTTTAATTAAGAGAAGAAAACAAATGAATTTAATCAAATAAAGATATTCAATTAAATGGTTAGGTCGGGGAATGATTTAGGATGAAATGATGTCGGTAGTCAGACTTAGATGCGCAATGTCAACTTGTACATTTTGCGTGTCTACATTTTGCCCCTCTTTGAAGCAATGTACTTGTTGCATTGATTCAAAGAATGATCTTGTCATGATCAAAATCAAAAAAATTCTGATTTTTCAGATGCCCCACTATTGCCCCAGTGAGAAGAATTCCACTGGTATATTGCCCCCTCGAGATGTTGAATGGGAATGCCAATTGCCAATCAAAATAGTGATAAAATGCGAGAGGAGTGGTTGATGTAGATGAATGGACATTCATTAGCTATGGGTAGCTTCATGTACCAACTAGGATAGAAATGCTAGTAAAGATAGAAGAATGTGATAGAAGAATGAAAGAATGAGATGATCATGCAAATGGTGATGACTACTTGCTGTGGAGTTGGGATTTTCAAAGGGAAAATTTCCTTATGTTTGATAATACACGCAGTACGATGCATCAATGTATCAAGAACTAGGATGGCATTGTACCTAGTGTGATGGAATTTGACTCAACAAATCAAATAGGAGTATTCTTGTTCACATTTGACATACAGAACCCTGTCCAGAAAATAGTTCAAATATTTCAAATATCTCAAACCAAAACATAGGAAGGTGAGCCTTTCTATGTGGTCAACAAGAAACTTAAAACGCCCTTGCTACAGACTAAAAAAAAGAACACATGACCAAGGTTATATTACAAAGATATCCAACAAGCACAATAGACAAAAGATAATGATCATTGCCCCATTCCTATCTCTCTAAATCCTTCGTTCGGACATCATCGAGAGGTCCTTGGAATAAGCACAATGAGATAAATCAAACAAGATAAAGTAAGTGAGCAAACAAACTAATGTTCTTTGTACCGTTAGCTAAGAGAAATGATGTTTCGAAAGATGGGAGCTGAAACTTATTGCCAAAAGATAATGTCCATTGTTGGAACGGATCCTAGGACATGTTAATGACATGTTGTTTCATTTACCCAAAGTGGTTGGTTTGATAAAAGTGCCCATTGTTGAAACGGATCCTAGGACATGATTTTATCAAACGATGATGAAATTGATTTATGATTTATATGCCATTGACAAGAAAAGGGTTGACCAACTTGCTTGCTGACTGACTCATACTCTGAGA